>CM035845.1:206219743-206727243 GCA_020510985.1 Pholidichthys leucotaenia | reverse complement strand
TTTGGAAAAATTCCGATACACATCTACGTTTAGTGGTCTTTGGCGTCATCTGTAGGCACAAGCCGTAATTACATGTGTTGTCGACCTTGCGATCACTTCATTGCAGCAGCTAGTCCAATTGTATTATGGGAGATGGAACGTTCAGCGCACAGTGCAGAAGTGTTGGTTGGCAACGGTTTCAGAGCACCATTTTGAGTCAGAAGAAGAATAAGAAATAAATATTAGTGCTTGTGGAAGTCGAAGTGTGGAAATAAAGATGGATCAGCGAGAGAAAGAGGCAGAGATGGAGACCGCTCACTCGAGGAAACCGAGAACTGTCAGCGAGGAAAAAAGGCAGTTTCAGGGAAAATGGACTTTGGACTACTTCGTTGAACCTTACGGGTCAGATAAAGTTGTATGCCTCATCTGCAGACAGGTAATCGCAGTGCGAAAAGACTAACATCAGGCGCCATTACGAAACAAAACACAAAAATTATGAAAAATTCAGTGGCAAGGATCGCACCACAAAGATGGAACAACTTAAAAGGGGCTACACAGCACAACAGTCAGTCTTCACGCAATTTTCAAAAACCAGCGAAGCAGTAACAGAGGCTAGCTATGTGGTAGCTCATGAAATAGCTAAACGGGGCAAGCCGTTTAGTGACGGAGAATTTGTTCGAGACTGTATGCTAAAAGTGGCAGAGCGTGTATGCCCAGACCAAAAAACAAAGTTCCGTGACGTAAGTTTGTCGAATGACACAGTCACAAGATGAATCGAAGATCTGGCAAATGATTTGAAGGACCAACTGGCGATACGTGTGGAGGGGCTAGAAAAGGGAGCGTTTTCCATCGCACTGGATGAAAGCACGGATATTTCCGACACTGCCCAACTGTTGATTTTCATCCGAACTGTCACTGAGAATTTTGACGTCGGCGAGGAGCTACTGAGTATGGAGAGTATGAAAGACACAACGAAGGGAGTGGATATTTGCGAAGCAGTGTATCGCAGTCTGGACACACACAATGTTAACCTGGCATCCTTGGTCGGTGTCACGACAGACGGAGCACCAGCAATGATTGGGAGTAGGACAGGTGCAGTGTCGCTGCTGGCTGAGAAAGTGGTGAACAGCGGTGGTAAGAAACCAGTCAGCTACCACTGCATAATTCACCAAGAAGCCCTCGCTGCTCAGACGCTAGAAATGAAACACGTCATGGCCGTAGTTGTGAAGACAGTTAATTACCTGAAGTCCAGAGGTCTGAACCATCGCCAATTTAAAACCTTTTTGGCGCAGTCAGAGGCAGATTTTGGAGACGTCATTTACTTCACTGCCGTCCGGTGGCTGAGCAGAGGTGCCACACTGAAACCTTTTTTTAACCTGAGAAAAGAAATTTGCGAGTTCATGCAGGCAAAAGGACAAGACGTGACTGAGTTAACGGACAGCAAATGGCTCTGTGACCTAGCCTTCCTCGCCGACCTGAATAATTGTCTGAGCGATCTCAATCTGAAGCTGCAAGGCCATGGAAAACTCATTTCCACACTTTCTGACAACATGAAAGCTTTCCAGCGAAAACTCCAACTGCTCCAGGGACAGCTCAGAGAAGGAGATCTCGCTCATTTCCCTGCCTGCAGGGCGCTGGTAGATGACCCAGACACGGACGGGAGTGAAGTTTTGCGTCACCTGCGTTCAGAGAAGAACCATGGCCTCATCGAAAAGCTTCGAGACGAGTTCGACCACCGATTCTCTGACTTCAGGGACCACGAGGGTGATTTCAACCTTTTCCAAAATCCCTTCTCATGTGTGCCCGAGGCAGTGCCTGCAGACATGCAGTTTGAGCTCATCGACCTACAGGAAAGCTCCGAGGCCAGAGCTGCATATCGTGACAAGAGTCTGATCGAGTTCTACAAAGGACTTTCCCCATCCACATTCCCTGCTCTTCGTCAACATGCTGTCAGAATGGCGTCTTTATTCGGAAGCACCTACATCAGTGAAAAGACCTTCTCCACCATGGCCATCAACAAATCTAAGCTGAGATCCAGGATGACAGATGCCCACCTACATGCAGTCCTTCGCATCGCGACGACGGAGATGGAGCCAGACTTCAGAGGACTCGTGGCCAACCGAAAACAGCACCACAAATCACACTGCAGTTAAAAGGTATGTTGACACTAAAATTGTATTTTCATCAGTCCCAATTTCTTACTGTTAATATGACTTTACCCAAACTAATTAAATCTGATAATTAAAAGGATTACAAATGGAATTGAATTTTCAGTCTTTTTTTTTTTTTTTTGCCTCCGTCCCTTTGGTGGCCCTTGGTTCAACTTTGGATTCCCAAATTGGCCCTCACCCATCAAAACTTTGAGAACCCCTGCATTAGAACACTGGAGTGATAGTTGCTGGAAATGGGCCTCTATACACCTATGTAGATATTGCACCAAAAGCCAGACATTTGCAGCTAGAATAGTCATTTACCACATTAGCAATGTATATTAGATATTAGAGTGTATTTCTGATTAGTTTAAAGTTATCTTCATTGAAAAAAACAGTGCTTTTCTTTCAAAAATAAGGAAATTTCTAAGTGACCCCAAACTTTTGAACGGTAGTGTAGGTGGTGTTGGCCCAAGCGCCCCGGCGCGGACACCCACCATTGGTGGCTCCGCAAGTTGGTGCTCCCTCGACAGGAACCTGCGCTCAGGAAGATGACGTGTTTTCGCCCCCACCCTTTTTCCCTCCACAGACTGACGTGCCCTCCTGTACACCCTGCCAGCAGAGGGCAGTTTGACTTTATCGGCGACCCCCCACTACAGCCGCTATGGGTGCCGGCTCAAGACCAAAGGATGGGGGTGGGTGGGTGGGAGGGTTCGTGCCCTTTCTGGGCGTTTTGGGAGGGGCTGTGTGGGGGCATGGTGTGGGACTTCTCCACCCAGAGAAGAAGGCAACAGGGGAAGGGGGGAGCAATGGGCTGAAAGATGTGGTGTCACCGGGTGGTATCAGACGAGACAGTAAGAACTGTGCGCCCCCCGGGGAGAGAAGTAAATGCCGGAGCCACTGGAAGAAGAAGGGTGTGAGAGTGGCGCCAGCATTATGTCATGTTAATGTGCCACACAGGCTTTGTCCTAAACACAATGTATGATGGTCAGAACTTCCGGGTCTCAATGCATGGTATTAAAGATATAAAAGAGGAATGCACAGAGATCCGAGAGCTCTTTTACTGTATGTTGGAGATGGAATAAAGTTTCTGTGTCGTCCAGCTTGTTGCCTCGCCTGCCTCCTTTCTCCACATTATTACCTTATTAGTATCGTTTTGTACCTATTGGCATTCGTTCAGAGAGCAAAGTAAGAATTTCATTGCTCAGGAAATGTAAGGGATAAGGACCTGTACTTATATAGCGCTTTTTCTAGTCTCAAAGACCACTCAAAGCGCTTCACTAGTATTAACTCTCTATTCTAAGGGCCTACAGCACTGGTCAACACCAAATTTATTGTCTGAGTTTTTTTTAGCTGATTTAGGACAATTTTGATGTGCTGAATCCAAAAATCACATTGGTTTTGCTCAATCAGGTCAACTTTTTGAATTATGGCCACATGTTGTTTTATACGTTTTTGTTTACATGTACGGGTATTTTCGCTTTATATGATGCAAAATTCTTTGTCTTGAAATTCTCTGAATTTTGAACAATGATGACGTAACATTCAATGTGCATGTACTTACCTTATATAACGGTAAGTACATGCACAGTACTAAGTAAGTACTAAGTACAGGTTTTTACTTGGCACCTGATCGAGAGAAACGGATGTCATTTTCGGATTCAGCGGTGCAAAATTGTCTTAAATCAGTTGAAAAAAAACACAGGCAACTTACAAAAAATTTATTTTTGTAACCCTGTGTAAGAGACGGATATCTAGAGACAATTTTAGAACAACCAATTAACCTAACATGCATGTCTTTGGATAAGGGGATAAGGTAGCATTTCTTAACTGTACACATGATAATAAAGCCTTTGAATCTTGAATAGTTGCAAGTAATTGCATATTCAAATGGAGGCGTGTCAAGGGAGGAGTTTGGTATTTCCTCACGTGTGTTCAACTTCAAGTAGATTGGGATGTACAAAGGAAATGTGCTTGGGTTTCCTGCATATGCAGTTTCATACATCTGGATTTTTTTTGCTTACGGCATTTTTTGATTTAAACATACGTCATCTTTCAGTAGGAAATCCACGCAAGTCTTTGTACATGAGGCCCCAGGTCTTTCTGGAGCTTTCCACAAGTGGTCTTTGGCTCTTAGATAATTCTTCTGATAATTCTTTTGACTCCTGTCAGAAATCTTGCAAGGAGCTCCTGGTCGTGGCCGGTTTATGGTAAAATGATGTTCTTTCCACTTCCGAATGATGGCTCCAACAGTGCTCACTGGAATATTCAGCAGTTTGGAAATGCGCCTGTAGCCAATGCCATCATTATGTTTTGCAATAATAAGGTTGTGAAGGTCTAGAGAGAGCTCTTTGTTTCTACCCATCATGAGTTCTTTGTGGTGTGACAATTTGATATTCACAGACCTTTTTAAAGGCTATCATTCAGGACTTAACCAGCTGAAATTAATTTGCACTGATGGGGAATGGGATGGCTTCCTAAATTCTGATGGATTTCGGTTGGTTTCTTGGCTTTCTATGCCTTTTTGTACCTCGTTTTCATCATGTGTTTAATACTTATTCCCTGTGTCATTCCACTTTATTAAATAAAACTTGTTTTTTGAACACAGTTACCTTGATTTCTTTGTATGTATGGATTACTTGGGTTGTTACTGATACTTGGTGAAAATCTCAGTTCAATGACTCCATCAGAAATATGTTAAATGAGAAAAATGTTGATATGTTCAATACTTATTTTCCCCGCTGTATCTACAAGCAAATAAAACACTAACATCAGCAAGTTTACATTGGGAATATATCTTATAGATATTGTTTGCACATTGATAAGACATCAGCTAGATGCCGGCATTAGGTCGGAGACAACCATCAGTCATAGCTATAGTGGCTGCAGCCACATGCTATTCTTCTTCCAGCTGCTCCCTTTAGGGGTCACCACAGCACATCATCATCTGATCTCATATTTGTTTGGCAAGGATTTTATACCAGATGTCCTTCCTGACCCAGTAGTGAACCCATAGCCTTCCAGCTATGGAGCAAATGCTCTATCACTTAGCCACCACTCCAATATTCTGCAGTTAAATGTTAATAACAACTTTCATTCATTTAGGTGGAATCTTTAAGACTACAACTATTTTGTTATTCAAGGTGGGAAACACTACTGCTAAATACAGTAAATTATGATTAGTGGTAGAGCACCAGAGTGGTGGCATAGTTGACAGAGCATCCACCCCCACAACCGGGAGGTTGGGGGTTCAAATCTCAGCCGAGTCATACCAAAGACCATATAAAAATGGTACTTCCCACCTTCTACCTTGGTGCTCAGCGTAACAGAATGGGGGAAGGAGAAGTTGTTTGTGGTGGCGCCTTGCATGGCAGTGACCCCTCTGATTCTAGATGTGATTAACATTGTAGATCGGAGAAACGTATTTTCATTCTACTGTATCTGATCAGACCTAAATGAAACAGTCATCGTCACCCCTGACAGACTGTTATGATGATGATGATGTACATGATTGGCTGTATGTACTAAATGACAATAAAGTTGGCTTCTTCTTCAACTGCTTACAGCCTGAAGGTTGTGGGTCAAAGGCCATATAAAATCCTTGACAAATCAAATATGCAGACCATCACGTCACATGATGATATGCTGTGGTAACCCTGAAAGGGGGCAGCCAAAAGATTAAAATTTTAGGTTGCCAACGTTTTGCCAATGTGCAAATGACCTCTATAAGATGTATTCCTGATATAAACTTGGTACATCAGAACAATGGTGACGTGACATACAGTATGTGTGCTGTTGGTGCAGCATTCTTTCAGTATCCTTTCTTTTGCAGCTTTCCTTTTGCATTCAAATCATGTACAAACAAATATATAAATTGTGTAATCATGTAAACAACAAATCAGTGTCCACTGAACTGACCCTTAAGTTTCATTGCAGTAGTGCAAAGTTATGGAAACACTGTGGCATTGTCACATTTTACCAGCAGAGAGAATTACTCAATGTACTAACCTGCAGTATTTTTCTCAAATCAATATCTGAGCACAACAAAAACTAATTTCTTCATATCATTTTTCTCCAAGAAGAATTATGTTCACAGCACATGCAGTATTTAAGGTATTAAGTACTTAAGGTAAACCACAAAGATTAATGCAGATTTTAAGACTGTAATATATCTTATCAACAAAGAAGATTACACAATAACCAAAGCTCCCAAAAGCAGGTCAGTGTTTGCAGAAAGTGTGAGCTGCTTTCAGAAATTCAATTTTCCTCATCAAATTAGGATGACTGAATACAGAATATATGCATTGTTTATATTGTTGTTTTTATTTTTAGTATTTGAAACATTTTGTATAATCCACTTTTAAATGATTCAATACCTCTTTCAGTAAAATGTGAGGATGTAAATGATTACAAAAGTGGCCCCAGAATCAAGCCTTGAGGTGCACCATAATGTTAAGTGATTATTAGTTATGTTTCAGTTAAAAATAAACAAATGTTATTGAGACAGAGAAAATTACACAAAATCTAAACTTTTTTTGCCACAATTCAATACTGAATGTTACAAGACTAGTTGAAAGCTTTAAGTGTAATGTAATGTACTTTATTTATATAGCTCTTTAAAACAATTCGTAGGTGACCAAAGTGCTTTACAGAAAAATTGAACAGCACTAGAAACACACACCACATAAAAACAGATTACATAAACAAAGGGATAAGTATAAATACCTAAAAATAAAAGCAAAATAAAAAAGATGAAAAGAATAAAAAGAATACATGTCACCATTACTAAATAAACAATATAGTACACAAGATAAATGTCTGTTTTCTAAGGTATCTTATAATCCTCTAAATGCTATACATATTTATAACAGATGTTATGAATATGTATTAATCAGATAATAGATTCAACAAATAGGCAATTTGAGTCTTTAATGGATTAAATCATAAAATATAATATTTTGCTGCATCAGTGGGGCATCACACTTTTTAAACACCCACAGCCGACATGCACAACCAAAGCAAAAACACAACTCCACCATCACGGAGGAACAAGACACTCGGATGGAAATGTGCTTTTTAGTGATGGAGGGTCAAATACAACAGCAGATGGAAGCCGGGGTTCTGCCTTAACTGACCGTCTTTCAGCTGTTATATTAATCACAAATCTCTAAATCTGAGAGTTTACCATGAATATAATCCGTCAGCCACATTACAGTTTGAGAGACGTCCCCCGCCCCCTTTTTGTTTTTGTCTACTCTTAAAAAATAAAAGAGCAAACTGTCAGTTCTTGTTTTGCACAAACACAACTGACTCAAAAAGATGCATCGGGTCACTTTAATCAGAGTGTAATC
This sequence comes from Pholidichthys leucotaenia, assembly GCA_020510985.1. Classification (NCBI taxonomy): domain Eukaryota; kingdom Metazoa; phylum Chordata; class Actinopteri; order Cichliformes; family Pholidichthyidae; genus Pholidichthys; species Pholidichthys leucotaenia. Next base: position 206,719,763 of record CM035845.1, on the reverse strand, counting down.
CTGAGCTTTAATTTTCAACAAATACCCTGTTTCAACTGATGCAAACAAGGCAGACGAGGGTGATGACTTCACCATCATCGTCATCACCTCATACTACTTAAATTGCCACAGATGAGCAAAAATCCACAGCTATACATTTAAATTCCTAATCTGCCTCCTCAATCTACCCCCAGGCCACTAATCTGCTTCCGATGGGGTCATTGGAATGTGTTTGCAGCTTTGACATCCAAACTGAGGATGTGTGATCAGTGAGATACAATAACCATCTTCTTTTTCATGTCTATCTGTGATTTACATCGAACAAACAAACAGTAAGAGGGTCATACCAGTTGTAAGGAAGTTTTCCATCTCTCTCAAATGAGGCAAAATTAACAAAGGTCTCGGTACCGCACTCTCTGAAGAAGAAAACAAAACCAAAAAAAGCATTTTAGAAATGTGGTGAGAACTGAACATGGCAATATGGGGAAGTCAAAACTATCTGATGACTAATCAGGAAAAAACGGGAAGTGAGCTGTAAGCATGGTCTAAAAGAAACAAAAACCTCAGCTGAAACAAATGAGTGGTTAAAATAGCCCAGAATTCTGTAAAACGTCTTTTTGTGGGGAGTCAAAATAGTAACAAAACCTTACAGATTGAATTATTAATTATAATGACAACAGTAAAAATTATTTTTTTCCAATGCTGAATACCAAAAAGTTTAACTTTACCTAATAAAATTATGGATAGAATGCTTGAGTCACCATAAACCTTAGCTATCAAAAGAATATTAGTGTGTCTCAGTGCAAGGAGTCAGATTGTGGAACGCTTTTGGATCTGAATTAAAATCATGTACAACTCTTGGCCAATTTAAACAAAAACTAAAGGAAGAAATACTCCAAACATATACACAAGATGACATGTAAAATCACATAAGGATTATCATATTCAGTCTGTGTTGTGTTGTTGAATGAATGAATGAATCTATTTCGGATAGATTAAAAGTAAAGATTAAAAAAAGAAACAGAATAATATAACAAAGGGGGAAAAAAATCTTACAAGGTCAAATCAAACAATAACTCCTCTGATTATACAGTTCAACATAAGTTATCCGAAATGGGTGATGGCTGAAGCCGCAGCTTATATTGCCCACCCATATTCCATCCAAGAATTCAAAAGAAAAATAAGAGCGATTACAATTCAGAACAAAGCTAAGACAAAACGTGACAAAAAATTAAGCAACAACACAACACAGACTGGATATGACAATCCTTATGTGATTTTACATGTCATCTTGTATATATGTTTGGAGTATTTCTTCCTTTAGTTTTTGTTTAAATTGTCCAAGCGTTGTACATGATTTTAATTCAGGTCCAAAAGCATTCCACAATCTGACTCCTTGCACTGAGACACAGTGTTGCTTGGTGGTAGTTCTCACTGAAGTTCTCACTGATCTGGTGGGTTGGATTCTGGATTTCTTAACCAACAGGACGCAGAGAGTAAGGGTCAATGGCACATTGTCTGACCTAAAGTGCTCTTCTACTGGCTCTCCTCAGGGGTGTGTGTTGTCACCACTACTCTTCATCCTGTACACAAACATGTGTCGGAGCAGACATGACAACAGACACATTATAAAGTATGCTGATGACTCAGTCATTGTCAGTCTCCTCCAGGATGGTGAGAGTGGCCAAGGCCCAGTAGTTGATGACTTTGTTCACTGGTGTGAGGATTCCTACCTGCAGCTGAATACAACAAAAACGAAAGATATGATTATTGACTTTAGGAGGAAAACTCCCAGGCACAAAGTCACCATACTAAAAGGCCAGACCACCGAATGTGTACAATCGTACAAATATCTTGGGACAATTATTGATAGTGGATTGAACTTTGAGGTGAACTGTGAAAGGGTGTGCAAAAAGGGTCAGCAAAATTTGCATTGTTTGAGGAAACTTGCACGCTTCCAAATTGACCGAACCATAATGACTATGTTCTATCGGGCTTTTATTGAATCTGTTTTATCCTTTTCTTTAATGTCATGGTTTGGTCAGATAAAACTGAAACAGAGGAAATCCTTGGATCAGGTAGTCAGATGGTCCAGTCGTTTGCTTGGTGAGTCACAGCTGAGCCTGACATCCCTGTACACCAGACAAGTACAGAGGATGGCCGACTCGATTTTAAATGATGACTCCCACCCTTTGCACTGCAACTTTCAGCTTCTTCCCTCCAGACGGAGGTTTGCTGTCCCAAAAAGTAGAACCCAGCGCTACAAAAACAGCTTTGTCCCTGCTGCTGTCAAAGAGTTGAACAAGCTATAAAAATTATATTGTACATATTTTATATTTACCTATTTTGTAAGATGTGTGCCTGTGTTTGTGTCTATGTTGAATGTAATTAGTGGCTTGTAAATATGGATGTCACCAACTGCAAAACAAATCTACCTACGGGTACAAATAAAGTAACCTGAACCTGAACCTGAAGGTTTTTGAAATATACATGTTCCTCTGAAATGATACTGTTTCTCCCTTATTTGGAACAGCTTTTGGATATTTGCGGGCAGTGATAGATTCTTCACTTTAAACATTATTACTGCAGTTTTAAAGTCAACCAGATCTTTCAACTTGAGAGCCTTTAATTTAAGAAAAAATGGGTTTATTGGTTCCCTGTAAGCAGCTTTGTTTATTATTCTAATAGCTCTCTTCTGAAGCATAAAGACTGGATATATGTTTTATATGTATTTCCCCATACTTCAGTACAATATGTCATGTATGGGAGTATTAATGAATGATACAAAGTACATAATGTGGGTTGATTCAGCAAATATTTCACTCTGTGTAGTGCTGCAATTGATTTAGATATTTTACTTTTAATATAATTAATATGCGACTTCCAACACAGTTTATTATCAATTATTACTCCAAGAAATTTAGTTTTGGATACCCTTTCAATCTCTACACCATTTACACTGAGTTTAGATACTAAGTTGTTGTGATGGTTGTTAAAAATTGTAAATTTTGTCTTACTTAAATTGAGCGTTAATTTGTTTGAATCAAACCACAGTTTAAGCTTTCCTAATTCCTTTCCGAGTGTATCCAAAAGTTGTTTCAAATTGCTTCCACTGCATAATAAATTAGTGTCATCGGCAAACAATATTAAATCCATTTTTTCCGAAACTTTACATATATCATTTATATACATATTAAATAACAGTGGCCCCAAAACTGAACCCTGTGGGACTCCACAAGTAACCTTCAGTAACTGTGAGTTTTTGTTACCAACACATACATACTGATATCTATTCTTTAAGTAACTACTTAACCAGGACAGTGCTAAACCACAATTTTGTAGTTTCTTTAATAATAAATTATGATCCACTGCTTTTTTAAGATCCAGGAATACCCCAACTGAATACTCTTTATTTTCAATGGCAGTTGACATTTTTTCTATAAATTCCATTAGAGCAAATGTAGTTGTCCTTTTGTGTCTGAACCCATATTGCTGCTCACACAATAAATTATTCTTCATTATGAAGTTGTCAATTCTCTCACAGAATATTTTTTCAAGTATCTTGGAAAATTGCGGCAATAGTGAAATTGGTCTATAGTTTGGAAATTCCCCTCTCTGTCACCCGTCTTGTATATCGGAATTACTTTAGCTATTTTCATTGCATTGGGAAATATACCTGTTTGGAGAGACAGGTTACAAATATATGTCAGTGGTTTCACTAAGCATTCAATGATAGTTTTGACTAAGAGCATGTCAATACCATCACAGTCTGTAGATGTTTTACTTTTAAACGATTTAACAATTTCAATGCCCTCTCTCTCGTCTGTGTTCTTTATGAAAATGGAGTCTTTTATAGCAATGTTTTTGATTATTGTATCACCTGTAGGTGCCATAATGGGTATTTCTCGAGCCAAATTAGGACCAATGTCATTTTTTTGAAAGACTGGTTGGGTAGCTTGGATTTCTGTTTTTATTTACAACAATATTGTTAAGTATTGTCAATGTATTTTTAATATTGTCTTTGTTTTTCTCCAGTTCTTTACTGCAACAGTCTCTTTTACTAGATTTCATTATATATGTTAACTTATTTTTGTATGTTTTACACCGCTGCTCTGCTTCTTTTGTCCTTTTCTTTAGAAAAGCTTTATATAATGAATTTTTCTTTTTACACACCTTTTGTAATCCTTTCGTTAACCATGACTTGTCGACAAATTTATGTTTTAGCTTTTTCTTTACTAATGGACAATTTTTTTCATAAAGAGTGGTTACAATGTTCATAAATGTGTCATAGGCTTCATTTACATCTGATACATAGACTTTTGTCCAGTCTTGCTTCAGCAAGTCTTCTTTAAAAGAAGTGATTGCATTTTGTGATTTGTATCTGAAAGATTTTAAAGTTTTTTCTGTATTGGCCCCCGTGTGGCCATGGATAAATGCAAAGACTGGCAAATGGTCACTTATATCATTTATCAATAATCCAATTTCTATTTTCTTATCAATAATATTAACAAACAGGTTATCAATAAGTGTAGCAGTGTGAACCGTGATTCTACTGGGATGTGTTATTGTGGGATATAGACTCATACTGTACATAGAATTCATGAACTCTGTAATTACATTTTGTTGAAATGGATTTCGTAAATCAATATTGAAATCTCCACAAATTACAACCATTTTCTTACTAGTAATATTACTGTACAGCTCGACTAATTTATCTCTGAATGTCTCAATGCAAGCTCCCGGCATTCTATATATACAACTTATAATTACATTTTTTGTTTTAACTTGGTCAATCTCAACAGTAACACATTCCAGAATCCCTGGTATTGCAAAGGACATTCCATTTACAAGCTTGCACCTACCATATTTTTTGGACTATAAGGCGCACTTAAAATCCTTTAATTTTGTCAAAAATCGACAGTGCGCTTTATAATCCGGTGCGCCTTATGTATTAATTCTGGTTGTGCTTACTGACCTCGAACCGATTTTATGTGGTACACGGCGCTCAAAAATCTGTCAAAAATGTTTTAGTACGACTTTGGTAAGTTACGAAGCCGAACCGCTTGATGGTTTTTCGGAGCATTACGGTAGTCAGGAGCCTCGCGGAGTAATATGTGCTTCAACATAATGGCCGGATGGCTTTTTCCACAAATCTCCATCCCTATTGATCTGCCACTCCATGCGCGCCCATCTCACCGATACTGTCAAAACCCAAGTGAAGCAAACTAATTCGGAGCTTGCCATCATTCCGGGTGGATTAACCAAAGAATTCCAACCACTATATTGGTGTCAACAGGTCATTCAAAGTTAAATTGCTAGCGAGTTACGCCACTATCTGCCAATGGATCGTGGATCGAAACTGCTCCTGTTTAGCTGTAATTAATATTCAAAAATGATATTTTCGGGAGGAAAGAATTCAAGCGTCCCGGCATTTGTTTGCATTGTTTACTTCTCGGGGCTGCCGCCGGAAAGCGAGCCGTATCGATTACTGAGCGAGTATCCTGGCAATGTAAACAGCCACAGACCAAAAAAATATACACTTGTGTGTTCACTTCCGCCCTCCAAAGAGAGCAGACACCTTTTTTCTTCTCTCCTGCTCTGAGTTATCTCCTTCCTCCCCTAACTAACTGGATCCCAGCTTGCTGTCGTCTGTCTGCGTGTCTTTACTGCTGATTATCGAAAGAAATTATGGAATTAATAAGCTGGGCTTTGAACGCAATTGACACTATTTTTTCAACGAGGAAAAGTGCCCCGGGGGAGGTTGTTTGCCCCACAGGAACGGCTGCTGCGGGCTATTTGAGGGACACAAGTAATTGGAAACTCTTGTGCCTGTCTGATCTTTCCATCGAAGATGTAGAAGATTTGTACGTCTTCGTAGTAATGGTGATTGGGATCGTTCTGATTGGATCTGGGATTGTCCTGGTGTACCGCAAATTGATGAAGATGGACACCACCTATCAAAACGCTGGCCAGGCGAGGTTCAACCATCAAATTGAAAAAATGGAGAGGACTCTGATAGCGGCAAATGGAGAACTGTCTCGGAAGGTGGATTACATCATGATTACGCTTAGAGCCGTCCATGAAGGATTCAACGTCCAGCAATGAAGGATTAAGTACTGAATCTGTAAGAGAATATAAAGTTTTTTCTCTCTGAGATCAGTACTATTCGACGAATCTGACTCCCCTCACACAAATCCTCCAGATTATCTGCAGTTTTTTTGTTTTCAAAACATTGAGCTCACGGCCTTTCGGACAGCCAGCTGCATGGCCCAACGACAAATGCCAGCAGCTAGACAAAACATCTCCTGCCAAAGAGACCATGTTGTTCTTAACTGATGCAAACACCTACATTCAACATTACACCCACACTGATTCAAAAACTGATGATAAAGATGATTCACTCACTGCTCTCTCTGTGTCCTTGTGAACTTTTTTGTCTGCTAACTGTGCATTGAGGGCTTTTTTTTCTTGTAATCATAATATTGATCATATATGACCACTATTCTGACAATCAATGGTTTTTTTGCTCCTTCCTATTGTATTATCCTTTCTCCCTATGCATCCTGTACCCTTCTGTTGACAGGCGCGTTCACAGATGCTGCCGTGTCACCGGAAATGCAGGTCGTTTTCTGTGTCAAGTCAAATCCCTCGTATATTATCAGTTGTATCTGTTAATGTACTTGGCAATAAATCTTTTCTGAGTTCTGAGTTCATTTGCTCATGGAGCAGGTCATTCACACTGGCAGACAATCGCGCTATATGTGTCTATAATGACTATAGATAGGATTTTCTTTCCATGCACGCAAAAAAAAAAAAAAAAAAATTTCCAGATGTAGTCGATACCCAAAAGCCAATGGTGTATAGAACACGTATATTAGGGCTTGTATGTGAAATTTCGGCATCGAAACTGCTCCCGTTTAGCTGTAAACGGGAGCAGTAAATACGGCTGTAAATACGGTTCGCTCTCCGGCAGAGAGCGAGCCGTATCGGTATCGTACTCGGTATCGAGTACCGAGCGATATTCTGGCCAATATGGCGATGTAAACAGCCACGGACTAAAAACGTTCCGCCTGCTCATGGAGCAGGTCATTCACACTCGCAGACAATCGCGCTATATGTGTCTATAATGACTATAGATAGGATTTTCTTTCCATGCACGCAAAAAAAAAAATAAATAAATAAATAAATTCCCAGATCCGACTACCTCGCAAGGTAGTCGATACTACCTCGCGAGGTAGTCGATACCCAAAAGCCGATGGTGTATAGAACACGTATATTAGGATTTGTATGTGAAATTTCGGCATCGAAACTGCTCCCGTTTAGCTGTAAATGGGAGCAGTAAATAATACGGCTGTAAATACGTATTTACGGCTGTAAATACAGCTCGCTCTCTGCTGAAGAGCGGGCCGTATCGAGTACCGAGCGATATTCTGGCCAATATGGCGATGTAAACAGCCACGGACTAAAAACGTTCCGCCTGCTCATGGAGCAGATCATTCACACTTGCAGACAATCGCGCTATATGTGTCTATAATGACTATAGAGAGGATTTTCTTTCCATGCACGCAAATTTTTTTTTTTCCCGGCTCCGACTACCTCGCTTTAATGCGCCTTATAATCCGGTGCACCTTATGTATGAAATTAGACCATCAAATAGACCGTTCATTGATAGTGCGCCTTATAATCCGGTGCGCCTTATAGTCCCAAAAATACGGTATACAGGTCATCAATATACAGTGCAACACCACCACCCTTTTTTTGAGATCTGTTAATATGAAACATCTGATATGCCTCTATTGCCATCAGAGGAGCCTGCTCTTCATTAAGCCAAGTTTCAGAGACTGTGATAGCTGTAAATTTTCTGTCTAGCTGTTTTAAATAGTCCTGAATCTGTGGAAAGTTTTTGTTAAGACTTCTGCTGTTGAAGTGTATTATTGATAGTTTACCATCTAATTGCACTTGACTTTTGAATTGCTTTTCAGTATAATATTCACAATGATTATGAATATTATTGAAAAAGTGGTTATCAGGATCAATATCATTCTCCGTCTCTTGTAGTTTATGTTCAGCATAATGGCATATTTTCAGAGTTTGAATTTCCTCACTCTGTCAAATGACTTCCTCCAACTGGGGATAATTGATGTCTACTCAAGTCAGTCATGTTTTTTTGTTTTGTTTAGCTTTTTGGTTTTTTTTTAAGTACATTGACATGGTATGTCACAGAAGAACTATTCTTGCCATGCGTGTGTATATGGATTATCATAGTCTCTAAATTTTCTTAATCAGTGTTCATCTATATTTATTTAAGTCAGTGAGATCTCTGATTATTATGGCCTTTGCTTCCTCAGGTGTTCCATTTAGTTTGATCCAAACTCTACAGTTTCTTGTCCATGTTGCCTGTATCTTATTTTGTCTTTTCAGCATCCGTGCTTGACGTGCTATTTCAGCATTAGCCTTTGTTAAATGTTCATTTAGGTAGACTTCTGTTCCCCGTAGCTTTCTAGCCTGCTTCAGTATGTCATTCTTTACCCTTCTGTTCACAAAGCGCATCACTATTGATTTCTTTGTTTTATTATCTTTACTGGGTAAAGTATGACAGGCTGAAATTGCATTTACTTCAACCTTTATATTTCTGCTTTCAAGGAACTGGAGCACCTGGTTTTCCAGGGAGACTGATTCACTTAGGGGAGCCTCCTCACCTCTCATTCCTGCTGTAACATTGGCATATGATTGGTATTTAATGTCTAGTCCACTTATAATTAGATCATCCATACGAGAATATTGATCAAGATCCTCGATGGGTCGCTCCAAGTCTGCAATTTTTTTGTCTTTTTCCTTAATTGTTAATTTCAATTCTCTGACTTCTTCCATTAGCCCTAATAGTTTAAGCTGTTGATTGGCCACTTTGGTCAGTTCTTCTGACAACAAGTTCAGAGATTTTTTGATCTCTTCCATTTGGTGGCATTTTTACTGACCTGTTGATAGTAAAACAACCTCTGCTGGTGTCGCCGGTATCCAATCCGACCGACCTCGAATCTAGCTGGGGCCTCAGCTAATCCCCTCCGCTGCTAGTCCCGCTGCTTACCACTGCAGCAATTGAGCTCCTGTCCAGCCAGGGTGCCGGCAGCTCCTCCACCGAGCCCCGCCACCCACCGCCGCTGTAGTTGAGCTCTGATCCTGCTCCTGTCCAGCTGGGGTCCTGGTAGTTCCTCCGCCGAGCCCCGCCGCTGTAACTGGGCTCCGATCCGGCTCTTATCCAGCTGGGGCCCCGGCTGCTCCTCCACTGGTCCCCGTCTCCTACCGCCGCTGTAGTTGAACGCCGATCCGGCTCCCGTCCAATTGTTGCCTCGGTTAGTTCCTCCGGAGAGCCCAATCACAAGATTCTAAGAATCTGCGTGGGAGGCTCAGCCATCATCTACCGGGTCGATGCCGGGTCAGTGAGCTTAGATTGCTTAGTTGCTTAGATTTTTGTCACGTTTTGTCTTAGCTTTGTTCTGAATTGTAATCGCTCTTGTTTTTCTTTTGAATTCTTGGATGGAATATGGGTGGGCAATATAAGCTGCGGCTTCAGCCGTCACCCATTTCGGATAACTTATGTTAAACTGTATAATCAGAGGAGTTATTGTTTAATTTGACCTTGTAAGATGTTTTTTTTTCTTTCCCCTTTGTTATATTATTCTGTTCCTTTCTTTTAATATTTACTTTTAATCTATCCGAAATAAAGATTCATTCATTCATTCATAAAAAATTCACTATTACACTGAATTCCATCACTGTACAGTGATATAAATAATTGTGACTGAACAACTCCCATTCCCCAAAGTGCAAGATACACTATTATGAATATAAGTGATAAAAGATCACACAAATAAGTGATCTGACAAACAAATAAACAAGGGATCTGAAACAGTCGCTAATATTGGATGTCCCATTCTTTTTCAATAATTAGGTATTCTGTAATTAATATTCACACAATCAAATAAATCCTAGTATCATTTACTCCCTTTTATATTTGTTAAAGTCTAACATGTGATTGCCTACATATAGGCTACACCTCTTTGTATTCCACTTTCAAACACAGCCTACATTTGGGCCTGGAAAGCCTAACTGGGATACTTGTTTCAGACAGGAATACTTGCGTTCTACAGGCAATGCACTGGTATTCATAAATTTATTGAGAAAAAAGACAAATTTAGGAGGGAAAAAAGTTTATTATGTGAAAAATATTGCAAATTTACAATGAAAAATAGTAAATTTATCAGAAAAAGGTAATACATTTTGCAACAAACCTCTCAAAATGTGAGTAAAGTCATTGCTCAGTAGTAATTGAGGTAACTTTTTAAGCAGACAGTTACTCAAGTAATTTTTGGGTGACTACTCTTATTTGTCCTTGAGTAATTAACATTATAAGGTAACACTACTTTTAATTGAGTACAATTTCTGGCTGCTTTACTCTGCACTTCACTAATAAAACAGTGACCATGCAGTTAGATTGTCTTCAGGCCAACATTTGATGTTCTGCTCACTGTAAACACTCACATACCGTAAATACTACACTTTATAATACTGGTTGCCCTCATGAAAAGAGGAAGCAGTTTCTGTCCTAAATTCTCAACATCTCAGTCACCAAGACTAACGCATGACACAAACTCTTAAACCAGTGGGGTTTACATGGGCCAACGGCTGACCACGGCCACAACTTCACAGTTGAGGTCAGCTCTTTACATATTGAAAATTCAATGCTGTCACAGGAAAGATGTGAAATTACACAGCTTTATTTATGGAGTTAATTATTTTAACGCACATATCCATCTCTAATAGCTTTCAGATGCTGAAACGTCAGCAGATGAGATTCTACTGTGGTTTTCTTCTGTTTTAAAGTCTTCGTAAACACCAGGGGGATGAAGGGTGGTATTCATGATCAATGAGTTGCTGTATTTATTATTCAATTTAAAAAACTATTAGATGTGGGAAAAAGGAGCCAGTAGAGAAGACAGAGATGGATAGAATAGTTTAAGTATATTCCTCAAACTGTTGGCATTTTTTAACGTGTGACCCTGTTTAGTTCCAGTTATCTAACATGTAGCCACTTTTGTAATGCAGAAAAATGCTACCCACCACCTGATCTAAACCAAAATTTTTGATTCCAGTTCAGTTCTGGGTTTAAGTACATCACTATGGTGTTAACTAATCTATTAATGAAAACCTCTGGGTTAAAATTGAGGTGCTGATAATGAAAACAATCTTTTTTAATCCCATTTGTGTTCACCCTTCTCCAGATACCATAAGAAAATCACTCATATGACAGAAAAAATAATTTAAGAAACTAAATGATTAAGTAGCTGAAATGTGACTAAAATGAAGAAAACACTGGGTCAAATGAAGATGACTCAATGTGATAGAAGCAGATGGGGCTTGACTTCATTGTGACTGGAGGAAAAACTGTTGAATTCTGAATACCTGGTCATCTGCAGGTGCTTTTTCCGGAGGACAAGCAGGAAGAGAATGAGCAAGCTGATGAGCAGGATGCTGAGGACGGCCAGAGCTGAAATGGCGGCGACACTCGGGTTCATTTCTTTAGCTGCAAATATACAAACACACGTCTGATTTTACACGTTCAGGAGTTTCACGTAAAGACCTTCCTGTCTTCATTTCATTCAGACTCTCATGTTATGCTGATGATACTGATACTATGTGAAGGTAATGCCTCTCCAGCCCCAGAACTTTGGGATGAAAGTGACAGTAAAGGTCCATTTTAGTCTGGCCAGGAGTCCAAAATCCAAAGATAATAACATTGGTGTCTTTACTGTGGCAGTGATTAGCATCAGGTACTAGTAAGATTACAGATCACATGTGTAATCACTGTTCATGAAAGTCAAAATATATCCATCATTTTGACATTGATCTAAAAACATCTAAAACGTGAAAAGATTTCCATGCTATTTTTCAAAATTAAAAAAAAATTAAAACCAAATAATCCTTTAAAGAACATAATAAGTGATTATTTTTTTCCACAATATTTTTTATTGAACCGTTTTTTTTATAAACATGGCACAAACAATCAAACACTAACACTAAAGTAATTTAAAAATAAAAAAAAACAAAACACTAACTACAACAACAACAAAAAAAAAATCTACTAAAAACACCAACAACCATTAAGGCATTGTTAAGGCATTGTTAAGGCATTGTTGTTGACTTGCATTAAGGCAAGTCAACAACAATGCTCCTCTGTTTAGTCTAGGTAATCTATTACATAAGAATACATATTATACATTCACCAATTTGGAATTTGCAAGGGCCACACATATCATTCACCTTCTTCTTCAGAAGTTACACTACCGTTCAAAAGTTTGGGGTCACTTAGAAATTTCCTTATTTTTGAAAGAAAAACACTTTTTTTCAATGAAGATAACTTTAAACTAATCAGAAATACACTCTATACATTGCTAATGTGGTAAATGACTATTCTAGCTGCAAATGTCTGTTTTTTGGTGCAATATCTACATAGGTGTAAAGAGGCCCATTTCCAGCAACTATCACTCCAGTGTTCTAATGGTACAATGTGTTTGCTCATTGTGTCAGAAGGCTAATGGATGATTAGAAAACCCTTGTGCAATCATGTTAGGTCTGCAATACTGTAATTGCTGCAAATGGAGGATTCTTTGACAAAAGCAAAGTTTGAAGGAAAAAGTTATTATTTCAAATACAAATCATTATTTCCAACCTTGTCAATGTCTTGACTATATTTTCTATTCATTTTACAACTCATGGTGGTAAATAAGTGTGACTTTTCATGGAAAACAAAATAATTGTCTGGGTGACCCCAAACTTTTGAACGGTAGTGTATGTTTAATTTCTTTACATAATCAATGAAAGGTCTCCATATATTCTCAAACACATTTTCCTTTGATTTCAGTATGTATGTTATTCTTTCTAGTGGAAGGTTTGTAACATCTGTCTTAACCACTGAGTCACATCTGGTCTATGAGTCTTTTTCCACAATAGTGCAATACATCTTTTGGCATTAAGCAAACTGAGGTCTATGAATGCTCTTTCACTCTTATTAAAGTTATGTTTTTCTGGATACAGACCCAACAAAAACAGTTTAGGGTTCAATGTGAATTGTTTTGAAATTATTTTTTCAATTGTTACCCTCACCTCTTCCCAAAACATTCTGATTTTTCTACATTCCCATAAACAGTGAAATAGGGTTCCTTTACTTTCCATACATTTTGTGCATGTATCTGCTATGTTTTTGTTATATCTATTTAACTCCACTGGTGTAACATACAGCCGCATTAACCATTTAAAATGTATCAGTTTAAGACGTATATTTATTGATTTGGTTTGAGCTTCTGCACAAGCCATTCCCATTGTTCCTCTGAAATTTCAATTTGCAGGTCTTCTTTCCAATAATTCAGTCTTTTCTGTGAGTTTTCACTTGAGAATAGTGTCAATGAGTTATAAAACTCTGAAATAATACCCTTTCTCTTACTATCTTTCATCAAAATTTTTTCCAAGGATGAATAAGTAGGTCGGGTGAGAGCATTATTTTGATTTGATCGAATAAAATTTCTAAGCTGAAGATATTTTAAAAAACGTGTTCTATTAAGATTGAATTTAATCCTCAGTTCTTCAAAAGACATTATGTTATCTGAACGTGACAAATATAAGTCTTGAATCTTTTGAATCCCTTTTAAATTCCATACTTTAAATACAGCATCCGCTCTCCCTGGTGTAAAATATTGATTACCCCATATTGGGCTAAATTGTGACAATAAAGGGCCTTTTCCACTAGCCCCGCTTAGCCCAACACGGCACAGCTCAGCACGCTTTGTAACTCTTTCCACTAGCCCCAACACGGTTTAACAGGCGCTATTTTCGTGCCTGCTCGAGGGCAGGGTACAACCATGCTGAGTCGTGCCGTGATGTGACGTCAACAGCCTGGTCACCGCTGACTGGTCAGGTCGTAACGTCACGAAAGCGACCGTCTTCTGATGAATCTACACGACCGCCATTTGCAATATTTCACGGACTAACTCGGTCACGGAGTAAATACGATATTAATACAGACAGCGTTCTAGGTTTTGTGGAACTCTACACCGTGGTCCAACGAAGAGGTGCAGCGTTTTCTCTGCTTAGTGGCAGATCCACAGTGAGAGGAGCGACCCGCCCCATTATAGATGCAGCCCAGCATAGAACCGAACTACAGACAAGCTGAAGACGAACCTGAGAGAACCATCAATGGTGAGTGATTTGTAATAATGTGCATCTGTTCGCTTATTTATCCTGTTGGTGGTAAGCTCACTTTTTTTGAGCCATACAGTGCTGTTCTGTGCTGGCTAATGAGTTTTAGCTAGTAGCTAGCTAGTCCCAACTGCTGATTCGCGCTTGTTTTCTCCTAAGTATTCGCTTGTGAGAGCAAAATGATGAAATATGTTAATCCTGGTTAAAGTCCTGGTTTGTGTACGTATTGCACTTTGGTGCTGCGCATTAAATTGTGTGCAATTTAATGCTAGAATGTGTTTCCACATACCAGGGGTTAGCTTCCCTCAGTGTTTATATTGTGGATACTGGTGAAATGGACCACAGGAGCCGAAATCTCGTCATATTAAAATTGCTTTTTCAAACCAGTGATTTATAAAGTCATTCATATAATTTTCTAAAGCGTCAGAATAGACCCACACACCTATTCTGTGGATCCTGCAGTGCTTGTCAGGGAAACGAAGCATTTTTGTCACATCCCACCACTGACATTCACAGGTGTATTTCCCTAATACAGGTACATCTCCAAAAATTAGAATGTCATGAAAAACTTCAATATTTTTTGTCACTCATTTCAGAAAGAGAAATCCGTATATTATATAGATTCATTACACAGACAGTGATATATTTCAAGCGTTTATTTTAATTTTGATGATTACGGCTTACAGCCCCTGAAAACCCCAAATTCAATTTGGCAAAAAATTAGAATATTACATAAAATTAACTTTAAAAAGTAGTTTTTAAATATAAATGTTGGCCGCTGAGGTGTTGGTTAATATGGGCTGTAGCCGTAATCATCAATATTAAAATAAACACTTTCAATATATCACTGTCCCTGTAATGGATCTAATATGGGTTTCACTTTCTGAAATGAGTGACAAAAATATTGAATTTTTTCATGTATTCTAATTTTTGAGATGTGCCTGTATTAAGTGTTGAACTTGCTTGAACCTAACCACCATCCATTTCTGTCGTTCATCTAGGCAAGAGGAAAGCAGCCAGCCCGCAACGGACCTCGCCACTGTGGAACGTACTGAAATCCTTTGCTTTTATAGGTAAAGTGTCAAAACCAAAGTAGCACGATTTCCACTTAATATAAAAGGAACTGAACTGAGATTTATTTGATTGTGTGAATATGGCACATCAACTGTAAAATAAACCGCTTGTTAATGTATTTATTTTTTTGTCAGATCACTTGTGTGATCCTTTGTGAGTTATGGTCATAACTATGTTTTGGCGAATGTGAGATGTTCAGTCGTCAATATAATTTACTTTATATGTGTAGTTTATAGTCTATCATCAATAAACTCATGCAGTAACAGGACACATTACAAATATTTGAAACCCATTGTAGTGCTTCCTTTTATATTTTAGCAATGCTAGTACAAAACACCGCCCACACATGAAGCCAGGGCAAGAAGAGACACTTTTACAGACAAGACAAACTTTTATTGATAAAAACTTCATATTTTGACTGAGCGACTCCATACTCGGTGATGCACACCTTCAGTTAAAGTACTATATTCCATTCAAGTGAATGTATTAATTCATTCTGATTGCTGAGGCCACAGTAAAAACAGATGATTTTAAATGTAACCCAGCCCTTGTAAAATCTACTGAAGCGCAGCTACATGAAAATTGTGGTTAAATACAACAACGAAGTACTTTATTGTCACATTCAAATTGTAATCCCTCCTGTTTTGTTTTTCTTTTGAATTCTTGGATGAAATATGGTGGGCAATATAAGCTGCAGCTTCAGCCATCACCCATTTCAGATATCCTATGTTGAACTGTATAATCAGAGGAGTTATTGTTTAATTTGACCTTGTTAGATTTTTTTCCCCTTTGTTATATTATTCTATTTTTTTTAATCTTTACTTTTAATCAATCCGAAATAAAGATTCATTCATTAATTCACATTCCACCACTGGCTTTTAGCAACAAGTGTATTTCCCAAATATGTTTTAAACTTGCTTTAATTAACCACCACCCATTTGTCTTTTGTCTAGGCAAGAGGGAAACTGTCCACCCCAACTGGACCTTGCCTCACTATTTACAGAGATGCAGGCTGAAGATCTGCTGAACCAGGACCAGTACGAGGGGCCGATCCAGTTGCTTCTCAGTGAGGCAGCGTGGCTGGTGTGTGTGACCCATTCCATTTTTTTTTTTTTTTTTTTTTTTTTTTTTTTACAGTTTGAATTTTGCACATTCTGAATAATCTGGAATTTGCTGCTGATTGTAATAAACAATTTAGTGACTTATGTGTTTGCATCATGATTTTCTATCTTGTCTGTTAACCACTTGCGCGCCGTTGTTCCGCGGGCGGGCAAGTCTCTGCGTCCTAGGGCGCACGAGGGCGCACTCCTACATCCTCGTGCGCTCTCGGACGCATGATCCTCATGGTGGTGATGTAGTTGGTGTTGGCGTCCAAGCGCCACTGAAAAAAAAAAAGCTGCAGACACAGCCGCGAACAGATTAGTTCATCTGATTGACCTCTCATTCGACTAATAAGAGCCTTGAATTGGGTTTCTGAAACCTTGAAGAACCAATGAATGAAAACCTAGGAAGGAGGACCTGCCTACTGTGAATGCAGGAGCCAATTGAAGCACAGAAGTTCGGGCTGGGTGAAAAGAGATTTACTGTTGCAGCAAATGAAAAAAAGGACGCTGGACGAACCTGCTACAGACCCAGCAGCAT
Organism: Pholidichthys leucotaenia; assembly: GCA_020510985.1. Lineage (NCBI taxonomy): Eukaryota > Metazoa > Chordata > Actinopteri > Cichliformes > Pholidichthyidae > Pholidichthys > Pholidichthys leucotaenia. Next base: position 206,702,819 of record CM035845.1, on the reverse strand, counting down.
GGAGAACACCCACAAGAGGGACCTGCACTCATTCCAGCAGAATAGACGTTTAGGATTCTCTTCCGTCATCATAGATCAATGGAGGCCGACGACAAAGGTTGTAAATCATTCACCAAAACCGCAATATTGGAATTATGTTTTGACCGGGATCCACGAGCGGACCAGCGTCGCGTTCGTCTGACAATGGGGAAGAGAAGTTTGCCAGGACTCTGCTGCTGTGAAGAGGTAAGGTGTTATAAGCTAAAACTATGAAAACTATAATCTAAAAATGTATAATGTATAATGTATAATATAAACTATAATCCAAAAATGACTTTTGACAAATGACAAAAATGACAAAAATGACTTTTGACCGATCGGTAAATTACAACTGTACGGCGCACGAAGTGCGTGCACTGCGATAAACGGTTCATTTGCCGTGTTCGGACCGTGAACGCGCCCCCCTCCCCCGCTGCAGAAGAGGAGCGGGGGGGGGCGTTCACGGTCCGAACGCCCCCCGGTCTGCGGGGGGAAGCCGCACTGACTGCGCAGCGGTCGCCACATAGCCATATGAGTCTATTCCGTCATGTAGCGATGGCCGTCCTCTGTAGCGAGGGGGGGGGACAACCCCCCCCCCCCCACACACACACACAGTAGCGAGGGGGGGAAGCCGCTGTGACAGCGTTGCTGTGGAAACATGCAACGAGTGTAATCCGTCATGTAGCGAGGGCCGAACTCCGTCCTTTGTAGCGGGGGGGAGGACAATCCCCCCTCCCACACACACACACACACATAGACACAGCCCTGAATGTGACCTTTCATTAGAGCCCAAAATGAAGATTCTACATTGAATTATTCAAAAGTTACAGACGTTTTTCCAAACTGTGCCATTTGGCACAATTTGGCACAGTTCCAAAACGCCTGGGAACAACCTGAGAACAAAGCTGTGTAAAATATTCATTTTTTGTGGTATTATTACAAAATTTGGACCTCAGCTGGATAACACTTGGTTCTACATTTCTGTTGCATTTTCCAGCCGGATCGGACAGCTGTGTGTTATTTGCAAGCATTTGTATCCAAAAAAACACCCAGGCAAACTTTATTTTCTTCAAATTCAGTATGTTTAGATGACTGTTACTCAGTGGCAGGAGTACTTAGAGAGATTATGACTGTTTTGCCAAAAAATTCAGAGTGTTTTCTTTTAAATGAGACCAACCCCATGAAGACGCTGCAAAGGGTTGAAGAACAGCTTTCGATTTACTTTGGGCACGTTATTTTTTGGCGTTTTTAGGAAAATTGCCCGGAGTGCAAGGTGTTAAGACACCGGTGGGAAAAGCGTCAACTGTACAAAGGATTTATCGGTGACCTTGAAAATAATGGCTCATTTTTAAGAAAAAAGTAACCAAAACAATTATTTTATTAACTGAAGACTGTATTGTTGGATGTGCCACCGCAGAAGACCCTACACACTTTAGTGACAGTACCAGTATATGGAGGAATTCTGGGTCATATTAGCATCTGCTCTTCATCATAATGGGTTTAGGCGGGGGTGTCTAATCATGTGCCATGGAGGGCCAAGACCCTGCAGGCTTTACCTCTATCCAGTGTCTTCAACAGCAGATTCCACTGAACTTCTTCCACTGACTGATCAGTGAGAACACCTGCTGAAGAGACTGGGTAGAAGAGAGAACCTGCAGGGTCTTGGCCCCCCATGACACATGATTGGAAGCCCCCGGATTAGGTTTAATGGGATTTAACATTTTAACACAAACTGCTTTATGGTTCATAATTCTGTTGACAGACTTACACCAAACCAAAAGTGATTTCTCAAACTGCTGGATTATTCTTAGACAGCTTTTCAAATCTTTCAGAATTTAATTTATGCCACATGGTGGTAGCCTTCACATATAAAAAAAGAGACATCTGCAAAAACTTCAGAGGTTTATTGTCAGTGCAATACTACATGAATGCATGTCTAGTACATTGTTGATGCAGAGAATATATATTTCTACAGTACATGTATCTAGTAAATCAAGTATTTTCCATGTAACCTTGTGACTGCATTATTTTAATTGCTTTTAATCCTAGATCAAGTTTGTTTTGGCCTAAAATGCATCATAACTGTCAAATATATCTTATTATACCTAACTCAGTACTGTTTACTTTTTGAATATATATTTTGTGGCTAATATAGTTATTAACATGGCGATCAAGTTGTGTCAGCTGATCATTTTTTTTCTATGACACCACCTCAGACTCGGTGCTGCAGAAGCAGGTACGTCCATGATGTCTCAACAGTCTCTCCATGATTTTCACGCAGATCAGAGCAATTTGTTGCACAGGAAATAAACGTTTCTACAGACATTCTTAAGCTCTATAACCACTGATCGGTTGTGAAACTGTGTTGACATCAGTGACAGGCTGTTGACATCAGTGACATGCTGTGCTGAACGCCAGACCGACTGAAGCGGTAATTTCCCCACAACAGAGCCATCTGAAACACACACAGCATACATATTTTAGTACCTAACAGCGATAACTTGCAGACATTACAGTGTAGTACGACGTACTTATAGCAAACTAGCATTAGCAACATTAGCTTACCGTCATATATGACCTAGTTTGTATCCTCACGTCTTTGGCTCTCCCAGAAGCTGTAGAACTATTCCAGAGTGTTTCATCTCGCTGCCTGTACCCTTGTCTGGCGGTCCTTTTTGGCATTTACGGTGAAAAAAGCCACAGACCAAGGAGTTGCCTTGTACAGCCGCCATGATGCATGTGTTATGTTTTGCTTGGGTCGCGTGTTTTACGTCACGGGAGTGTGGCGCTGCCTTGCTGTAAAAAAAATCCCGCCCACCCCAGCTTAACACGGTTGTAATGGAGACACAACCGAGCCGAACCGTGTCGAAGTGAATCGAGACGTGGCAAGGTGTGCTGGGCTAGTGGAAAAGGGCCTTAAGTGTGGTTCTTTTAAATATTTTTTGGTTTCACACCATATTTTGATCATGTGCATTACAATTGGATTTTTAACTTGTTTCTGTAGTTTTTTTAGCCGAGTCTGAGTATATGAATAAGGGAAGAGGTAAAGGTAAATTGTATGATTCCATTTCAGTCTAGTGAGGAGGATCACTTGATGAAAAATAATATGTCATAGACCTCAGTTGTGCTGACCAGTAATACAACAAATTAACACGATCAAATGGTAAATATAGTAAGGACAGACGTAATCTAGCCTTCCTATTGTTCCATATAAATTCCACTAACTTTTTTTTAATTCTTGAGAATAGATCTGAAGGTGGTGGTAAAGGAATGTATTGAAATAAATAAAGTATTTTGGGTAAGATATTACTTTTAAGTATATTAATTCTCCCGATCATCGACATTAGTAGTGACATCCATCTCTGAAGTAACTCATTAATATCTGTCATTAAGGCTTCATAGTTGGCACTGGCGACTGATTCTAGCTTAGGCAAAATTTGAATTCCTAAATATTTAAACTGATTTACAACATTGAATTGATTTACCTCAGGAGCTGGGTGATTTCTCTGGGTCTCATTTAGCATTAAATATTGAAGATTTTGTTTTATTTATTTTATATCCTCATATTTCCCCAAAGTTCTTTATTAAATTTAACAAGGTCGGAATTGATTTTTTAAGATTCGACATAAACAAAATTATGTCATTGGCATACAGGGAGATTTTATGTTCTGTTGGTCCTACTTTAATTCCATATATTTGTGGATGTAAACGTACTGCCAAAGGTTCAATTGCCATAGTAAACAATAAGGGTGAAAGTGGACAGCCTTGTCGACATCCTCTATTGATTTTTATTGATTTTGAGATATTGCTGTTTGTTAGGATTTCTGCTGTAGCATTATTGTATATTATCTGGACCCATTTTATGAAATTATTTCCAAGTCCAAACCTTTGTAGGACTTCAAAAAGCTAGGGCCATTCGACCCTATCAAAGGCCTTTTCAGCGTCCAATGATAGGAGAGCTGTATCCAGTGCTTCTTTATTAGAATAAATAATATTAAATAGTCTTCTTACATTATAGAAGCCTTGTCTTCCCATAATAAAGCCATTCTGATCTCGGCTAATAACATTTGGTAATATCTCTTGTAGTCGTCTTGCTAAAATTTTACAGATTATTTTAAGATAAGCATTTAATAGGCTTATTGGTCTCATGTTTTCACATTTATTAGGGGGTTTACCTGGTTTTGGCAACAGTATAATTAAGGCATTATTCATGTATAGTGGTAAATTACCATTTTGAAATGCTTCTAAAACCATTTCCAAAAGTGGTTTTATTAATTTATTCTTAAATTTTTTATAGGAGGTCAACTGGAAGACCATCTGGTCCTGCTCTTTTTCCTGATTTCATATTATCAATGGCTAGCCCAACTTCTTCTTGACTAATTTTAGACTCCAGTATCTTCCTGTTTTTATTTGGAATACACGGTATAGAAAATCCACCCAAAAACCCATTTAGTTTTGTTAAGTCAGTTTCATTTTTTGTATCATATAGTTTTTCATAATAATCTCTAAAGGCACTATTAATTTCTAAAGGATCTATAACTACCTGTCCCTTACTTATAATAGTGTTAATTGGTGTTTTAAATTCTAATTGTTTAATCTGCCATGCCAATAATTTTCCTGATTTTTCACCTTGTTCATAAAAAGTTTGCTTCAATCTTAGAAGACTCGAGGCAGCTCTATTTGCTGATTTTTTGTCATATTGAGCTCTCAGAATCAGTAATTCATTCTCTAGCTGTGAGTTACTTCCTGCATACACCTTTTCTTGAAGAATTTTTATGTTACGTTCCAATTGGACTCTCTCCTCTCGAGTCTTCTTAGATTTTGAACCTGTATAACTAATAATATGCCCCCTAATAAAAGCTTTGAAAGCCTCCCACTTTATACATGCCGTTGTTTGTGTAGTATTAATATCAAAGAACTCATCTATCTGTTTTTCTATGTACTTAAATTCCTCATCCTGAAGCCATTTATGCTGAAAATGCCACCTACCTGGATCCTTTGTCAATTTCTTATCTACATATATTAGACAGCAGGGTGCATGATCAGAGATCACAATGTTATCATAGAAACAGTTTTGAATCTTGGACCTTAATTCTGTAGAGATCAAAAAGTAGTCAATACGTGAGAATGTCTTATAGGTATTAGAATAACAAGAATAGGCTTTGACTTGTGGTTTCATTTCTCTCCATATATCTAGCAATCTCAATTCTTTCATAAAATGATTAATGGTCATCTTGCATCCATTGTGCGTACAGTCCAGTCCTGTTGACCTATCTATACTGGGATTCAATGTACAATTAAAATCCCCTGCTATTATATGTTGCCTTGTAAGTGATGATAAAGTAAGGAATAAATTAACAAAGAAGTTTTGATCATCAGTATTGGGGCTGTATAAGTTCACCAGATTTATATTTTCTAATAACAAAGATCCTTGGATGATTAGATATATTCCAAATTTGTCTCCTATTACATTTTTCACTTGAAATGGGACTGTTTTGTGTATGAGAATCATAACTCCTCTGGCTCGGGATGAAAATGATGAGGTGAACACATTTCCTTGCCATCTTCTCCTAATTCTTTTTACATCCTCCTCTATTAGATGAGTTTCTTGTAAAAATACAATTTTTGAATCTATGTCTTATTTTATTCATAACTTGTTTAAGTTTTTTTTAGATTTTGTAGACCTCTGCAATTCCATGAAGTTAAATTAAGATTAATGCGTTGATCTATGATCAATAAGGAGTTTGAGATTACCTTGCAATATGAACATGCTCATACAGAGAAGCAAAAACATGGATGGTTGAACATTCATCCTACAAACTACACAAAAACAAATTCCCTTTCCCCACATTTGTGGTAATCCCCCCAAAATCAAAAAAAAATTCTGTCTCCCGTTATAGCTAGTGACTGTTCCACACCTGCGAGGATCAGTCAAACCACTCTCTCTTTCTCCTCTCAATCACCCTGACTCTACTACTATTTTTAATGACATTAACTCTCTTCTGTAGTTTTTTCAACATAACTTCAAAGTTTTATAGCAACTTTGTACATCATAGCTTTTTTTTTATAATACAGTCTGTATTTTGTATCAGTAATTATTTTAATCTGAATTATTACCTTTGTCAAAACTTGTATGGTTTAAATTTTTATTTTGGTCCTTTTAGTGTTTTATTATCCTTTAAAAACACAGGATGACTGTGTGTGTCTCTGTTTAGACCTAAACACTGAATAGATAACCTCAGCTAACCTCAACTATGGTTTCAGTTATATAAAGTTCCCCATTATGCACTTTTTCAACATGATGACAGTTCCCAGAGGTCTCAATGAAAGTCTGTGACATCCATCCATCTTCTTTTGCTTTTTTTCCCAGCAGCAGTACGTATTTTGAACGGATTTATGTAACACGTGCTGATATTATTTTATGTTATTTTAGGTTATTTTGTGGCAATAACCCTGTGTGTATAAGCTGGTCTTATATATTTATCGCTCAGTATGCTTTTATTATTGCTATGTACATATTGTATTCAACTTTTAGGTAATATTGTTTCAAGCATTATTTATTGTAATTATGACAATGTTAAATGCATGAGTGAACTGTGAGTGTGAGTTTGTTTTTAGGGAGCAGTATCTCAATTTCGTTGCATTGTTTATTAGCAATGGAATGACAAAAAAGGCACTTTGACTTCATCCTTTTCGGGTCGCGGGGGGGCTGGAGCCTATCCCAGCATCTTTGGGCGAGAGGCAGGGTACACCCTGGACAGATCACCAGTCCATCGCAGGGCCAACACAGAGAGACAAACAGCCATTCACTCTCACAGTCACACCGAAGGACAATTTAGAATCCCCAGTTGATGCCAATTAACCTAAATTGCATGTTTTTGATATGTGGGAGGAAACTGGAGAAATCTCGGAGTAAACCCACGCAGACACGGAGAGAACATGCAAACTCCACACAGATCACTGTTGGTCAGGGGCTGGGATCGAACCCAGAATCACCCGGCCAAGGGAGAGTTACTGTGCTGCCGCAGTGCTAACCACTCCGCCACCGCACTGCCCAGTCATGCCTTTTTCAAAATAAATCAGGGCTTAAATATTGCATCACCACTTTCCACCCAGCTTAAGCAGCCTTCCTCAAAAGTACACATTTCTTCTTCCACAATATTTTTATTGAACCTTTTTTTTTAACAAACATGACACAAACAATCAAACACTAACACTAAAGTAATTTTAAAAAAAATGCACTACAAACACCAACAACCACTAACAAAAACAAGTCATCAACAATGCTCCTCTGTTTAGCCTAGGCAATCCATTACATAAGTATACATATTATACATTCACCAATTTGGAATTTACAAGGTCCACACACATCATTCACCTTCTTCTTCAGAAGTTATGCTTAATTTCTTTACATAATCAATGAAAGGTCTCCATATATTCTCAAACACATTTTCCTTTGATTTCAATATGTATGTTATTCTTTCTAGTGGAAGGTTTGTTAACATCTGTCTTAACCATTGAGTCACATCTGGTCTATGAGTCTTTTTCCACAATAGTGCAATACATTTTTTGGCATTAAGCAAGCTGAGGTCTATGAATGCTCTTTCACTCTTATTAAAGTTATGCTTTTCTGGATACAGACCCAACAAAAACAGTTTAGGGTTCAATGTGAATTGTTTTGAAATTATTTTTTCAATTGTTACCCTCACCTCTTCCCAAAACATTCTAATTTTTCTACATTCCCATAAACAATGAAATAGGGTTCCTTTACTTTCCATACATTTTGTGCACGTATCTGGTATGTTTTTGTTATATCTATTTAACTCCACTGGTGTAACATACTTCCGCATTAACCATTTAAAATGTATCAATTTAAGACGTACATTTATTGATTTGGTTTGAGCTTCTGCACAAGCCAATTCCCATTGTTCCTCTGAAATTTCAGTTTGCAGGTCTTCTTTCCAATAATTCAGTCTTTTCTGTGCATTTTCACTTGAAGATAATGTCAATGAGTTATAAATCTCTGAAATAATACCCTTTCTCTTACTATCTTTCGTCAAAATTTTTTCCAAGGTTGAATAAGTAGGTCGGATGAGAGCATTATTTTGATTTGATCGAATAAAATTCCTAAGCTGAAGATATTTTAAAAAATGTGTTCTATTAAGATTAAATTTGATCCTCAGTTCTTCAAAAGACATTATGTTATCTGAACGTGACAAATATACACTACCGTTCAAAAGTTTGGGGTCACTTAGAAATTTCCTTATTTTTGAAAGAAAAACACTTTTTTTCAATGAAGATAACTTTAAACTAATCAGAAATACACTCTATACATTGCTAATGTGGTAAATGACTATTCTAGCTGCAAATGTCTGGTTTTTGGTGCAATATCTAGATAGGTGTATAGAGGCCCATTTCCAGCAACTATCACTCCAGTGTTCTAATGGTACAATGTGCTTGCTCATTGTGTCAGAAGGCTAATGGATGATTAGAAAACCCTTGTGCAATCATGTTAGGTCTGCAATGCTGTAATTGCTGCAAATGGAGGATTCTTTGACGAAAGCAAAGTTTGAAGGAAAAAATTATTATTTCAAATACAAATCATTATTTCTAACCTTGTCAATGTCTTGACTATATTTTCTATTCATTTTACAACTCATGGTGGTAAATAAGTGTGAATTTTCATGGAAAACACAAAATAATTGTCTGGGTGACCCCAAACTTTTGAACGGTAGTGTAAGTCTTGAATCTTTTGAATCCCTTTTAAATTCCATACTTTAAATACAGCATCCGCTCTCCCTGGTGTAAAATATTGATTACCCCATATTGGGCTAAATTGTGACAATAAGTGTGGTTCTTTTAAATATTTTTTGGTTTCACACCATATTTTGATCATATGCTTTACAGTTGGATTTTTAACTTGTTTCTGTAATTTTTTAGCCGAGTCTGAGTATATAAATAAGGGAAGAGGTAAAGGTAAATTGTATGATTCCATTTCAGTCCAGTGAGGGAGATCATTTGATGTAAAATAATATGTCATCGACCTCAGTTGTGCTGACCAGTAATACAACATAAAGTTTGGACATTTCAGACCTCCACGATCAAATGGTAAATATAGTAAGGACAGACGTAATCTAGCCTTCCTATTGTTCTATATACATTCCACTAACTTTTTTTTTAATTCTTGAGAATAGATCTGAAGGTGGTGGTAAAGGAATGTATTGAAATAAATAAAGTATTTTGGGTAAGATATTACTTTTAAGTATATTAATTCTCCCGATCATCGACATTGGTAGTGACATCCACCTCTGAAGTAACTCATTCTAACATTCTCATTCTCAGTCTGTCATTAAGGCTTCATAGTTGGCACTGGCGACTGATTCTAGCTTAGGCAAAATTTGAATTCCTAAATATTTAAACTGATTTACAACATTGAATTGATTTGCCTCAGGAGCTGGGTGATTTCTCTGGGTCTCATTTAGCATTAATATTGAAGATTTTGTTTTATTTATTTTATATCCTGATATTTCCCCAAAGTTCTTTATTAAATTTAACAAGGTCGGAATTGATTTTTTAAGATTCGACATAAACAAAATTATGTCATTGGCATACAGGGAGATTTTATGTTCTGTTGGTCCTACTTTAATTCCATATATTTGTGGATGTAAATGTACTGCCATCACTAAAGGTTCAATTGCCATAGTAAACAGTAAAGGTGAAAGTGGACAGCCTTGTCTACATCCTCTATTGATTTTTATTGATTTTGAGATATTGCTGTTTGTTAGCATTTCTGCTGTAGCATTATTGTATATTATCTGAACCCATTTTATGAAATTATTTCCAAGTCCAAAACTTTGTAGGACTTCAAAAAGAAAGGGCCATTCGACCATATCAAAGGCCTTTTCGGCGTCCAATGATAGGAGAGTTGTATCCGGTGCTTCTTTATTAGAATAAATAATATTAAATAGTCTTCTTACATTATGGAAGCCTTGTCTTCCCATTATAAAGCCATTCTGATCTTGGTTAATAATATTTGGTAATATTTCTTGTAGTTGTCTTGCTAAAATTTTACAGATTATCTTAAGGTCAGCATTTAATAGGCTTATTGGTCTCATGTTTTCACATTTATTAGAGGGTTTACCTGGTTTTGGCAACAGTATAATTAAGGCATTATTCATGTATGGTGGTAAATTACTATTTTGAAATGCTTCTAAAACCATTTCCAAAAATGGTTTTATTAATTTATTCTTAAATTTTTTATAGAGGTCAACTGGAAGACCATCTGGTCCCGCACTTTTTCCTGATTTCATATTATCAATGGCTAGTCCAACTTCTTCTTGACTAATTTTTGACTCCAGTATCTCCCTATTTTCATTTGGAATACAGAGTATAGATAATCCGTCCAAAAACCCATTTAGTTTTGTTAAGTCAGTTTCATTTTTTGTATCATATAGTTTTTCATAATAATCTCTAAAGGCACTGTTAATTTCTAAAGGATCTACAACTGCCTGTCCGTTACTTATAATACTGGTAATTGGTGTTTTAAATTCTAATTGTTTAATCTGCCATGCCAATAATTTTCCTGATTTTTCACCTTGTTCATAAAAAGTTTGCTTCAATCTCAGAAGACTCCGGGCAGCTCTATTCGCTGATTTTTTTTTGTCATATTCAGCTCTCAGAATCAGTAATTTGTTCTCTAACTTTGGATTACTTCCTGCATACACTTTTTCTTGAAGAATTTTTATTTTACGTTCCAATTGGACTCTCTCCTCTCGAGTCTTCTTAGATTTTGAACCTGTATAACTAATAATATGCCCCCTAATAAAAGCTTCGAAAGCCTCCCACTTTATACATGCTGATGTTTGTGTAGTATTAATATCAAAGAACTCATCTATCTGTTTTTCTATGTACTTAACAAAATCCTCATCCTGAAGCCATTTATGCTGAAATTGCCACCTACCTGAAACCTTTGTCAATTTCTTATCTACATATATTAGACAGCAGGGTGCATGATCAGATATCACAATGTTATCATAGAAACAGTTTTGAATCTTGGACCTTAATTCTGTGGAGATCAAAAAATAGTCAATACATGAGAATGTCTTGTATGTGTTAAAATAACAAGAATAGACTTTGACTTGTGGTTTCATTTCTCTCCATATATCTAGCAATCTCAATTCTTTCATAAAATGATTAATGATCATCCTGCATCCATTGTGCGTACAGTCCAGTCCTGTTGATCTATCTATACTGGGATTCAATGTACAATTAAAATCCCCTGCTATTATATGTTGCCCTGTGAGTGATGCTCAATAAGAAATAAATTAACGAAGAAGTTTTGATCATCTATATTGGGACCATATAAGTTCACCAGATTTATATTTTCTAATAACAAAGATCCTTGGATGATTAAATATATTCCAAATTTATCTCCAATTACATTTTTCACTTGAAATGGGACTGTTTTGTGTATGAGAGTCATAGCTCCCCTGGCTCGGGATGAAAATGATGAGGTGAACACATTTCCCTGCCATCTTCTCCTAATTCTTTTTACATCCTCCTCTATTAGATGAGTTTCTTGTAAAAACACAATTTTTGAATCTATGTCTTTTATTTTATTCATAACTTGTTTAAGTTTTTTAGATTTTGTAGACCTCTGCAATTCCATGAAGTTAAATGAAGATTAACACTTTGGTCTATGATCAATAAAGAGTTTGAGATTACCTTTCAAAATAAACATGTTCATACAGAGAAGCAAAAACATGGATGGTTGAACATTCATCCCACAAACTACACAAAAACAAATTCCCCCTCCCCACATTCGTGGTAATACCCCCAAAATCAAAAAAAACCCAAAAAACCTCTGTCTCCCGCTATAGCCAATGACTGCTCCACACCCGCGAGGATCAGTCAAACCACTCACTCTTTTCTCCTCTCAATCACCCTGACTCTACTACTTTTAATGACATGACATTAACTCTCTTCTGTAGTTTTTCCAACTTAACTCCAAAATTTTATAGCAACTTTGTACATCATAGCTTTTTTTTTATTATATAATACAATCTATATTTTGTAAACATGCTATATGTTTCAGATCAGTCAGATACTAGTACAAATGCTTAAATATTCTACCTTTATATCTTGTTCTTGTTTCATGCTTAGCTCCCACCAGTCTCCTCTTGGATCTGCTTGATAAGCTCCTGCGCCTCTTGAGGGGTCTTGAAGGTGTGGGTTCTCCCTTTATATGTGACCAGCAGTCTTGCTGGATGAATCACTCCGTGACGAATCCCGAGGTTGCGCAGCTCTTTACGGGCGGGGTCAAACTGTTTCCTTAATTGTTGAATTCCTGTGGCCAAATCTGGGTAGAACCGCACCTGTTGATCCTGGTATTTAATTTCTCCTTTAGCTTGCGCTGCGTTGGTGACCGTCATCTTGTCTCTGTAGCTGACGAACTTCATAATCAGCGTCCTCGGTGGTGTCTTGTTATCTCTCGGTGGGCCGATTCTGTGAGCGCTCTCTAAGACAACCGATGACTGCAGTTCCGTGTTGTTCAGCGCTTCTGGAATCCACTTTTCCAAAAAGGAACATGTATCCCATCCCTCCGTTCCCTCCAGGAGGCCCACCAGCCTTAAATTATTCCGTCGCGACCGGGACTCTAAGTCCAGGACGTTATTTTCCAGACGTTTATTTTTTAATTCCAATGTTTGCAGCTTTAATTGTAGGATGGTGACGTCATCTTCAGCGCTGGAAATTCGGAGCTCCGCCTGCGATACTCGCTCCATACAGTCGCTTATTTCTTTTCTCATTCCTTCTATCGCTGCTATAATCCCATCAAATTTAGACGAAAAGTCTGCTCTCATGGAGCTGATGGCAGCCAGCACCACATTTGTGCCCTCTTCAGCAGACGCTGCTCCGCCGCTAGCTTCCTCCGCCATAGTCTCTGGAGATTTTCCTGCTTCATCACGAGCGTGGAAGTCTGTTAGCTTGGATTGTTTCGAAGAATCGCTTTTTCCTCCACCTGATTTCCCAGCTTTGTCTTTACCATATCCGCGCCTAAACGCTGGGATAAGTTTTTGTTCCAATTGAGAGAGTTTTAGCCTTCTTTTTATTTTTAGGAGCAGAGCAGAGTGAAACACGTCTTCCTACGTGGCCGCCATAACCGGAAGCCCAAAAGTACACATTTCAATTCATTTCGTTTTAAATACTATTAATCCCGAGTTCGGCACATTCTAATTTTTTCATCATTTCATATGTTGAGGTGGCCATAATGAGCTAATGTTACCTAGCTAGTTGTGACAAACACAGCCTGAGTTAACCAACATAAAATTGGCTGAATATGAGAATGTAAAAGTCCTGATAAAGCATTATCACAGACAGGGGTGTGTGTTTTGAGTGGTTGATAGGATATCAAAGGTCCCTCAAGTATAATAAGACAGATACAACCGTGAATGACAGAATGATTAACTCTGCCAACAGCAGCTAAGTGCTGCTGCTGTAGGAGCTTTGCCAGCCAGAGTATAATTAACTATAGTAAAATAAGCTAAAACAATATTTAGGAATGATTTATATAGTCAAGTGTTGGTAGATGATCTGGTTGGGATCACAGATGTCTAGCGAGGTAAATAGATTATATAGAAAATTTCCCCCCAAAATTTGACCACCATTGGCCAGCTAAGCTTATGCTAGCTGGCCAGTCAGAAGACTCAACTGCAGTTGACTAGCCAAGCTAACACTTAAGGTCCAATCTATGCAGTTATCATAGAAAAACACAACAAAATAACCCTGAATGTCACAAGGTATGTTATCGACTGCAAATGAACGAACCAAACTGGAGCAGAGATGTCAAGTGGGGGTGGATAGAATATATAAACAATAACCATAAAAACTACATTTGCTAAGCTAACTCCATGGTAATACAGTCGGTGTGTAGATTTAGATACTAACAAGGATACTTCACTGGTGGGGGGGCAATAAAGAGGGAAATGTACCCTATTTCAGATGTAATCGCTGAAAGAATCCTATTGAGGGTGTGTCAGACTACCCATTGGGCAGGTCTTTACCGCTATTACCCGTTAACTAAACAGAACAGAAAAGCAAATACAAACAAAACATTTCTGGCAGCTGGGGCGTCCCGGATGTGTGGGAGAGCAGAACTCCTATGCAGGTGGACTTGGAGCTGTTTGACTTTGCAAACAACATAATGTCACACAGCTCCAAATAAATACCACAACACCACACTATAAAGGGGGACCCCCAAAAAGCATAATAGTGGTACTTGCCACCACTTACCAATGGTGCTGACGGCAATGTGTGCGGGCTTGCTGGGTGTGCTGTAGCTGAAACTGGTGACAGTGCAGTTGTAGCTGGATGACGGCATCAAACCAGAGATCGTCACCACGTGAGAGGTGGATGTTTGTGGCTCATGGGTCTGAAGGAAAAAGAAGAGATGGAAGAAGAGGGCAGTCAGTATAAACAAACCTGAGTTTGTTTATGAATGATCAAAAGAACCCACATACTGTATATGTGGGTTAACTAACATAAAATTGGCTGAATATGAGAATGTAAAAACCCTGATAAAGCATTATCACGGACTGGGGGGGGGGGGTGTTGGATCACATCAAAGATTGTGCTGGAGGTGGAGTCAGCGTCTGCCCTCGGGTGAATGTACACAGTTGTGATGAAAAGCTGGGGGAACTCGCGAGGCAGATAAAAGGGGCGCAGTGACACAGACAGCAGCTCCACATCGGGTGTACAGGTGTGCTCTCTGACCGTGACAGATGTGCAGTACTGCTTATTAATGTATAAACATACGCCACCCCCCTGACGTTTCCCCGTTACCTCTTCCTGCCGATCCGAGCGCAGTGGGGCTCCAAAGCCGTCAATCCACAGGTCTGCGTCTCGGTCATGCGCAGTAAGCCAAGATTTGGTGAAAGCCATGACACAGCAGTTCTTAAAGTCCTTCTGGAAGCGTACATTCCCTTGAATTTCATCCACCTTGTTTCTCAGAGATTGTACGTTCCGAAAAATCATAGAAGGTCTGGTGGACGAATCAGGAATATTTAACTTTTTCCTTTGCAGTGGAATTTATGCCTTATGGACAAATGAACTAATTCATATTCTTACTTTTAAGACAGCAGCTGCTACAGAAGATATGACTGAACTCTGGGATGGACAATATGGGTTCCAAATGTTTTTACTGATATGATTCGATTTTGATATGATTCTGATATGTTATGCTATTTTCAGAAAGAAATTAATGTTTGCATGCTTATTATCACAAGTTAATTACAGTAGATGTAGATGCATTTTATGCCCCTTTATTGAGTAGAACATCTTAGTCACTAAAGTTTAATGAATTTATGCTTTATTCAGCAACATGTGTCTTAAAGGGGGATCTCACTCTCAGATCAAATGTCTCTCTCTCCCCCTCCTCTGTTCTGCAGGAGTACATAGCGGCACCTTAACTGGCCAATAGCATTCAAAGCTTTATTGCATTTCCCTTTTAGGTTGAGTTTATGATCTTTGTTGGAAGAAGCTCACATATAATTGGGCCACCTCAGGTCTCATGAAGTTTGGGACCACCCTGCAACACTAGAGAAAACTTAAGTTTTATGGCTCTTTGTTCAGAGTCTGCTCAGGTGTGGTTGGCCAAAGCTGTGAGCAGCTTTCTCTGCTCCTCCAGTTTCTCCTATCTTTTCAAAAGGGGCCCAGAGCCGGTCCTGCTCTGTGTAAATCCTGTTTCTTTTCTGTAAAATTCATTTTTCTTATTTTATTCTTCTTTTTCTTTAAATTATCGTGCAAGAAGATTTTGTTTAATTTTTTAAAGCTTAAACCATTTAAACCACCACCATCGGAAGAAATGAGTTTGTGATGTAATTTGACTTTCTGATGAGACTTTGCACAATAAACCAATTCCTTCTTCAGTGCATAAGAGAAGGCCTCGCCCCGTTTGCTGGAGACCAGCCTTTGTGATCCCGGGAGGAGGCCATAACAGTGGTACGGGTCTCCCCACAGACCCACGCTGGTTCAGGGAAACAAAATCCAGTGGACCCGCCTGCTACCCACTGGGACGCAAAGTTTCTGCGGCTGACAGTCTGTTATGTAATTTACACTTGTCTTCAGAATATTCCTGATATAAGTTCTTTGAACCTAATTTTATGCAAACTCCCATCAGAATCTCAAAATGCGTGTTGTCTTTCATTAATATACATTCTTTTTCAGAGTAAAACAAATTTTCTAAATTTTTTTTAAAAGTTAATTATCATTTTCTTCATAAAATCACATCCACTTTTCTCAACCAATGCTATTTTATGGTTTTCCAATTTCCAGTATACTGACAAATTAAACTATGCTTCATGTGGTTCCACAAATGCTCGATTCATAAGTAACTCAGTAACAGTCTATGATGCCCATGATACATGTAAATTCTCTGTTTTAAAGTTATGCAAATATGTTAACCTATTCTGACATTTCTTATTAAATCACTGAAAGACGTATGGGAGTTATTGTATGATTTCATGTCCATCTTCTTGATCATCAGAGACAAGAACTCACACAAGGATTTATTATGAGACTGATCAAATATTTTCAATAGGATTATTAACCAAGGCGTAATTTACCACTTGCTAAATTCTTAAGCTTAAGTGTTTGTGCATAAGAGTTTCCACCTCTATAAAATGTGGATGGTGCCCTAACAAGGAACTGAGTGTGATGAAAGTAAATCTTACTTCTCCCACTTAAAAGATGAGAGAGGTCTCCAATTTTCATCATAAGTATACCTCAACTATGAGAGACAAAATGAAAAAAAAAAAAATCCAGAAAATCACATTGAAGGATTTTTAATGAATTAATTGGTAAATTCCTCGCTAAAGTAAGTATTTGGTCAATAACAAAAGTTCATCTCAATACTTTGTTATATACCCTTTGTTGGCAATGACAGAGGTCAAACGTTTTCTGTAAGTCTTCACAAGGTTTTCACACACTGTTGCTGGTATTTTGGCCCATTCCTCCATGCAGATCTCCTCTAGAGCAGTGATGTTTTGGGGCTGTCGCTGGGCAACATGGACATTCAACTCCCTCCAAAGATTTTCTATGGGGTTGAGATCTGGAGACTGGCTAGGCCACTCCAGGACCTTGAAATGCTTCTTACGAAGCCACTCCTTCGTTGCCCTGGCAGTGTGTTTGGGATCATTGTCATGCTGAAAGACCCAGCCACGTTTCATCTTCAATGCCCTTGCTGATGGAAGGAGGTTTTCACTCAAAATCTCACGATACATGACCTCATTCATTCTTTCCTTTACACGGATCAGTCATCCTGGTCCCTTTGCAGAAAAACAGCCCCAAAGTATGATGTTTCCACCCCCATATTTCACAGTAGGTATGGTGTTCTTTCTCCTCCAAACACGACAAGTTGAGTTTTTACAATATAGTTCTATTTTGGTTTCATCTGACCATATGACATTCTCCCAGTCCTCTTCTGGATCATCCAAATGCTCTCTAGCAAACTTCAGACGGGCCTGGACATGTACTGGCTTAAGCAGGGGGACACGTCTGGCACTGCAAGATTTGAGTCCCTGGCGGCGTATTGTGTTACTGATGGTAGCCTTTGTTACTTTGGTCCCAGCTCTCTGCAGGTCATTCACTAGGTCCCTCCGTGTGGTTCTGGGATTTTTGCTCACCATTCTCGTGATCATTTTGACCCCACGGGGTGAGATCTTGCGTGAAGCCCCAGATCGAGGGAGATTATCAGTGGTCTTGTATGTCTTCCATTTTCTAATAATTGCTCCCACAGTTGATTTCTTCACACCAAGCTGCTTACCTATTGCAGATTCAGTCTTCCCAGCCTGGTGCAGGTCTACAATTTTGTTTCTGGTGTCCTTTGACAGCTCTTTGGTCTTGGCCATAGTGGAGTTTGGAGTCTGACTGTTTGAGGTTGTGGACAGGTGTCTTTTATACTGATAAAGAGTTCAAACAGGTGCCATTAATACAGGTAACGAGTGGAGGACAGAGGAGCCTCTTAAAGAAGAAGTTACAGGTCTGTGAGAGCCAGAAATCTTGCTTGTTTGTAGGTGACCAAATACTTATTTTACCAAGGAATTTACCAATTAATTCATTAAAAATCCTTCAATGTGATTTTCTGGATTTTTTTTTTTCTCATTTTGTCTCTCATAGTTGAGGTATACCTATGATGAAAATTGGAGACCTCTCTCATCTTTTAAGTGGGAGAACTTGCACAATTGGTGGCTGACTAAATACTTTTTTTCCCCACTGTATGTACCAAGATTAAATTACCTATAAAACCCTTTAATTTCACTACACATGTATCTGTTTGATAAGAACTACCTGTGATGACAGAAAGCATCTTTGGGAAAAAAATCATTCAAGGACTATTCTTAATTTTCAGTTTGGCAAAATGTCACATGCAATAACAGGGAGAAAGGCATGGCTAAAAGTCTTACTGTAGCCAGTCACCAGACCTCAAGCTTCATTTTTAGAGCTCTGATGTCATCCATCTTTATTTTTTTTGGAGCTACCAAAAGCAGAGGTGGAAAGTTCTGCATTCAGTAGTCAAACTCCAGCCACTCACTCACCCAGCTGATTCTGACAAGCACAACTCTACAGCCATGTACCCAAGCTTATTACTTCCACCTTAACTTACATCTACAGTGTGTATCAGCCGTCTTCTTTTACAGCTGATGTCCACCTCTGCGTAACTGAAATGTGCAGTCCAAATAAAATAAAATAATTATAGGAATCCTCTACTATCTGCCAGCTTAAGCAGCTCATTCAGCTCATCCTGCACATGAATTTGTTTAAAGGAAAACTTCCCAATCGCAAAGAAAATAGAACGCAGTATGATCTAACAGAGCAAAACAAAGGTCCACAGTTGGGAGTTAATTGCTTGTTCTCTTCTCCTTGTTATACGTTTTTGGTTTAACTTTGTTGAGTTAGAATCACTACAGCATCTTTTATTTTGTAAAGTCTGGTGGCATTCACATGCACAATGAAGAAAATCAGATATTTTCATTTTTTCCTATGAATAAAATCTGTGCCACAAAGCATGACTATTGATCATACTTTTTATCCCTATTAAATGTTTTATATGGTAGCATGGTGGAAACTTAAAACGAGACCTTTTCCAAATTTCTGTTTTCCTCCACAGTCAACAGTTTTTAAAGGATCTGAATCAATTTTTAAAGGCTCCGAGTCTGTCCTTACCCTGAGCTCCTTGCTTGCCTTGCTGGGTCTGCAGAGAACTTGGTAATAATCGACCACACCATCCTCAGTCCACAGAAGAGTGACAGATGAATGGGTGGTGTTGACGGCATACAGCGACCTTGGCGGAGCTGGTTCTGTGGAAAAAAGGCAGCAGCGCACCGTTAATGTAGGCTGAGTCTGATCGGAGCCGTGCTAAGGACACACTGACAAACTAAGAAGAGGAAGTGGAGAAAATCAGTTTCAATTTCAGTTTGAGTGAGAAAAAATGTTGGTTTGCAACTGGAAGCAAACTAAAGATCTTTTTTCCTGACATGTTCAACTGTAGGAAAACATGAGCTGAAACAAACATGGAGGCATCTTAAGAAAATACTGACAATATCTACAGTCTAAATATCTCCCTTCTTGATTTATCACATTCATAAGATTTTAGCAGTTTTAAGTTTCTATTAACTATGTAAACCAAAAAAATTATTTTAATCACAGAAACGCTTTTAAACTAAAAAAGTTGAAACCTGGCTGCTTCAGTTTTAGAGTCTAAACCTGATAAAGTAGATTTTAAAACACCTCTCATCTCCTGAAGCCTCACTGAACCCACCTGCCATACGTGGTGAGTGATTGTGCAAAGATTCATCAGCGTCTCCAGATTTCAGTTTTAAAGGTTATGTCAACTTTTTATAGTGCAACAATATAGTCCATGCTATATTACAGCAACGGCAGCTGGTTTCAGAACTTTAGAGTCCAAGTAAACTTTCGTCTGCCTCCGTCGGTCTATGATGACCATGGAAGAGAATCCTAAACGTCTACTCTGCTGGAACAGCACCGCCTGTGGCTGAACAGGCCGATGTGCACCGGTGTTCTACCTTCCAGCGTTGGGCGTTGGTAGGATTCAAGCCTGGGCAGGAAGATATGGAGGACAAGATGTTACCCATGCAGCATGTCCCCCCTCTCCACGTCACTGATGAATCCAAAGGAACAGCAGGGCTGCTATAGTTTGGCACCAGCGCCGTCGCAGGAGCTGCCAGAACGATGCTGAGCACAACAGAGAACTGCCTTAGGGGCTCCGATTCCGATTTTTCCTCAGGGTTGACTCCCGAAGCCTTTCCCGTGACCGGGTGTGCCGCAAGGCAGCGGAGGTTTGAAATCAGGGTTTACCTTCCCCTAGATGGGCTACCTTCCCAGGTTGACGAGCCACCATCTACCAGAAGCATCTGGTTTTAAGGCGCCAGAGATCCGCCCTCGCCCCTTCTCCTATTAGTAAAAGCAGTTCCGCCGGGCTTAGAGACTAAACCACACGGGCAGGCTAGGAGTTGGACTTAGTTGTCAGAGGCTTTTCGAGACGCACGCCGTAAGGAGCATTTTATGAGCACTGGGAGCTTAACCCCAGTACCGCTCCTGGCTATGACAACCTTGGAACCCCAAGTAAAAGCACACGTTTATAATTAGATATTTGATGAGAGAAGATTATGGCAGTCTAACAAGTTTTAACAAGTTTTCTTACCACACAGAGAAAAAGTGACTGTACTTTGATTTGTTGCTGTAAAGAACAAATGAAGCTTCTTGTAAGGTGAACTTTCATTTACAGTGCATCCACAAAGTATTCACAGCGCTTCACTTTTTCCACATTTTGTTATGTTACAGCCTTATTCCAAAAGGAATTAAATTCTACACATAATACCCCATAATGACAATGTGAATTTGTTTTGAGATTTTTGCAAATTTATGAAAAATAAAAACTAAGAAATCACACATACATAAGTATTCACAGCCTTTGCCATGAAGCTCAAAATTGAGCTCAGGTGCATCCTGTTTCCACTGATCATCCTTGAGATGTTTCTACAGCTTAATTGGAGTCCACCTGTGGGAAATTCAGTCGATTGGACATGATTTGGAAGGCTACACACCTGTCTATACAAGGTTCCACAGCTGACAGTGCATGTTAGAGCACAAACCAAGCATGAAGTCAAAGGAATTGTCTGTAGACCTCCAAGACAGGATTGTCTCAAGGCACAAATCTGGGGAAGGGTACAGAAAAAATTCTGCTGCTTTGAAGATCCCAATGAGCACAGTAGCCTCCATCATCCATAAATGGAAGAAGTTCGGAACCACCAGGATTCTTTCCAGAGCTGGCTGGCCGTCTAAACTGAGCGATCGGGGGAGAAAGGCCTTAGTCAGGGAGGTGACCAAGAACCCGATGGTCACTCTGTCAGAGCTCCAGTGTTCCTTTGTGGAGAGAGGAGAACCTTTCAGAAGGACAACCATCTCTGCAGCAATCCACCAATCAAGCCTGTATGGTAGAGTGGCCAGACGGAAGCCACTCCTTAGTAAAAGGCACATGACGCCCCCCCCCGCCCCCCGGAGTTTGTCAAAATCCACCTGAAGGACTCTCAGACCATGAGAAACGAAATTCTCTAGTCTGATGAGACAAACATTGAACTCTTTGACCTGAATGCCAGGCGTCATGTTTGGAGGAAACTAGACACTGCTCATCACCATGCCAATGGTGGTGGCAGCATCATGCTGTGGGGATATTTTTCAGCGGCAGGAACTGGGAGACTAGTCAGGATAGAGGAAAAGATGAATGCAGCAATGTACAGAGACATCCTGGATGAAAACCTGCTCCAGAGCCCTCTTGACCTCAGACTGTTGCAACAGTTCATCTTTCAGCAGGACAACGACCCTAAGCACATGGCCAAGATATCAAAGGAGTGGCTTCACAACAACTCTGTGAATGTCTTGAGTGGCCCAGCCAGAGCCCAGACTTGAATCCAATTGAATATCTCTGGAGAGATCTGAAAATGGCTGTGCATCGACGCTTCCCATCCAGCCTGATGGAGCTTCAGAGGTGCTGCAAAGAGGAATGGGTGAAACTGCCCAAAGATAGATGTGCCAAGCTTGGGGCATCATATTAAAAATAAAACTTGAGGCTGTAATTGCTGCCAAAGGTGCATCAACAAAATATTGAGCAAAGGCTGTGAATACTTATGTACATGTGATTTCTTAGTTTTTATTTTTAATAAATTTGCAAAAACCTCAAAAAAAAATTTTCATGTTGTCATTATGGGGTGTTGTGTGTAGAATTTTCAGGGAAAAAATGAATTTAATCCATTTTGGAATAAGGCTGTAACATAACAAAATGTGGAAAAAGTGACGCGCTGTGAGTACGTTCCGGATGCACTGCATCTGCGCTTTCTATTTTACTTTTATCTTATTCATGTACATGCTGTTGTGATATGCAGCTATGTTATGGAAGTAAATCCTCTTAATGGGCTGGTCCAGGGGTGTCAAACATATGACCCACAGGCCAAAAATGGCCCACCAGGGGGTCCAAATTGTTATCTGTGAATTTACAACTTTACTTCTAGTAAATTTCTGACTTCTATTGATTAGAATAGTTTGTGTAAATTTAAGACATTTTTCAAAGATGAGACATTTCTCATCAGTTTTCTTTTTCTTCTTTTTTCTGATGAGAACAAGGGGCCCTTAATTTCAAGGGCCAAGGGGTAGGCGAAGGGGAAAGGGTAGAAATTAGAACTGGGACAGATCCCAAATTTTTCTTGACTGTTTTACAATATTTGCTGCTGTTAATTAATTAAACAGACAGTGTTTCTCTTGCTATTTTTATGTACAGTGGTGTGAAAAAGTGTTTGCCCCTTCCTGATTTCTCATTTTTTGTATGTTTGTCACACTTAAATGTTTCAGATCACCAAATAAATTTAAATATTAGACAAAGATAACAAGTAAACACAAAATGCAGTTTTTAAATGAAGGTGTTTATTATTAAGGGGGAAAAAAAATCCAAACCTACATGGCCCTGTGTGAAAAAGTGATTGCACCCCCCCCCCCCCCCCGTTAAAACATAAATTAACTGCGGTTTACCGCGTCTTTGGAAAGCTGAGTTCAATTTCACTCACCACACCCAGGCCTGATTACTGCCACACCTGTTCTCAATTAAGAAATCACTTAAATAGCACCTGCCTGACAAAGCAAAGTAGACCAAAAGATCCTCAAAAGCTAGACATCATGCTGTGATCCAAAGAAATTCGGAAACAAATGAGAAACAAAGTAATTGAGATCTATCACTCTGGAAAAGGTTATAAAGCCATTTCTAAAGTTTTGGGACTCCAGCGAACCACAGTGAGAGCCATTATCCACAAATGGCGAAAACATGGAACAGTGGTGAAACTTCCCAGGAGTGGCCAGCCGACCAAAATTACCCCAAGAGCGCAGCGACGACTCATCCAAGAGGTCACAAAAGACCCCACAACAACATCCAAGAACTGCAGGCCTCACTTGCCTCAGTTAAGGTCAGTGTTCATGACTCCACCATAAGAAAGAGACTGGGCAAAAATGGCCTGCACGGCAGAGTTCCAAGACAAAAACCACTGCTGAGCAAAGAGAACAAAGGCTCGTCTCAGTTTTGCCGGAAAACATCTTGATGATCCCCAAGACTTTTGGGAAAATACTCTGTGGACTGACGAGACAAAAGTTGAACTTTTTGGAAGGTGTGTGTCCCATTACATCTGACACAAAAGTAACAGCATTTCAGAAAAGGAACATCATACCAACAGTAAAATATGGTGGCGGTAGTGTGATGGCCTGGGGCTGTTTTGCTGCTTCAGTACCTGGAAGACTTGCTGTGGTAAATGGAACCATGAATTCTGCTGTCTACCCAAAAATCCTGAAGGAGAATGTCCGGCCATCTGTTTGTGACCTCAAGCTGAAATGTACTTGGGTTCTGCAGCAGAACAATGATCCAAAACACACCAGCAAGTCCACCTCTGAATGGCTTAAGAAAAACAAAATGAAGACTTTGGCCTAGTCAAAGTCCTGACCTGAATCCAATTGAGATGCTGTGTCATGACCTTAAAAAGGCAGTTCATGCTCGAAAACCCTCCAATGTGGCTGAATTACAACAATTTTGCAAAGATGAGTGGGCCAAAATTCCTCCACAGTGCTGTAAAAGACTCATTGCCAGTTATCGCATACACTTGAATGCAGTTGTTGCTGCTAAGAGTGGCCCAACCAGTTATTAGGTTTAGGGGGCAATCACTTTTTCACAAGGGCCCATGTAGGTTTGGATTTTTTTCTCCTTAATAATAAACACCTTCATTTAAAAACTGCATTTTGCGTTTACTTGTGCTATCTTTATGCAATATTTAAATTTGTTTGATGATCTGAAACATTTAAGTGTGACAAACATACAAAAAAATGAGAAATCAGGAAGGGGGTAAACACTTTTTCACACCACTGTATGTTTTAGGGTCATTACATTTAAAAAGGTTGTACATTTAATTCAACTAAATTTTAGCATTCAATGGTCAAATTTTATCATATTAAACATAGTTTTCCAACTACAAAATTTTGGCTAGTGAAAAGGCTGAGTGGCTAGTAACTCTGGAAAATCCCTAGCCACAGAGGCCAGTAAGCAAAAAAGTTAATGTCAAGCCCAAGATGCACAGGACTTGTTTATACAGTATAGAGGTAGGATGATGCAGCCGACTGGATTCCCAGTCAATTAGGCTCAGCTGTTGCTGAGACAGAAACCTTCACATTTTCTGCTGTCTGACACAATAAAGTACCTTTAACATTACGCTTAATTCTGTGGCTCTCTCAAAAGAGCGCATTACCTCTCATTCAGTACATTCTTTACGCACAGTTAAAACACGCTAGAGTCATAACTTGACTAGGCCATTTAACGTGACTACTGTCTGTGTCCCAGCAAGCAGTTAGGCCAAATGATTAACTGTTTGACTCTGCTACAGTAGGTCCTGATGTGTCCTCTTTCAGCTTGTTGGTATTACTCCTCCTTCTGGTTGACCTAGCTAGTAGGATGTTGAGCAGTGAAAACCTGGAAAACTTTACAGCTCATGCATTTAGTACATGCGCGAATGTTCATGAAGACAGTACGATGTAGTTCTCCTCGTTGGTCCGAAAATGCACGGACACTATAGCACTTGCAGTCTTTGTCTGTCATGTAATGCTCTTTGAATTAAAGGTCAAAGCACAGGGGGAAATTTGGAGCATGTGCAAAGCACCTATCCCTTTGGGTCCAACGGTTGTTGACACACAGGAGTAATTCCCAACATTATCTACGTGTGTTAGTCTGACTTTGAGAAGTTCCATGCATTCATTTCAGGTCATGTAAACATACTGTGTCATATCGCTGTCGGCACTGCATCAAAGCACCACTGCCAGAGGTCACTCTTCATAGTTTTGAAAAAAATGCATCTGTGTGTGTGTGTGTGTGTGTGTGTGTGCGCGTGCGTGCGTGCGTGCGTGCGCTGACCCAGTTTGATGATGTTTGGCGTGGACGTGTTCCTGCTCCGCTCCGTGCATGCTGTCACCGTCAGGTTGTAGATGTCGCCGGGTGGCAGAGGGAGGCTGGCCCACATCACGTTACGAGTCACCTGACCATCACAACATACAACATACATGCAGGTAAGTTAAATCACCTTCCACAGCTTGTGGGACACCATGTGGTGTACATGGGTGGCGCCTATCTCCATTTCTGTGGCCCTGGGCCACACTGCTACTGTAAGTACTAAAAGCTACGGGAGGGGGGGGGGGGGGTCAGTCCCATGGTAGCTCTATGCATTAACTTTTCTTTCCCCATTCAGTTATGCCAAGTACCAAGTTAGAAGGCAGACTCTTTTCTTGGTCTTTGGTATGGCCCGGCTGGAGCAGAAGCCCACAACCTCCCGGCTGTGGGGCGGATGCTCTACCACTAGGCCACTACTCCGCCTCCGCATACGTGGAGTTGGTAAGCAAGCAAGTTTATTTATATAGCACATTTCATACACAAAGGCAACTCAATGTGCTTTACATACATAAAAAGAACATACAGAAGGAATAAAGCAAAAAGCTTGAATAATAAAAAGAGAAAAACAAGAGGTTAAAATATTAAAACATTATACAATAGAATGAATAGAATAACTAAAATATATATTAAAATGATTAAAAGAATTTTTGACAGTAAAAAAACAGTACAAATTTCATGCATAAGCACATGAACAGAAATGTTTTTAACTGAGATTTAAAAGTTTCTACATTTAATGCAAATTTCAACTGCAGTGGCAATGTGTTCCATTTATTTGCAGCATAACAGCTAAATGCTGCTTCTCCATGTTTAGTGTGGACTCTGGTCTCAGCTAGTTGACCTGAGTCTGTGGATCTAAGGGCACTGCTAGGTTTATAATCTCTAAACAAATCACAGATATATTCTGGAGCTAAACCATTCTGTGATTTGAAAACCAACAGCAGGGTTTTAAAATCTATTCTGTAACTGACTGGAAGCCAGTGTAAAGATTTTAAAACTGGTGTTATATACTCTAGACTGTTCTAGTCCTGGTTAAAACTCAGGCAGCAGCATTCTGGATGAGCTGTAGCTGCTTAATGCTCTTTTTGGGGAGTCCAGTCAGAAGACCATTACAGTAATCAAGTCTACTGGAGATAAAGGCATGGATGAGATTCTCCTGGTCTTTTTGGGACACAAAACTTTTAATTCTGTTAATGTTTCTAAGTTGGTAAAATGCTATCTTCGTGACAGCTTTGATATGGCTGTCAAAAGTCAGATCTGAATCTATTAACACACCAAGGTTACGAACTTGGTTTTTAGGCCCCAGGACTCAAGATGTTTACTAATACTGACCCTCTTTTCTTTGCTGCCAAACAGAATAATTTCATTTTTGTCTTTATTTACTTGAAGAAAATTGTGACTCATCCAGTTGTTTATTTGCTCCAGACACTGACATAGTAAGTCTAATTGTCTACAGTCATCTGGTGACAGTGACACATAAAATTGTGTATCATCTGCGTAACTGTGATAATCAATGTTAAAATTTTGTAAAATTTGACCCAAAGGCAGCATATACAAATTGAACAAAAGAGGTCCAAGAACTGACCCCTGAGGGACTCCACAAGTCATATTCACTCGTTCTTGGGGTGTAATGGTTTATGCATTCATATTCGGATTTTTTGGTACGACACCTTCAGTTCGGTGCAGAGGCGTACCGAGGTTCCACACGGACCATGTTGAGTGATAGACATGAAGTGTAACTGCCTTGTGCCAGACATGTAAACAAACACTTTAGCCCTGTACAGAGAAGCCACAGCTTGAAGATGGACCAAGGCAAGTGAATAAGACAAAAACAGTATCAGATATGCTTTTGGCAGTATGTTAAACTTGTTAACGCATTTGAAATGGCACCACGTGAACATGCAGCACAAAAAAAAAATAGCACAGTACAAGCACAGCTTCCAGCAGCATTTGGACAGCCTCTCCAAGGCTTTTCAGGTCGAGCCAAAGCAATAACAAATGCCATTGGTGTTTTTATAGCAGCGGATCCAAGGCCATGTTCAGTTGTTAAGAACACCGGGTTTAAACGCATGCTGAAGGTAACTGAGCCCCGATATGAAGTTCCTTGTTGTGTCCACTTCAGCCAGAAAATAATACCATCCTTTGAAGAAAAAGCTAAATCTGTTAATGCTGCACTTGAGGCCAGTGTTTTTCAGGGGTGCCCTGGTATGTTCAGATTTTTGTGGGACATTATTTAACTTCTTAACTGTCCAAAAAAATTGCAAATTTGCTGTTGTTATGCATGGGTGACTTCAGAACTTATACACAACAATGACAAATTATTGACCAGTTAACAAGTGAAATTAGATAATTAATTTCCCACAGAAACATGAACATACCAGAGCACCCTGGTTAAAAGCACTGCTTCAGGCAATAAGAAACTTGAATTTCCTAAAAACAAAAGAATAATTCAGACTATTTAAACTGCTATTGTTGCACTTGTCTGCATCGTTCATTTGCTAAAAAGAGAATTTATTTGCTTTATTGTATACATTTTATTTATTGGAGAATGTACTGCTGCCAGTTTGTAGAGTTTTCTTTTGTCAAAGCTGTTCCCGCTTATACAAAAGATAGGCAGTTTTATGTTTTGCATTTTGTTTCCTTACTGTACCGAAAATGAACCAAACCATGACCTTAAAACCAAAGTACGTACCGAGCCGTGATTTTAGCGTACTGTTACACCCCTAACTCGTTCAGATTCATAGCTGCCAATTGTAACAAAGTAGCTCCTGCCTTTTAAGTAAGACCTGAACCAATTTAAAACTGCTCCAGAAAGTCCAATCCAATTTTCCAGCCTATGCAACAGGATTTTGTGATCTACAGTATCAAATGCAGCACTGAAACCTAGCAAAACCAAGACTGATACATGACCAGAATCAGTATTCAGTCTTACGGCATTTAATACTTTAACAAGTGCTGTTTCAGTGCTGTAGTGAGGTTGGAAACCTCATTGAAATTTGTCAAGATTACCGCTTTTGTTCAAAAAGTTGCTAAGCTGATTAAATACAACTTTCTCGATAATCTTGGATATAAAAGAAAGGTTTGACATAGGTCTATAATTGTTCATTATAGAGGCATCTAGAGTTCTCTTTTTAAGAAGTGGCTTTATGGCAACCATCTTTAGAGATTTTGGGAAAATGCCCAATACCAGTGAGCTATTAACTATTTGTAGCAGATCAATTTCTATTGAGGTAAGAATAGTTTTTAAAAAGTCAGATGGTAGGCAATAATCAATCAGTGGGGCTATTTAAGTGGTAGAAAATCAGGCAGAAAATCAAGACCACCAACTGATACTTTGACAAGTGTATATCATTACAGCAAAAAGCCATTTTAATACCAACTAAAATTTAAGAGCAAACCTATTAAGGAAAAACAAAATCGCAAATAACTCTAAACCAGGGGTCTGCAACCTGATGCTACAGCGTTACAATGCTAACCCATAACACTGGTCAACACCAAATTTATTGTCTAAGCTTTTTTTAGCTGATTTAGGACAATTTTGATGTGCTGAATCCAGAAATCACATTGGTTTTGCTCAATCAGGTCAACTTTTTGAATTATGGCCACATGTTTTATACATTTTTGTTTACATGCACGGGTATTTTCGCTTTATATGATGCAAAATTATTTTTTATGTCTTCAAATTCTCTGAATTTTGAACAATGATGACGTTATGGCGGTGCATAGGGAGAGCATAATTGTGTAACATCTTAGACAAGAACAGAGAGCAGAGGTTCCCTGGTGAGATAACAGGGAGGTGTGAAAGATGAATGAAGTGAATGCAGTGTGACCTTTTGTGTGTTAGAAACTTCTAGAGGAATGTTAAAGGATTAAGGAAGTGAATGCAATGTGACCTTTTGTGTGTTAGAAGCTTCTAGAGGAATGCCATAGTATTTAAGAGAAGAGTCTCTGCTGAGATGCCATTCTGTCTATGCTTCTTGTGTGAGATGTGTAATAGATCGTCTGAGCCAAATCCGCCTCGTTATTTACACGCTCCACAACGTAACATTCAATTTAAATGATGTACTTACCTTTATCTAAAGGTAAGTGTTACGACCCGAGCGCTGGGTTCTGATCACGCTCGAGTTCAACTCACTGCCGGCCTTGACAGCTGTGGGTTGTATTCTGGTCTCACCGGGCTCTTATTGTGAAGGTGCTCGGTGGGGCTTCCGCCTGTCAAGGCTGGTCAGCTGTGTGTCATTACTGCTCGTTAGTGTTCGCCTTTATAAAGCGAGCACTAGCGACAGTAATGTTGCAGGAGTATTGTCAGACATTGTCAACATCTCGTCAGTTATGGTCTACACCTCGTCAAGCTTTGTCAGAGCATCGTTAGACCTTCATGTCAGGTTCATGATTTGCCATGTCACAGTTTAGCTCATAGTGGCTGGGGTCAGCCCTGCGAGCCCATGTATTGATTTGTGTGTTTTCGCCGAGAGCGGCTCACAGTCTTGTCCTGTCTCGTCGTGTGTGTTAAATAAACCATCATCGCAAAACTCACTGGTGGACTCTGGGCGTCTTATGGTGATCCGCGAGGATCACTGCGTGACAGTATACTCCTGCCAGACGTCTAAACGGAGACGCCACACCGAGACACCTTTTTCACCGTGAGTTTGTGCCTTAATTAGACTGTTGTTCTTCCCTGTCTGGGTGTCTTTTGCTGGGAGAATGCCGTCACCCAGGGGCCGCGGTCGGCGCCTGGGCAGGAAGCTAGCGGAGGCTCTGGAGTATGTGGACGGTACTCTATTCACCGCTACGCTGTACGACACTCCCAGCGACATACGCTGGCACCTGGACTGCGCTGAGGATCTTCTGGACAATCTTCCTCTCGATTATGACGATCACCCGGAGGTGATAATGAGGAGGGAAGACCTCGCTACGCAGCGCAAGATACTTCGTGGGCTGGAGGACGAAGAGAGCAGGAAGCAGAGGAGGAGGCATCCTTGCTCCCTGCATTGGAGTCCCGTTCCCGTCCCGGAGCAGGTCCAGGAGTGCGCGCCGTCTGGGGGCCGACGACGACGTCTGCGCAACGGCGCAGGCAACCCACAGCAGAATCCCCGGCTGGACTCGCTGCCGGCAAAGCCTGTCAGCGAACCTCTGAGAGCGGCTCCACCTCGTCTTTCCAGGGGGCCCTCTGTCACCATCCAGCGGGGAGAAGGAGGAACAACGTCCCCTACAGCAGGAACCATCTCTGCCCTGGGAGAAAGGCAAGTGCATGATAATTTGTTACATCTTAATTATGATCTGGCTTGTCTGACTCCTAGGGGCAGAGTTCGGGGTTCGCAGCCCCCTGAGCTTCCTCCACCTGCTGTAGAAGAAATTATTAAACCTGCTGTCTCTGTGTTTCCCGCTGTTGAGCGGTCCGCGACGCCAGGCCAGCGTCGTCGGATGAAGAGGGGGCCTGCAGTGCTGGAAAGCCTTGATCTGGCCCTGCAGTCACGTCGTGGACGGAGGAGAAGAGCGGACTGTGGCCCGGAGCCTGAGCCAAAGAAGAAGCGTCCCCGGGTCTCCTCGCCGGAGCGGTCCGAGCCAGTGGGTCGAGGGTCCCCTGCCTCCATGCCATACAGGTCATCAGCGTGGATAGCAGCGTGGGAGGAACCTCAGGCTGCAAATGACATCCTGCCAGCTGCGGAGCCCGACGCAGCTGAGTTGGAGCCTGCTGACGAGAGTCGCCGCCCTGAACCTGGATCGTCGGAGCCCTAGGTGGCAACAGAACCCGAGTGCAGGCAAGTGCTCCCTCTTTTGTCTCTGTCCCTTGTGTTGGAGCATTTTTGCCTGCCTCTCGGGGAGGCGAGTGAGGAGCAGCCGCCTGCTGCGCCCGAGCTCGTCTCGCTGGGTTCTGTTGCTACCGGTGATTCTGATCCCGGTTTTCTTGTTTCTGAGCCTTGTTGCAGTGCCGCCGGCGTGGAACGAGTCGGAGTCACTGGGTTGGAGGTCCCAGGTTCGGGGATGGAGATAGTCAGCCGAGCTGCACCGACCCAATCGGGGTCCGTCGTGGAGGCTGCTGTGGCCCAATCGGGGTCCGACGTGGGTGCATCAGAGGCCCAATCGGGGTCCACCACGGGGGCAGTTCTGGCCCAATTGGGGTCCAATGTGGGTGCATCAGAGGCCCAATCGGGGTCCACCACGGGGGCGGTTCTGGCCCAATTGGGGTTCAACATGGGTGCACCGGAGGCCCAATCGGGGTCTGCCGCAGGTGCGGTTCTGGCCCAATCGGGGTCCGACGTGGGTGCGTCGGAGGCCCAATCGGGGTCCACCGCGGGTGCGGATCTGGCCCAATCGGGGTCCAACGTGGGTGCACCGGAGGCTCGATCGGGGTCCACCGCGGGTGCGGTTCTGGCCCAATCGGGGCCCGATGTGGGTGCAGCTGGGACCCAATCGGGGTCCAGCGGAGGTGCAGCGCCAGCGTGGTCCGCAGACGGGGGAGGAGCTGCAGACCTTTCACCGTCGAACGGATTACAGGCTCATCCTGGTCATCTGTCCCCTCTGAGTCACCGCCCCTGTGCATCATCACTGGGGGCCGTGGGGGCTCCTGTTCGCTCGCCCCAGCTCTCCCGAGTTTTGTCCTCGTCAGGGAGGCTGCCGCGGGCTGTTTTTCCCCAGGACTGGTGGGTGAGGGACACGGGTCGGCCGCCTGAGGAACTGTTTCGCCGGTTCGGCGCCTCGGGTCAGCCACCCGACGTGTTGTGTGTGTCTTCGGGCGACCTGGTTCGACCACCAGAGGAGCGGACGTGCTGGGCACTGGACTCTGGTGAGCCGCCTGGTCATGTTCCACCTCTTGTGACCACCCGCCGGCTGTTGGACGTGGGGAGACCACCTGAACTGTTACTGTGGCGCTTGGTCTCCGCCGGTCAGCATAAACTGTCGGGGGGGGGGGGGGGGGGTAGTGGTTTTCTGGGTTAATCCGTCACGGTGATTGTTCTGTCTTTTTTTTTTCCTTGTCCTTGCTGTTCTGTGTATTTTGTGTTTTGGGTTATGTCTTTCAGTTGCCCTAGCGTGTGTTATGTGGCCTTGTTTTTCCTCTGTATTTTGTCTGATTTTTTTTGAATATTTGGTATGTTGTCTTAGTCTCGTGTTTAGTATTTCTGATCCGGTAGTTCTGGTTTTTTGTTCTCCCCATGTGCATTTTCTTGATTTGATCTGAGTAGTTTCTCTTGTCATTGTGCTGTATGTTGTTTTTCTGGTCTGTTTTGTCTTTGGGTTTGGTCTCTCTCCCTCCGCTCCTACCCTGGCCACCCAACCTAGGGGGTGGGGGGGGCAGGGTGGTCCTTGGGGTGTTCTGAGCCCGCCCATGGAGGGAGGGTACTGTTACGACCCGAGCGCTGGGTTCTGATCGCGCTCGGGCTGAGTTCATCTCGCTGCCGGCCTTGACAGCTGTGGGCTGTATTCTGGTCTCACCGGGCTTTTATTGTGAAGGTGCTCAGTGGGGCTTCCGCCTGTCAAGGCTGGTCAGCTGTGTGTCATTACTGCTCGTTAGTGTTCGCCTTCATAAAGCGAGCACTAGCGACAGTAATGTTGCAGGAGTATTGTCAGACATTGTCAACATCTTGTCAGTTATGGTCTACACCTCGTCAAGCTTTGTCAGAGCATCGTTAGACCTTCATGTCAGGTTCGTGACTTGCCATGTCACAGTTTAGCTCGTAGTGGCTGGGGTCAGCCCTGCGAGCCCATGTATTGATTTGTGTGTTTTTGCCGAGAGCGGCTCACAGTCTTGTCCTGTCTCGTCGTGTGTGTTAAATAAACCATCATCGCAAAACTCACTGGTGGACTCTGGGCGTCTTATGGTGAGCCGCGAGGATCACCGCGTGACAGTAAGTACATGCACAGTACTAAGTAAGTACAGGTTTTTACTTAGAACCTGATCGAGAGAAACGGATGTCATTTTCAGATTCAGCGGTGCAAAATTGTCTTAAATCAGTTGAAAAAACACAGACAACTTGCAAAAAAAAATATTTTTGTAACCCTGTGTAATCAGTGGGTCACTGTGGCTTTGCTGTGGAAAAAAAAAAAAAACTTATGAGAAAACAGTTTCTTAACTTTACAAAGTGGCAAATTTAGAATAAAAAAATGCAATTTAAAAAGCATAGATAAGACAAGAAAAAGAAAACAAAAACAAAAAAAGCAAACCAAACCAACAAGAAAAAGTCTCAAATGTACAAGATCAGACTTGTAAATTTATAGAAAAAGCAGAATATTCACAAGAACCAGACCATCAGTGATGGCGTAGCTCAGTGTACGTCTCCACTGGAGCCATCATTTTTCTGCTTCCTATTCATTGTGTATGTGAAACACAACACAAAGCATTTGGCTCCGGTGCAGTAAGATTCAGGCTGCGGTGTGTCCAGTTGCCTTTCCCCCTACCTCTCATTTGCATGAAGTTGACATTTTTTAACTTTATGCAAATTAGGTCCAGCACTTGGCATGCATCGGCTGCAGCAATGTGGTGGTGAACATTTAACCCCTTGACGCCCGTCGTCGCGAATTCGCATCAAACCGCTTCCGCTCCAAATGCAACCAAAATACCGTCCATATTCCTCCACTATCGGTTGGAGCACTTCCAACACATACCTAGGAACCTTTTGCAAGCATTAGTTTCTCGTAGGAACGGTCAGAGACAGAGCATCATCCATTTCCTGATTGCTACGCTCGCCTCGTGCCACGTCTGCATTTTCAGAAGACGATCGTGGAAAAATTGTCCAATCTCAGGTAAGCTGTACTAAAATAAAAATATGTACAGGCTTATTGTGTACTTTTATCATTACCACGAAGGAGTGGAGTACCTATGACGAATATTTTTGAAGATATTAGACGATTTTGGTGTGATGCTAATTAGCTACATTCAGCCACAATGGATAACCTCCGTCGGCCACAACGGCCGCAAATAAGGTGCCGTATTTAGATGGTGTTCAACACTCACACACATTTTCTTTAGAAACTGCCATTCTAAAACTCCACACCGTAGTTCACGTGAACAATAAATAACATAGCATGCTGGATGTGAGAGGGGAGAGCTGGAGCTGACTTCACAGCGGTAGCTTTTTCCTCATCACCCCATTGTAGAGCAAAACTGTTGTAACAGAGCTAGGCATCTAGATTTTCATACTGCCTGCCTAAACTGCCGAACAGGACAGGGAAAAAAAAAAAAGAAACTGCCATTCTACCTCATATCTATAATCACAACAGAAATAATGTGGTGGGATATAAATGTAATTTCTGTCCATTATTTTTCTTTATATCTGTAGATCTAAAAATGAACGCAGCATCATTCTATGGAAAGCCAGCAGGTGGACGCCGGCCCAGGGCTCCACCTGTGGACAGTGACGACAGCTGTCTCAGTGAAAGTGGGGACAGTGATGAGGAAGACACTCCTGAACCAGGTGATTACAAAATCATGTTGTGCAGATTTTCAGCCTGTTTGTGATATTTATGGATGCAACTCCGTACACACATTGAATAGATAAAAATGTCTGCTCTTTTCTAAAGTGATTTTTTTTTTCTACACCAGGTGATGAAAACGGCAGCAGCAGTGATGAAGACGCTGATGGGACTCATCATGAACCTCAGAGCACCAGTGCTGCAGCTGCAAGAGGGAAGCCAGCTGCTCCTCCCAAAAGAAAAAGGCAGAAGCAGCAGAAAAAAGAGGTTCCAGTTTGGCAAGATGCTCTTCCTGAAGGGTAAGATTGTGGCACAAAGCAACATGTACTGCACACAGCAAAATCCAAACCATGCCCTCAAATTAGATCGGACTGAACTGGAGCAGTTTATTGGCACTGTGGGGTACATGAGCCTTTTTCATTTACCTCGGTCAAGGATGTACTGGTCAAGTGCATGTCGAGTACAGCAGGTGGCAGACATAATGTCCCGAGACAGATGGGAAGAAATCAAACATTTCATTCATTTCAGTGACAACATGGCACCTGACAATAACGACAGGCTTTTCAAAATCAGGTTGGTTGTTGACTCGCTTCTCCCCAAATTTCAGGCTCTCCCTCAACAGCAAATGTTGTGTGTTGATGAGCAAATGGTTCCTTTCCCCTTGTCCAAAAGTTTGTTCCACAAAGAAACTGAAGCAATGCACACTCTTCGCATTGAAAGGACAGTCAAACTGAGTGGGAGCAAAGAGGTGTTTCCAGTAGGTTTTTGTTCTTGTTCATTGCTTGTGTTTTGTGTTTATAATGTGTTTTTTATAGTTCATTGTAGTGGTTTATGATAGTTTGGCAGTCATGACAGTTGAAAATACTGAAAATAACTTTGTTGCATAAATAAATGACTCTTCATACTTGAGATGGGAACAGGTGCTTTTTTACCTTTTTTTTACCATAGATTCCTGTTGTCGCCAATTTGCATCATACATAAAATTATATCTATTTTATGTGCTATAGTCAAATTAAGATAAGATAAGCCTTTATTAGTCCCACAATGGGGAAATTCCAGGATTGCAACAGCACAGGGATAGCAACACTCAGAGCAACAATCAGAAGGCAAGAGAAAAAACAAGAGCAGCGAGTATACATATGTACATATAAATATAGACACACAGTGTGGAGCATTGTAGCTGGATGGAATAAATATATGAGTATATAAACACACAGTGTGGAGTATTGTAGCTAGATGGAATAAATATGTAAATATATAAACACACACAGTGTGGAGCATTGTAGCTAGATGGAATAAATATGTAAATATATAAACACACAGCGTGGAGCATTGTTGCTAGATGGAATAAATTTAATTTATTAATAGATAAATTAACTTTCTCAACTTAATTTAGCATCTACTTGAAAGCAAAAACAAGTGAATTTTTTTTTTTTTTCATAATTGGAAATAAATTCAGGCGTTAAGGGGACCAGTGGTTTTTGATGTCAAATAAATTCTCACATGAAACGTTGTTAGAAACACTTTTCGCTGGTTTGTTTTAAAGATGTGAGACTTGTAATCCCCCATGTTGTCCAGGAGCTTCAGTTCATAGAAGACCGCCGATGGGCGGATCCATCGACCAGTCAGGTGCAGCCTCTGCGTTCTCAGCAGCATGACGAATCACAGTATTTCCCCTGGAACAAAGCTCTTCGACTATTGGTTTTCCATAATATCAGTTATTTTCTGTCACTCCACTTGGATATGCCTCATCCCTGCACTACAACGCATCCCCAATGCAATGCCTTCTGACAAAAAATGGACCATTGGACACATACCGTCACTCCTGCCTGATGAAACCAGTGAGAGTGTCCAGATCTCGTGATCTCGTGGTCTGGATACAGACCCACCTGAGGGTCATTCTGTGAGAGTTTGGTGAGCATCAGGGCTATTGCCTAGGACAATTAACGATTTTAGTGAAATGTGGACTGATAGCCGGTCAGACAGACAAACAGCAACATCCCTTTAGCTCCTTTTGGCTTCACTGGCATGAGCTAAAAATCTCAACAATTTGCAAGAAAATAATTGGCAAATTTATAAGAAAAGTTCGTGTATATGTGTTTGAAATGGATGCAGAAAAGAAAAATTACAAGTGTATGTGCTAAAAATAAAAAATTTTAAGAAAAAAATAAATTCAGTTTTATTCTTAGAAAAACACAAAAAAGTTGCAAATTAAGTAAAGACAAGCTGAATATTTAAAAAAAACCCTAGTGCTAGTTTAAAACCTTGCTGTTCTATCTTCATTTTAAGGTTCAAACTGTACAGTTTAGTGGACATTTTTTTTTTGCTCAAAATGGCTCTCTGGTAGAGATTGTTGATTCCCAAACCAAACAAAAGTGGGCCTGTTCCAACAACATGATCTGATTATTTTATTAATCTTGTGATAAAAATATTCTTCAGATGCTTCTCATTCACTTTTAAATTATTTTGGCTTCGGTTGTTTTTAATTAAGGTTTTATTTGTTAGGTTGTGGGGGACCCGGACAGTATGTTCTCTACTCAGACTGAATAACACAGGAGGAGACGCTTAAAAGCTGTGAAGCGGATATGCAGGACAGACTGTGGTTTTCTCCATAAGACTGCATGATAATACGCATTCTCCTCTGGGCTGCATAATAATGCGCTGACAGGCTGGGTGACAAATGGAATTGTTATTGTGAATGTATGTATTGTGATGTGAACCCCCCAGGTCGTGAGGCGAGTTTGTATGGTATAAAAGAGAGATGCCAGCGACCTGGGTTAGTACTCTTGTTGACTGATGGATAGAGAGAGAATAAAGCCTACTCTGATCCAGCTCACTGCCTCGCCTGCTCATTCCTCTCCCTACAAGGTCTTAGTTATTCATATTAATTAAAAAAAAAAAATCACCTACAATGAACAAAGCCCCCCACCTTCACCTCTCAAAGAACATACTACTCACCCTATCCAGATGTTTCTAATTTCTTTGCTAATCTCTGCCATGGTGATCTATTACCATCTAAACCAAACCCAAAGTTCACAGTTAATTTATCACCTTCATTTGTTCTGTTTTCCAACCAAAACCCCAATGCTGCATTCCTCTATTCTGAAGAGAAATGTGAGTTTACCCTCTGAGTAAAAACACAATGGGATCACATGAACCACTGCTGGCACTGCAGGTGTTTTCCTCAAACATGTTTTAATCCTCTTTGGAAACACTAAAAATAGACTGAGATAATCCTCAGTGGCTCATTTTACTGTGGCCACAGTGATCATCTGCAGGAATTAATCACGTTTCCTAAAATAAAGATGAAACATATTCAGGCTGATTCACACAGTTCCTCTAGCCCTCCAGCAGAGGATCATTAGCTGCATCTCTGCCGCTAACCGAACCCCTGAACAAGACCCAGAGCGGAAATAATGAGCCCATTCCAAGAAGATACATCATGCTAAAAACACTTCTCTCTGATGACGAGACTTTATCCAGAAACTCCTCTATTTATCATGAGGCTGAACTCATAGTCACTTACTGCAAAGACAGGAAGAAACCAGAAAATACACTCAAACTGGCAGCTCTGATGTCTCCAGGATCAACTGGCTCCTATTTCCACTGCTATGTAAATGACAGATCTCACTGTCATGCTTGTACTTATCTATGTTCATTTTATTTATCTTTCTCACTTTCTGTTTGAAGACACAATTTCCATTTATTCATCTCCAATGATAATTTCAAAAAGTACAGATATTATTATTATCATTATTCTTAACAATGGACTCACGTTGATGGAGTAGGTCTTCTCTGGTCCCTTCCTGCCGACAGCCATCACCTGCCAATGCAGCATCCTGGAGTGTGACAGGTCAATGAAAAGCTCGCTGTATGTCCAGCGAAGGTACAAAACGCCGTGTGAGTAATCTACCGAGGATATGTGAGGAGCCTCAGGAGCTGCAAGAAACACGAAAACAGATCACTTAAAAAAAAAACAAAAAAAACTCCACACCTACTGACATATCAAAGCACTGTCCTCAAAAATCTGAAGAGGCCCCGTCATTTCCTCTAGCCATCGCGTTCACAAGGTAGGTGTTAACACCACCAACGGCACCACCCATCTGGGTGATGACAGTTCCCCTTTAGCCTTTAGAGGCTGAGGGGTAAAAGGCATGGTAAGGGTAATAACCAACAAAACATTTATATATTTATAAATACAATTCATACACATGTAACTGAATTGGTAGAACTAAAATACATTATTTTAAATTCTTTTATTATTCAATTCAATCTTATTTTTTATTATTTAATTTTATTTTTTATTATAATGAATTACTATTGGTTGGTGGACAAATGTGAAAAAATAAATACTATGATGACCATGAACTGTTTACATGCACACTAATAAACAGATTATAGTCAGATTTCTGGAGTTAGATGACTACTCAAGCAGTCATGTAAACAGAATAATCTGATTTTTTTTTCATCAGATAAAGGCCATTATTAGATCATAGGAAGTCAGATAAACACACCTAATTTATTTCACAATAATCTGTTTATTCAGCATGTAAACATGTCATATCTGATTATTCCCAGTTATCCGCTTATTGTGACCATGTAAACAGGGTCACTGATAAATTACTAGTTGAGACTTAGCTATGAAAATCTGCCTCTTTTTTTTAATTGGAGTTGCTAATGTCATCTGTATCAAGCTGTTAATTGAGTTGAGTTCTACATATACATTTATTAGTAAATCACAGCCACCAGACTCAATACAGTGTAACAGATAAATAATAATGTGTAGAAATTAAAAGAAGAAATCTAAAAATACTTTTTATTCAGTTTTTAAAATAGTTTCATGAATCAAATAATTTATGTGAGGAGCTACAGTGCTTCCGTAAAGTATTCAGTGCTTCATTTTTTCCACATTTTGTTATGTTACAGCCTTATTCCAAAGAGATTAAATTAATTTTTTCCTCAAAATTCTACACACAATATCCCATAATGACAATGTGAAAAAAAAAAATTGAGATTTTTGCAAATTTATGAAAAATAAAAAAAACTAAGAAATCACATGTACCTAAGTATTCACAGCCTTTGCCATGAAGCTCAAAACTGAGCTCAGGTGCGTCCTGTTTCCACTGGTCATCTTTGAGATGTTTCTACAGCTTAATTGGAGTCCACCTGTGGTAAATTCAGCTGATTGGACATGATTTGGAAAGGCACACACCTGTCTGTATAAGGTCCCACAATTGACAGTGCATGTCAGAGCACAAACCAAGCATGAAGTCAAAGGAATTGTTTGCAGACCTCTGAGACAGGGCTGTCTCGAGACACAAATCTGGGGAAGGGTACAGAAAAATTTATGTTGTTTTGAAGGTCCCAGTGAGCACAGTGGCCTCCATCATCCATAAATGGAAGAAGTTTGGAACCACCAGGACTCTTTCTAGAGCTGGCCGGCCGTCTAAACTGAGCAATCGGGGGTGAAGGGCCTTAGTCAGGGAGGTGACCAAGAGCCCGATGGTCACTCTGTCAGAGCTCCAGTGTTCCTCTGTGGAGAGAGGAAAACCTTCCAGAAGGATAACCATCTCTGCAGCAATCCACCAATCAGGCCTGTATGGTAGAATGGCCAGAGAGAAACCACTCTTTAGTAAAAGGCACATGGCACCCCTCCTGGTGTTTGCCAAAAAGCACCTGAAGGACTCTCAGTCCATGAGAAACAAAATTCTCTGGTCTGATGAGACAAAGACTAAACTCTTTGGCATGAATGCCAGGCGTCATGTTTGGAGGAAACCAGGCACCGCTCATCACCATGCCAATGGTGGTGGCAGCATCATGCTGTGGGGATGTTTTTCAGTGGCAGGAACTGGGAGACTAGTCAGGATATAGGGAAAGATGAAAGCAGCAATGTACAGAGACATCCTGGATGAAAACCTGCTCCAGAGCACTCTTGATCTCAGACTGGGGCGACGGTTCATCTTTCAGCAGGACAACGACCCTAAGCACATGGCCAAGATATCAAAAGAGTGGCTTCAGGACAACTCTGTGAATGTCCTTGCGTGCCCTAGCTAGAGCACAAACTTGAATCCAATTGAAAATTTCTGGAGAGATCTGAAAATGGCTGTGCACCGACGCTTCCCATCCAACCTGATGGAACTTGAGAGGTGCTGCAAAGAGGAATGGGTGAAACTGCCCAAAGACAGGTGTGCCAAGCTTGTGGCATCATATTAAAAAAACGAGGCTATAATTGCTACCAAAGGTGCATCAACAAAATATTGAGCAAAGGCTGTGAATACTTAGGTACATGTGATTTCTTAGTTTTTATTTTTAATAAATTTGCAAAAATCTCAAAAAACTTTTTTCACATTGTCATTAAGGGGTATTGTGTGTAGAATTTTGAGGGAAAAAAATGAATTTAATCCATTTTGGAATAAGGCTGTAACATAAAATGTGGGAAAAAGTGAAGCGCTGTGAATACTTTCAGGATGCACTGTATAAATTATTTATACTGTAATTTTGACTGATCTCATTACCTGTGAAAGAGAATATGTATATAAACACACTATGGTCTGCATATTAACAGATTTTTAAAATATATTTATATACAATATATTCACCACATTGAGTAGTAGAACAATATATTTACATCTTAGTATGATGAAAGAAAAAAACCCACTAAATTAATAAATAACTTGAAACAAATATGGTTGTGTTAATAATAAACCTTGACATAAAATCTAAAAATTATTTTTAATAAACTGAAAAAAATATAATGAAGTAAAACTGCTGTGTATACATAGAGGCTCAAATTACTGCTGTGGAAAAAAATAAATATAAAAAATACATTTATTTAAATAATATAATCATTATTTTTTAAAAATAAAATTTGAAGAAAACAAATAACTCAAATAAACAATCAGCATTAAAAAATGCAGTATGTGTCAGTATAATGAGTATGAACCTGTAATGAAGCTGACTGTGGAGCTGTCGCAACAGCTGAGCGATGGGTCACCCCATGTCACCATGGAAACACGGAAGTTATAATACCAGGCAGGCAGCAGGTCGGTGACCCTCTGAGAGCAAACAGAGAAGAAACTCGTCGTCAGTTAATTTATGTCCTTTAAAGTGCCTGACATCTCCTGAGGAGGAGCCAGCAGATGACATGTTACCACAGAGGCAATGACGGAGGTGGTGGCTGCTATCTCGTAGTAGGTGGTCCACTCTGAGGCCAGTGTGACGGGGTTGAAGAAGAAGGTCTGAAGGACGTACTTCCTGAAGGCTACGTGATACGGACGCTGCCAGCTCAGGATGACCGCCGTTGGGCTCAGCGGGTAAACGGCCAGCTCACGCACACCTGTGGGCTCTAACGTGACACACAGTAGGGATCATCAAGGTTTGGTCAAACTGACCAAACTGTCAAAGAGCAGCTCTTGGCCACAACAAACTCAACTATGCAAAGACCATGTCATCTTAAGGTGGCAAGATTCTTAGGCATGTTCTGAATGAGCTTTTTATTTTGAGAGAAAAGGAGGTGATCACCTATGTCGATGATAACGGGCTCGGATGGTGGGCTGATCAGGGGTCCGTTGGTGTGGTAAACCACCACTCGGTACTGAGCCCCTGGGGTCAGGTTGGTGATGATGTCACTCGTTGAATTCTCCTATTAAAACATTAAAATATGACAATACCACACTGCCAGTGATGGAGTAGGTCATTCTGGTCTGATGAAAAAAACAAAAAAACAAAAAAAAAACACCCCGAGGTTGCCAAGAGCTTTCGCTTTTCTCTATACGCACACACATGCATATAGCAAGACCTATTCACAGTAGAAATGACACTTTTAGTTATACATTAAAGGAACATACTGTATAATGATTTTTTTAAGGGAAGCATTAAAAGGACAATTCATACCCATAATGATGCTTTCTGTGTCAGTTTATTCTTTTCATCTACTGGTTTATAGTTTG
Source organism: Pholidichthys leucotaenia (assembly GCA_020510985.1). Classification (NCBI taxonomy): domain Eukaryota; kingdom Metazoa; phylum Chordata; class Actinopteri; order Cichliformes; family Pholidichthyidae; genus Pholidichthys; species Pholidichthys leucotaenia. The sequence goes on along the minus strand of CM035845.1, from coordinate 206,659,907 downwards.
ACATTTTTTAAGAAAACATATCCTGGTTTCATACAACTTGGTCTTAATTTTTTGTGTATATTCTTTGTACTGTGTGGTTTTTTTTTTTTGTTTTTTTTTTTTTACCTTGACCACAACCTGGATGCAGACTCACCTGAGGATCAGTGTGAGTAAGTCTGGTGAGCATGCAGCATGCAGGCAAATGCCTCGGAGGAATGGTGATTTTTGAAAATCACAAACAGAGAGATGCAATACGGACACAGTGTCATGGCATCGGCTCATTTCAGCTTTGCCAGAATGAGCTAAAATGACTGAGTCTATTGATGAACAAGGCACTAAAGCCCCCAACCCTGAACCTGCAAGAGGTAGTTCTTGTGAAAGATTAATGTTCAAAGCTAATGGAATCTACGTAAAACTATTTCAGCAGTAATATTAAGAGATTAAAAAAAATTTAAGGAGTTCAAAAAAAGGCAAATTTTACTGAAAAATACAATTTTACTGAATAAATTTTTAAAATTTAAGAAAAATGTTTCATAATAAACTTTTAAAACTGTTGTACAATTTTAACAGGTAAATAATATCTAGACAACATTCTACTGATAAAAACTTTAAGAATAAAGTAGGAATACCTTAAAAACAAGTCACAATGGGACACTTTATTTTTAAGAATTTAAATTGTACATGAAATTAAAAAATGAACACATTAAAAATATGAATAGTTTTGCATTTAATTACAATTCAAGGGAATTTGCCATACTTTAGTACTACTTTATTTTTAAATATATATATTGTTTAAATGTTTTGATGGTATTCAAAATTGTCTTGAAATGAAAATATAAGTATTCACACAGAAACACACATGTTCGCTGAGCATTGAACAAAAACATGAAATGATGGAACATTTTTTTAATTAAATCTGAAACAGTGTTGACTGCCTCAACTATGATGAATTAAAAGCATTGACCATCTTGCTGGGTCACACCAGAAACAGCCGTAAACGGGAAGGAAAACGGTTCACAAGTCATCTGTGTTTCTGTTGCTCAGAGCCCAACATAAGCTGAGTCACATCACACTGAATATTTAACAGTCTGAGGCGCCGAGATTTGGCTAAAACTTCTGTTAATGTGAAGCAATAACTTAACCAACAAAATAAAGGAACAGAGAAGTGAACATTAAAGGTCTCACACTGCATTCCCATGGAATAATTTGAAGTTTTAATGTCCTCAAAGAGATAGTTTTAAAGATCAAAATCTATTTCTTCAGTCCATTTTCAGTCTGCTCATTAATATGAATGAGCCTCTAGTTGGACTGGGTAAAGGGTTAGGGTTTTTGAGTGAGTGCATTTGCTTTGTTAGCTGTGAGAACTGAAGGCGGAGCTTGTTACCTTGTGACATCATAAAACCCAGGAAGTGCAATCTCCTCGTTTCTTTAGGCTTTTAACTGAATAAAGGTAGTGTGTATTTCCTTTTGAAGTAAGCATTTTAGTATTTCAATGGTAAACATGCAGCGGTACTTTTCAAGCATAAAGCCCACAAAACACAATTTTTCACATCACGGGACCTTTATTCAGGAATCTTTTGATGGAAAAATAACACATGGAAAATGTTATTAAACTATTGTAACAAAAATAACTGATTTGAGACAGCATTAGTTATCATTTTAGCATATTTACTGCCATTTTGAGATGTAAAGACATGAAAGAAAAAAGCCTGAAGTGTACATTTTGTATGAATTTAAGTCATTTTGCTCATTTCAGTGCTGTGGTTCTCACACTGCACTAGCTGGGGGTCGGTATGCACCATAATGCTGCATCACATGGAGTAAAGCAAGAGCTGCATTACACACAATCAGCTCTGTTAGCACAGACACACAACTCTTTTTTCTTCTTTTTTATTCCTGAATAAATTTACCACTGAAACTAAATTTATTCCTGAATAAATTTAGTTTGTTGTTCTCCTGGCAACCTGTCAACCGGAAAACTCAAAATAGTCCTTTAATAATTTTTTTCCAAAACATGGTTTATGTCCTCATAGGTAGTTTGTAATATGCTGATGTGTGTTCAAATATTCATTTTATTATATTAGTTAAGTTTTAACTAGTTATTTGAGGCTGTAATCCAGCCACAGGAGGTGCATAAGCCAGCGTACTCCTAGTGCTGGTCCCAAGCCCGGGTAAATGTTGAGGGTTGTGTCAGGAAGGGAATCCGACATAAAACCTTTGCCAAATCAAACATGCGGATCATGACGAATGAGACTTTCATACCGGATCGGTTGAGGCCTGGGTTAACAATGACCACCACTGGTGCTGTTAACCGACAGGTGCCGGGGGAAACTGGGCTACTGTTGGTTGAAGATCGAGGAGAAGGAGAGGGGGCAGGCATGTTAGGAGGGAGGGAGAGAAAAGGAAAGGTAGAAGTGTGGAGGTGAGAGCAGGGACGTTAAATGTAGGGACTATGACTGGTAAAGGCAGAGAGTTGGCTGATAAGATGGAGAGAAGAAAGGTAGATATACTGTGTGTTCAAGAAACCAGATGGAAGTGAGGCTAGGAGCATTGGAGGTGGATTTGAACTGTTCTACCATGGTGTAGATAGGAAGAGAAATGGGAGTAGGAGTAATCTTGAAGGAAGAGTATGTGAAGAGTGTTCAGGAGGTAAAGAGGGAGTCAGACAGGATCATGAGTTTGAAGCTAGAAGTCCAAGGTGTGATGTTGAATTTTGTCAGTATGTATGCCCCACAAGTTGTAGAAGAGAAAGAGGAATTCTGGAATAAGTTGGATGAAGTGGTAGACAGTGTTCCCAGGGGGGAGAGAGTGGTGATTGGAGCCAACTTTAATGGGCATGTAGGTGAAGGGAACAGAGGTGATGAGGAAGTCCTGGGTAGGTATGGTCTTAAGGAGAGAAATGTGGAAGAACAGTTGGTTGTGGATTTTGCTAAAATGATGGAAATGGCTATGGTGAACACATACTTTAAGAAGAGAGAGGAACATAGGGTGACGTACAAGAGTGGAGGAAGGTGCACACAGGTGGACTGCATCTTACGCAGAAGGAGAAATCTGAAAGAGATAGGAGACTGCAAGGTGGTGGCAGTCGAGAATGTAGCTAGATGGCATTGGATGGTAGTCTGTAGGATGACTTTGGGAAGCAAAAAAAGGAAAACAGTGAAGGCAGAGCCAAATATTAAGTGGGAGAAGTTACAGACAAAAGAAGGTCACACAGAGTTCAGGAAGGAGTTGATACAGGCTCTGGGTGGTAGGGAAGAATTGCCACATGACTGCGAAAGTACAGCAAAAGTATTGAGGGAAATGGGTAGAAAGGCATGTGGTATATTCACTGGACAGAGGAAGAAAGACAAGGAGACTTGGTGATGGAATGAGGAGGTACAGGAAAATATTCACAGGAAGAGGTTAAAGAAAAAGTGGGATAGTCAGGGAGATGAAGAAAGAGGAGAAGAGTATTTGGAATCTAGGCACATGGCAAAGAGAGAGGTGGTAAAGGCATATTGTGAGTTGTATGAGAGGCTAGACACTAAGGAAGGTGAAAAGAACTTGGATCGATTAGCTAGACAGAGAGATTGAGCTGGAAAGGATGTACAGCAGGTTACGTTGATAAAGGACAGAAATGGTAATGTACCAACAAATGACGAGAGTGTGTTAAGAAGGTGGAAGGACTACTTTGAAGAGCTGATGAATAAAGAAAATGAGAGACCGAAGAGGATGGATGAAGGAAAGATGATGAACAAGGAAGTCTCGCGGATTAGCAAGGCAGAAATGAGGGCAGCTTTGAAGAGGATGAAGAATGGAAAGGCAGTTGGTCCAGATGATATACCAGTGGTGATATGGAGATGTTTAGGAGAGATGGCAATGGACTTTTTATCCAGATTGTTTAACACAATCTTGGAGAGTGAGAGGATGCCTGAGAAATGGAGAAAAAGTGTTTTGGTATCAGTTTTCAAGAACAAAGGTAATGCTCAGAGCTGTAGTAACTACAGAGGCATAAAGTTGATCAGCCACACTATGAAGATATAGGAAAGAGTTGTTGAAGCCAGGTTAAGAAGAGAGGTGACAATCAGTGAGCAGCAGTATGGTTTCATGCCAAGAAAGAGTATTACAGATACAATGTTTGCTCCAAGAGCAAACATGGAGAAGTATAGAGAAGGTCAGAAGGAGTTGCACTGTGTCTTTGTGGATCAAGAGAAAGCATATGATAGGGTGCCAAGAGAGGAACTGTGGTACTGTATGAGAAAGTCAGGAGTGGCAGAGAAGGATGTGAGGGTGGTGTGGTACATGTATGAGGACAGTGAGACAATGGTGAAGTGCGCTGTAGGAGTGACAGATGGATTCATGATGGGGGTGGGATTACATCAGGGATCAGCTCTTAGCCCCTTCTTGTTTGCCATGGTGATGGACAGGCTGACAGACGAGGTGAGGCAAGAGTCTCTGTGGATCATGATGTTTGCAGATGCCACTGTAATCATAGTGAGAGTAGGGGGCAGGTGGAGGAGAACCTGGAGAGGTGGAGGTATGCTCTGGAGAGAAGAGGAATGAAAGTCAGTAGAAGCAAGACAGAATACATGAGTGTGAATGAGAGGGAGGCAGATGCAATGGTGAAGATGGAAGGAGTAGCGATAGTGAAAGTAGATGAGTTTAAATACCTGAGATCAACCATCTAAAGCAATGGAAAATGCACAAGAGAGGTGAAGAAGAGAGTGAAGGCAGGGTGAAGTGGATGGAGACGAGTGTCAGGGGTGATTTGTGACAGAAGGATAGCAGCAAGAGTGAAAGCAAAGATTTACAAGACGGTAGTGAGACCTGCTGTGATGTATGGTTTGGAGATGGTCAAGCTGACAAAAAGACAGGAGGTGGAGCTAGAGGTGGCAGAGTTGAAGATGCTAAGATTTTCATTGGGAGTGACTAGGAGGGACAGGATTAGAAATGAGTATGTCAGAGGGGCAGCTCGGGTTGAGCGGTTTAGAGACAAAGTAAGAGAGGCAAGGCTGAGATGGTTTGGACATGTGCAGAGGAGGGATAGTGGATACAGTGGGGCAAAAAAGTATTTAGTCAGCTACCAATTGTGCAAGTTCTCCCACTTAAAAGATGAGAGGTCTCCAATTTTCATCATAGGTATACCTCAACTATGAGAGACAAAATGAGAAAAAAAAAATCCAGAAAATCACAGTGAAGGATTTTTAATGAATTAATTGGTAAATTCCTCGGTAAAATAAGTATTTGGTCAATAACAAAAGTTCATCTCAATTAGGGATGGGCATAATTTACCGATTAACCGATAATTGATCATTAAGAATTTCACCGACGAAGTTCATTTTCGTCGACAAACCGTTTTTTTTTTTTTAAACAATCCGAGGTTATTAGGCCTATGCACGGCCGTCCTCAAACAATGCAATGGCAAAATTTGGGCACCAGGGGGCAACATTACACCATCGCCGTACCCCGGCGTGCCTCAGTTGATACATACGAGCTTCCGTAGGGCAAGCGGTTACGGCGAAGTGTTGCGTGGGACCATTTCAGTTTAAAAAATGACCAGGTGTACTGCAATCACTGCAATGCAGCATACAAATATACCTCATCGACAGGGTCCATGGAACACCCTTATTACGCGAAGAAACCGCCAACAGTGGTTGCGCGCTGAGTAATGGCGGTCGTGAAGATTCTTTTTTTTTTTTTCAGAAACTTTATTGAGAAGGTCATGAAGATTCGGTAGAAGACACACACACACGTGTGTGTGTGTGTGTGTAAGTGTACATACATACGTAGATGTAAATAAAGTGTACATAAATATGTTTTTAGAACTCTTATTCTTATAACAAGATACGTAACTCAAGATGAAAATGATTTACGTCTCGGCCAATCAGCTTGCGGGGTGAAACGTCTCGGCCAATCAGCTTGCGGGGTGAAACGTCTCGGCCAATCAGCTTGCGAGATTCCCGAGCGAGCCAACACAACAGCGAACAGAGAGAGAGGTGGATTTGAGTTGTGCCGCTCTCCGTGCACCTGATGTTCTAATGTAGTCTACCTGCCTTGTTACGTACCTAAAAATGTTAATGATTAACCGATTATTAATCATTAATTCTCCCGACGATCGGTGAAGAAAATTTCACCGAATGCCCATCCCTAATCTCAATACTTTGTTATATACCCTTTGTTGGCAATGACAGAGGTCAAACGTTTTCTGTAAGTCTTTACAAGGTTTTCACACACTGTTGCTGGTATTTTGGCCCATTCCTCCACGCAGATCTCCTCTAGAGCAGTGATGTTTTGGGGCTGTAGCTGGGCAACACAGACTTTCAACTCCCTCCAAAGATTTTCTATGGGGTTGAGATCTGGAGACTGGCTAGGCCACTCCAGGACCTTGAAATGCTTCTTACGAAGCCACTCCTTCATTGCCCGGGCGGTGTGTTTGGGATCATTGTCATGCTGAAAGACCCAGCCACGTTTCATCTTCAATGTCCTTGCTGATGGAAGGAGGTTTTCACTCAAAATCTCACGATACATGGCCCCATTCATTCTTTCCTTTACACGGATCAGTCATCCTGGTCCCTTTGCAGAAAAACAGCCCCAAAGCATGATGTTTCCACCCCCATGCTTCACAGTAGATATGGTGTTCTTTCTCCTCCAAACACGACAAGTTGAGTTTTTACCAAAAAGTTCTATTTTGGTTTCATCTGACCATATGACATTCTCCCAATCCTCTTCTGGATCATCCAAATGCTCTCTAGCAAACTTCAGATGGGCCTGGACGTGTACTGGCTTAAGCAGGGGGACACGTCTGGCACTGCAGGATTTGAGTCCCTGGCGGCGTAGTGCATTACTGATGGTAGCCTTTGTTACTTTGGTCCCAGCTCTCTGCAGGTCATTCACTAGGTCCCTCCCATGTGGTTCTGGGATTTTTGCTCACCGTTCTCGTGATCATTTTGACCCTACAGGGTGAGATCTTGCATGGAGCCTCAGATCTAGGGAGATTATCAGTGGTCTTGTATGTCTTCCATTTTCTAATAATTGCTCCCACAGTTGATTTCTTCACACCAAGCTGCTTACCTATTGCAGAATCAGTCTTCCCAGCCTGGTGCAGGTCTACAATTTTGTTTCTGGTGTCATTTGACAGCTCTTTGGTCTTGGCCATAGTGGAGTTTGGAGTCTGACTGTTTGAGGTTGTGGACAGGTGTCTTTCATACTGATGAGTTCAAACAGGTGCCATTAATACAGGTAACGAGTGGAGGACAGAGGAGCCTCTTAAAGAAGAAGTTACATGTCTGTGAGATCCAGAAATCTTTCTTGTTTGTAGGTGACCAAATACTTATTTTACCGAGGAATTTACCAATTAATTCATTAAAAATCCTTCACTGTGATTTTCTGGATTTTTTTTTTTCTCATTTTGTCTCTCATAGTTGAGGTATACCTATGATGAAAATTGGAGACCTCTCTCATCTTTTAAGTGGGAGAACTTGCACAATTGGTAGCTGACTAAATACTTTTTTGCCCCACTGTAATTGGTAAATTCCTCGGTAAAATAAGTATTTGGTCACCTACAAACAAGAAAGATTTCTGGCTCTCACAGACATGTAACTTCTTCTTTAAGAGGCTCCTCTGTCCTCCACTCGTTACCTGTATTAATGGCACCTGTTTGAACTCATTATCAGTATGAAAGACACCTGTCCACAACCTCAAACAGTCAGACTCCAAACTCCACTATGGCCAAGACCAAAGAGCTGTCAAAGGACACCAGAAACAAAATTGTAGACCTGCACCAGGCTGGGAAGACTGATTCTTCAATAGGTAAGCAGCTTGGTGTGAAGAAATCAACTGTGGGAGCAATTATTAGAAAATGGAAGACATACAAGACTACTGATAATCTCCCTCGATCTGAGGCTCCACGCAAGATCTCACCCTGTAGGGTCAAAATGATCACGAGAACGGTGAGCAAAAATCCCAGAACCACACGGGGGGGACCTAGTGAATGACCTGCAGAGAGCTGGGACCAAAGTAACAAAGGCTACCATCAGTAACACACTACGCCGCCAGGGACTCAAATCCTGCAGTGCCAGACGTGTCCCCCTGCTTAAGCCAGTACACGTCCAGGCCCATCTGAAGTTTGCTAGAGAGCATTTGGATGATCCAGAAGAGGATTGGGAGAATGTCATATGGTCAGATGAAACCAAAATAGAACTTTTTGGTAAAAACTCAACTTGTTGTGTTTGGAGGAGAAAGAACACCATATCTACTGTGAAGCATGGGGGTGGAAACATCATGCTTTGGGGCTGTTTTTCTGCAAAGGGACCAAGATGACTGATCCGTGTAAAGGAAAGAATGAATGGGGCCATGTATCGTGAGATTTTGAGTGAAAACCTCCTTCCATCAGCAAGGACATTGAAGATGAAACGTGGCTGGGTCTTTCAGCATGACAATGATCCCAAACACACCGCCCGGGCAATGAAGGAGTGGCTTCATAAGAAGCATTTCAAGGTCCTGGAGTGGCCTAGCCAGTCTCCAGATCTCAACCCCATAGAAAATCTTTGGAGGGAGTTTAAAGTCCGTGTTGCCCAGCGACAGCCCCAAAACATCACTGCTCTAGAGGAGATCTGCGTGGAGGAATGGGCCAAAATACAAGCAACAGTGTGTGAAAACCTTGTAAAGACTTACAGAAAACGTTGGCCTCTGTCATTGCCAACAAAGAGAATATAACAAAGTATTGAGATGAACTTTTGTTATTGACCAAATACTTATTTTACCGAGGAATTTACCAATTAATTCATTAAAAATCCTTCACTGTGATTTTCTGGATTTTTTTTCCCCTCATTTTGTCTCTCATAGTTGAGGTATACCTATGATGAAAATTGGAGACCTCTCTCATCTTTTAAGTGGAAGAACTTGCACAATTGGTGGCTGACTAAATACTTTTTTGCCCCACTGTAAATTCCTCAGTAAAATAAGTATTTGGTCACCTACAAACAAGCAAGATTTCTGGCTCTCACAGACCTGTAACTTCTTCTTTAAGAGGCTCCTCTGTCCTCCACTCGTTACCTGTATTAATGGCACCTGTTTGAACTCGTTATCAGTATAAAAGACACCTGTCCACAACCTCAAACAGTCAGACTCCAAACTCCACTATGCCCAAGACCAAAGAGCTGTCAAAGGACACCAGAAACAAAATTGTAGACCTGCACCAGGCTGGGAAGACTGAATCTGCAATAGGTAAGTAGCTTGGTGTGAAGAAATCAACTGTGGGAGCAATTATTAGAAAATGGAAGACATACAAGACCACTGATAATCTCCCTCGATCTGGGGCTCCATGCAAGATCTCACCCCGTGGGGTCAAAATGATCACGAGAACGGTGAACAAAAATTCCAGAACCACATGGGGGGACCTAGTGAATGACCTGCAGAGAGCTGGGACCAAAGTAACAAAGACTACATCAGAAACACACTACGCCGGCCAGGGACTCAAATCCTGCAGTGCCAGACGTGTTTCCCTGCTTAAGCCAGTACATGTCCAGGCCCGTCTGAAGTTTGCTAGAGAGCATTTGGATGATCCAGAAGAGGATTGGGAGAATGTCATATGGTCAGATGAAACCAAAATAGAACTTTTTGGTAAAAACTCAACTTGTCGTGTTTGGAGGAGAAAGAACACCATACCTACTGTGAACATGGGAGTGGAAACATCATACTTTGGGGCTGTTTTTCTGCAAAGGGACCAGGACAACTGATCCGTGTAAAGGAAAGAATGAATGGGGCCATGTATTGTGAGATTTTGAGTGAAAACCTCCTTCCACCAGCAAAGGCATTGAAGATGAAACGTGGCTGGGTCTTTCAGCATGACAATGATCCCAAACACACCGCCCGGGCAATGAAGGAGTGGCTTCGTAAGAAGCATTTCAAGGTCCTGGAGTGGCCTAGCCAGTCTCCAGATCTCAACCCCATAGAAAATCTTTGGAGGGAGTTGAAAGTCTGTGTTGCCCAGCTACAGCCCCAAAACATCACTGCTCTAGAGGAGATCTGCATGGAGGAATGGGCCAAAATACCAGCAACAGTGTGTGAAAACCTTGTGAAAACTTACAGAAAACGTTTGACCTCTGTCATTGCCAACAAAGGGTATAAAAGTATTGGGATGAACTTTTGTTATTGACCAAATACTTATTTTACCGAGGAATTTACCAATTAATTCATTAAAAATCCTTCAGTGTGATTTTCTGGATTTTTTTTTCTTATTTTGTCTCTCATAGTTGAGGTATACCTATGATGAAAATTGGAGACCTCTCTCATCTTTTAAGTGGGAGAACTTGCACAATTGGTGGCTGACTAAATACTTTTTTACCCCACTGTATATTGGACAAAGGATGTTGAAGGTGAAGCTGCCAGGCAGGAGGAAAAGAGGAAGACCACTGAGAAGATTCATGGATGTAGTGGAGGAGGACATGGAGAGGGTTGGTGTTTTAGAGGAAGATGCAAGGGATAAGGTGCGATGGATACAGATGATCCGATGTGGTGACCCTTAAAGGGAGCAGCCAAAAGAAGAAGAAGTTATTTCAGGCTGTAAAAACAGGGTTGTGGTCACAACTGAGCATGGCTGTGATTTGTCAGACTGAGGGGGACTGTGATGGGTAACAGTCACTACTGCACAGACTCCGATTCCAAAAGTGCAAAATAGCCCTAAATCCAGGAAGTAGAGCTTTACTTTTCTACATTCAAAGTAACTGGCAACGAGCAATCCATAGCTACATACAGTGTATGATCAAAATTGCTGGTCTTTTATTTTTAAATTATTATTATAACAACTATTATTATATTAATGATTATTATTAGCTAATATAATCTGCTTCAGATGTTTTTAGTCAAATATTAATGACCAATGGTATCTCTGCATGATTAGGTTGTCGCTGTTTAGTGCCCACACAATTAGTCAAACAACATTTTCAATAATATATGTTTTTCTTCACAATTAATGAATAATATTGTGCATTTATTACATGTGATAATAGTAGCAATGTCATACAGTCCAAATATCTTCTTATATTTCATGTATCAATGTCATGATTTCGGATAAACACTGCTGTTTCACTACATATAAGGCCAGCCCTTCAATGTCTGTGATAAGTAATCTTGTGGGTTAAAAATGTAGTGTCCATGTGCCACCTGGCAAATCCTGGTCCCACAGCTAATCAAAAGGTACTAATGGATTTGATGTACATCAGTACTAGAACACTAGAGTGAAGCTATGTTCCGATCCACACTGTTGTTCAACAGTACAAACTACTCTCTGCTCTGTTCTCAAGGAATATCAGTTAAGGGAACTGCCTTTCATAAAATTTCTCCATTTCAAACACCCTGCAACATCGCCTCCTTCCTCCATGCATTACCATGATAAACACGGACTCCTACTGTGGGCATTATACACTTTTTAAAAACTATTAATACAAATATATTTTTATCCATCCATCCATCCATCCATCTTCTACCGCTTTTCCAGAGGTCCGGGTCGCGAAGGCAGCAGTTCAAGCAGAGAAGCCCAGACTTCCCATTCCCCAGCCACCTGCTCCAGCTCTTCAGAGAGGATACCAAGATGTTCCCAGACCAGCTGGGAGATGTAGTCTCTCCAGCAAGTCCTGGATCTGCCTCAGGGTCTCCTCCCAATGGGATGTGCCCGAAAAACCTCAAGTGGGAGGCGTCCAGGAGGCACATCCTGATCAGATGCCCAAACCACCTCAACTGGCTCCTTTCAATGTGGAGGAGCAGCAGTTCTACTCTGAGCCTCTCTCAGAGTAGAACCGCTGAACTCCTCACCCTGTCTCTGAGGGTGAGTCCAGCAATCCTACGAAGAAGCTCAATTCAGCCGCTTGCATCCACGATCTCTTTCTTTTGGTCATTACCCAAAGCTCATGACCATTGGTGAGGGTAGGAACGTAGATTGACCGGTAAATCGACAGCTTTGCCTTAGAGCTTAGCTCCCACTTCACCACAACAGACCAGTACAACGTCCGCATCACTGCAGATGCTGCTCCGATCCATCTGTCAATCTCTAGGGCCATTCTCCCCTCACTCGTGAATAAGACCCCAAGATACTTAAACTCCTCCACTTGGGGTAGGAGCTTGTCCCCAACCCGGAGAGGACAATCCACCTTTTTCCGGCTGAGGACCATGGACCCGGACTTGGAGGTGCTGATTCTCATCCCAGCCACTTCACACTCAGCAGCAAACCGTCCCAGTAAGACCTGCAGGTCATTGCTGGATGAAGCCAACAGGACAACATCATCTGAAAACAACAGAGATGAGATCCTGTGGTCACCAAGCATGACACCCTCCATTCCCTGGCTGCGCCTAGAAATCCTGCCCATAAAAATTATGAACAGGATCGCTGACAAAGGGCAGCCCTGGCGGAGTCCAACTCTCACTGGGAATGAGTCCGACCGAGTGTTGGCAATATGAACCAGACTCTCACAACGGTCGTATAGAGCCCAGATAACTCGTAACAACAAGCCCAATACCCCATACTTCCGAAGCACCCCCCACAAAAAACCACGAGGGATGCAGACGAATACCTTCTCCAAGTCCACAAAACACATGTAAACTGGTTGGGCAAACTCCCACGAACCCTCGAGGATTCTCGAGAGGGTAAAGAGCTGGTCCGATGTGCCACGGCCAGGACGAAAACCACACTGCTCCTCCTGAATACGAGGTTCGACCAACGGCCGAACTCTCCTCTCCAGTACCTTGGCATACACCTTCCCAGGGAGGCTGAGGAGTGTGATCCCTCTAAAGTGGGAGCACACCCTCCAGTCCCCTTTCTTGAAGAGAGGAACCACCACCCCGGTTTGCCATGACAAAGGGACGGTCCCGAACCTCCACGCAATGTTGCAGAGGCGTGTCAACAATGACAACCCTACAACATCCAGGGCTTTGAGGTACTCAGGGTGAATCTTGTCCAACCCTGGAGCCCGGCCACCTAGTAGCCTCTTAACCTCTTGCGCTCCGTTGTCCCACGGGTGGGCAAGTCTCTGTGTCCTAGAGTGCACGAGAGCGCACGAGGGCGCTCTCGTGCGCCCTAGGACGCATCATGGAGATTGTGATGTAGGTGGTGTATGGCGTCCAAGCGCGCACTGAAAATAAAAGCTGCAGACACAGCCGCGAACAGATTAGTTCATCTGATTGACCTCTCATTCGACTAATAAGAGCCTTGAATTGGGTTTCTGAAACCTTGAACAACCAATGAATGAAAACCTAGGAAGGAGGACCCACCTACTGTGAATGCAGGAGCCAATTGAAGCACAGAAGTTCCGGCTGGGTGAAGAGAGACTTACTGCTGCCGCAGATGAAAAAAAAGGATGCAGGAAGAACCTGCTGCAGACCCAGCAGCACGGAGAACACCCACAAGTGCAACCTGCACTCATTCCAGCAGAATAGACGTTTAGGATTCTCTTCCGTCATCATAGACCGACGGAGGCCGACGACAAAGGTCGTAAATCATTCGTCAAAACCGCAATAATGGAATTATGTTTTGACCGGGATCCACAAGCGGACCAGCGTCGCATTCGTCTGACAATGGGGAAGAGAAGTTCACCAGGACAATGTGGCTGTGAAGAGGTAAGGTGTTATAAGCTAAATCATTATTTATCCCTGAAAATTGTAATCAAAAAATGACTTTTGACCGATCGGTAAATTACAACTGTACGGCGCACAAAGTACGTGCGCCGCGTTACACAGTTCTTTGCCGCCTCCGAACCGTGAACGCCCCCCCCCCCCGCCGCTACGATTTTGTAGCGGTGGGGTGGGGGGAGCCGCGCTGACAGCGTTGCTGTGGAAACATGCCTTATCCGAGTGTAATCCGTCATGTAGCGAGGGTGGATCTCCGTCCTCTGTAGCGGGGGGGGTGGGGGGACAACCCCCCCCCCCCCCCACACACACACACACACAGCCCTGAATGTGACCTTTCATTTGAGCCCAAGATGAAGCTTCTACATTGAATCATTCAAAAGTTACAGACGTTTTTCCAAACTGTGCCATTTGGCACAATTTGGCACAGTTCCAAAACGCCTGGGAACAGCCTGAGAACAAAGCTGTGTAATATAATCATTTTTTTGTGGTATTGTTACAAAATTTGGACCTCAGCTGGATAACACTTGGTTCTACATTTCTGTTGCATTTTCCAGCCCGGATCTGAAGCTGTGTGTTATTTGCAAGCATTTGTATCCAAAAAAACACCCAGGCCAAATTTATTTTCTTCAAGTTCACTATGTTTAGATGACTGTAACTCAGTGGCCGGAGCACTTAGAGAGATTATGACTGTTTTGCCAAAAAATTCAAAGTGTTTTCTTTTAAATGAGACCAACCCCATGACAATGCTGCAAAGGGTTGAAGAACAGCTTTCGATTTACTTTGGGCACATTTTTTTTTTTGGCGTTTTTAGGAAAATTGACCGGAGTGCAAGCCACTGTGATGGGCGAGTCGTCCCCCTCATCCACAAGCCCTGCTTCCTCTGTGGAAGGCATGTCAGCAGGATTGAGGGGATCCTCGAAGTATTTCTTCCACTTCCCGACAGCAGCGCCCCATCCGCACCATACACAGTGTGGACAGAGAGCTGCTTCCCCCTTCTGAGCCACTGGACAGTTTGCCAGAATCTCTTCGAGGCTGACCGAAAGTCTTGTTCCATGGCCTCACAGAACTCCTCCTATACCCAAGTTTTTGCTTCAGCAACCACCCGAGCTGCACTCTGCTTGGCCTGCCGGTACACCTCAGCTGCTTCGGGAGTCCCACAAGCCAACCAAACTCGATAGGACTCCTTCTTCAGCTTAATGCCCCCCCCACCACCACCACCACCACTGGTGTCCACCATGTGGTTCAGGGGTTGCAACGATGCACCGACGACCTTGTGGCCGCAGCTCTGGGCCGCCGCTTCAACAATAGAGGTGGAGAACATGGCCCATTCAGACTCCATGTCTCCAGACTCCCTCGGAATGTGGTCAAAGTTCTTCCAGAGGTGGGAGTTGAAGACTTCTCGGACAGAGGCCTCAGCCAGACATTCCCAGCACACCCTCACTATACGTTTGGGTCTACCAGGTCTGGATGGCATCCTCCCCTGTCATTGGATCCAACTCACCACCAGGTGGTGATCAGTTAATAGCTCTGCACCTCTCTTTACCCGAATGTCCAAGACATACGGTCACAGATCTGATGACACAATAACAAAATCGATCAGCGACCTGTGACCTAGGGTGTCCTGGTGCCAGGTGCACATATGGACACCCTTTTTCTTGAATATGGTGTTCATTATGGACAAACTGTGGTTAGCATAGAAGTCCAATAACTGAACACCAGTCTGGTTCAGATCGGGCAGGCCATTCCTCCCAATCACCCCCCTTCAGGTTTCACTGTCGTTGCCCACATGCACATTGAAGCACTCCAGTAGGACAATGGAGTCTCCAAGAGGAGCACCCTCCAGCACCCCAGTCAGAGACTCCAAAAAGGGTGGGTACTCTGAACCATCCTTTAGTGCATAGGCACAAATGATGGTCAGGACCCATTTCCCAACCCGAAAGCGCAGGGAAACAACCCTTTCATCCACTGGGGAAAACGCCAGTACTGAGGCAGCAAGGTGAGGGGATACAAGAATATCCACCCCTGCTCGTCACCTCTCGCCCGGGGAAACTCCAGAGTAGGCCAAGCTCCAGCCCCTCTCCAGGAGACTGCTTCCAGAACCAGAGCTGTGTGTTAAGCTGAGAGTGAATATCTAGCCAGTATCTCTCAACCTCATGTACCAGCTCAGGCTCCTTCTCCACCAGAGAGGTGACATTCCACGTCCCAAAAGCCAGTTTAGGAAGCCTGGGATCAGATTGCCAAGGTTTCTGGCTTCGACCGCCACCTGATCCACATAGCATCGAACCCCCATGGTCCCTCCTGCAGGTGGTGAGCCCACTGGAGGGCAGACCAATGTAACTCCTTTGGGCTGAGCCCAGCCAGGTCTCATGGGCAGAAACCCAGCCACCAGGTGCTAGCCATCGAGCCCCTCCCCCAGGCCTGGCTCCAGGGTGGGGTCCTTGTCACCCCATACTGGGCGGAATACACCGAATCCTTGTTCTAACATTCATCATGAGAGTCTGTTGGATCGTTCTTAGTCTGGCCCTTCACCCAGGACCAGTTTATCTTGGGTGACCCTATCAGAGGCAAATTGCCCCGGACAACATAGCTCCTGGGATCACTAGGGCACACAAACACCCCACCATGATAAGATGATTATCCATGAGAAGATGTATTTTTATCACTATCAATAATAATGTCAATAACGTTAGCAATAATAGTTTGTTTTACTCATACAGTATTTTAAGTGCAGTGACTTATGGGTAATCTTCTTGTCAACTTCCAGTGAAGTGATGTACAGTTGTTCACTTCTTCCCTACTCGGTTCTCAGTTTCCTTTGAACTGAACACCGTTCACTCTGTTCTGTTTGGAATCCCACTTAATATGGCAGAATGCCCTGTGCAGTCCACTTCAGAGGACACTACTGGGTGACTGGAACACACCTATAAACTCTGTTCATGCCAATGGACCACTTTTACAGCAATGGCAAACCAGGAAGTGAAGAGTTATTCCTGGAAGTTAGCAACAAGTGCTAGCATCACCATAGAGCTACAGTAGAATGAACAGGTTCTGAGCAAAGATGTTTAAATTTTATGATTTTATATAATCAGCACATCAGAATCAAATAGCCACTGAGTAGTTGAGTGTATTTTTTAAATATTTCCCACTGGACTAGTAAATTTAAACAACATTAATAAAAAATATTAGGCTAAGATACTGTGTAAAGTTAGCAACGATACACTAACTACCAGTTACTATCTGTAATTATGTTAATGCTATTTCTTTTAAAAGTTGTTAAAAAGGGCTTTTAATTTTTCTCTTAAGGTGGGGGTAGTTAAGCTTTAATTAAAAATAAAAGTGGCCAGTAATAGAGACTGGTGAGAGGTGGTAACGTGATCATATCTATGTTGGAGCTAGTATAATAAAGCCAAAAGTTATAAAGGAAAACAGAAAGGAAAACATAACTTAGGGAGTGGTGTTTATAAATGTAATTCTATTGTTACCAAAATCCTCAAAAATTGCTATAAATAAATTACTGTAATTATTAAGAGGCAATACTTGTGCTTTTGTCACTTTTGATTTGTGGAGCTGCATTTGTATTTACATTCATGGAGCAAGTAGTGTTTACTGTGACAAAGACACCACTTTTAAGACAGAAAAGTCTTGAAAAAAGACAAAAATGTGCTTGTTTCCCCATTTCTGGCTTGACTTCAGTTTTTTTCTGTGTTGTCGCTGTCAGACAGATGACAGCGATGACAGTAGCGGTATGTTACCTCACTGCAATACGTGTTCTCCGTCCTCTGGCTGAGGCTGGGTTTCAGGCAGGTCAAAGAGATCACCGACACCAGGCTGCCATTGTGGTTCTGGACAGATGGGGCCCACGAGACCGCGGCAGTGCTAGAGTCCAGAAGCCTGATGGTAACGGCCTGAGGGCGCTCACGAAGCTCCTCCAACAGTTCTCCTTCAGGACCTGAAACAGTTTTACATGCACGACGTATTAAAACTACATTTGTTGGGGCTCTCATAATATCACATTATCTTTGCATATTTATAGTCACTAGAATGATCACAATAACAGTGTCACAGTATTTGTAGAGAATGTGGGGGAAAAAAATCCTATCGGGTAAATTAATCTTTAACTTGGTTTGTAGAGCTATTTGCAAAGATTTTCAACTGTAAAAAAAAAAGTGTAGGAAAAGAACATTTATTTTTGTTAATGGGTTGTGAAAAGGCATAATATAGCATGCGTGTATTATTAACACATTACTACTTATAACTTTTTTGACAAATCATCATCTCTTTTTTTCATCAATATCGTGATACTACAAAACCCTAATAAATATATCCATTATATTTAATACTGACATCTAAATTTTAAAAAGGATGGATTTCTTAAATGTATGTTTTTTTATTCAGATCTTAAAAAATGTACCTATCAATAACCTTAAATGTACTAACTGTGATAATGCACCAAAGTCTAATAATAATAATAATATAGTAATAATAAGAATCAGTAATAATAATAGTAATAACTAACTTGCTTTAATCAATAATTTATTGTACATCCATGAATTCTTCAGTTTAACTGACATGAAAATGTATATCACAGCCCATCAGTAAAGTTTTATTAAATACTTTTCTTTTAATTCAAATGCAACTTTTAAAAGGATTTTAAACCCCTAAAAAAACAACCCCAGAAAGCTTTAATAAATCCACTAACTAAAACTCAAACCTAAAAAGTAACGCTGCTTTTTTTTTTTTATCCTTCTGTCTTTTAACCTGCAATACATCCTTATTCCCGGTAACACTCCCATAGTTGATATGATGGAGCACTGCTGGACAAACAACAGTGTTTCTTCTTATGAACATACTGAGGTAGAAGGTGAAGCCAGTGTCTGCACTACTCTCCCGGGCCTCACAGTCTCCAGAAGAACTTAGCGTTGTGATCTTGACTGCGTATGTGCCTGGCTCCCTTAACTCCATGAAAAACTCATGAGTGTTTTCATCCACAGTTGCTGTTTCTGTTGAGTTTCCTTAAGGGCAGAGGAAGAAGATGGGAATGTTGTCAGATTTTAAAGACAGCACAATTGAAAATTAAATGTATTCAAGGAAATGTACATATCTAAGGTAAACGTCTGTATGGAACAAAAGGACACTCATTTTAGTGGTCAAGATGTCCCATTAATTTCATTCACACTTTACAAGAAAATAAAAAAAGTTAAGATACACTATATAAACTGACGACAAATAAGAAGTGTCATATGTTGAGTGACTGAAAGGGATTTTACAAACAAACAAATCACATGATGTCCTTTGCAGGAATTGAATTGAAATTTAAATTAAAGCAGTACCAAAATGACACAAAGGTCAGGACAAAGAATATATAGATTGAGAAAAAAAAATTGTTCCACCAAGGGTTAAGAATGTTTAAAATGTCACTCCATTAGGCGGGGATTTTGGATTTATAATTTTTGTGACCTTAACCTTTGGCCTATCATTTTAAAATTTAAGTCACTTTAAGTTTGAGAAAGGTTAAATCCATTTATCAACCAGTCCTTGGCAGAGACTGTGAAAAGTCATTTTAAGGTGGAATACACGATGGGCTGTATTACAAGTATGCAGTCATCTGTCAGTTGTCAGTGACGCAGAACACGTTTATGGCCGTTTACAAGTTCACTTCCTTATCTCAGCAGTGCAGAAACAAATTTTCCGCCGGCCGCAAGACGCAAAGAGGCCGGTTTAATTATTCAGAGGTGTGTTTTGGATAATCCAATCCAAGGCGCTCCTGCCTATCCCTTTAATGCACAGAGGCACATTATCTAAAGTGAGCTCTGATCATGACCGCTTGCTTAAGACGGGTTTTGCGCTGGCCAAAGCCCATGCATGTGAGCAAAAATGCACGCGGTGGTAATGCTGCTTGGTATTAAGGAAGACATCATTCACAGTTGATGCTCAGTTATTTTAGAGAGAACAAACAAGTAAGAATGGGCTGAAAAATCAGATGAATGGTTTAATGTAGTGCGCATGGATGGAACACAAAGACATGAATGGGTTTAAAATTTCAGGAAAAGAGGATGATGCCTGTATAAACTTTCATAAACTTTTTTTCTCCCTTGTTCTGTCAGGCAGCGAGGTGAGCAGAGATCAGAAACTTTTATTAACAATGGCACAGAAGTCACTCCTGGCCCATGAGGAGATAGAGTGCTCCCTCTCCTGTTGCTTTGGCTGACTGAGGGTCTCCCCGATGGGGGGAGAGGGCGGTGGGGGGGGGGGGGGGGGGTCTGCCAAGGTTTGTGGCTCTCTACCCCAGTCCCTCCAGGGAGGGAAGGAAGGAGGAGATCTGGCACGGCTTCCCATCTGCCGCCGACCCTCGCCAAGAAGTCAGTCCGCTCTCAGCGGCCGCTGCTCTCAGCGGCTGACAGTCAGGGAGCTTGCTGGGGGAGAACTGCAACATAAGCATGGTGCAGGTGGCCTCGGCCTGGCTGGAGACCCGAGGCGCGTGGCCGAAGCAAATGCTGACACATCTCCTGTCTCTCTGGGGAGTTACAGTGAAACACACTCCTTGTTCATTCATTTATTCCCCTAAAAATTAATTAAAAACATATTAATGCTTAATAAGACCGTGATGAAAAAGAAAATGTGAATAGAATAAAAATCTTCAGACTGATACGTCTCCTCCCGTGTGCCGCACTTCCACACAGGAATGGACACATGCTCCCTGTTCATTCATCCATTGCCATAAAAAAAAACATACATTAATGCCTAATCGAGAGACTCCAATGGTAAGTCTGCAATTAAAATGAGAGTGTGGCTGGAATAGAAAAATATTTAGTGTGTCATTATATAAATAAAAAGATGGGCGATTATTATTACCTCCGCCAAGGAGGTTATGTGATCATCAGCGTTGGTTTGTCTGTCTGTCTGTTTGTTTGTTAGCAAGATAACTCAAAAACTTATGGACGGATTTTCATGAAATTTTCACAGATTGTCAGAAATGGGGTATCCTACAGATGATTACATTTTGGTGGTGATCTGGATCACCGTCCAGAAGAAAACCGCCATTACGGAAAATGCCATTTTCGTGAATAACTACTGAACCACTAATCCTATCATTGTCAATCCAATTGCTAGTCATTGTGGTATATATGACTCTTATATCCCATATCTACATATGTTAGAACAAGTGGAAATGTTTTGTGACAGCATATGTAAGGAACTTCACACCTGGAAAGGACAAAGGATCTCCCCCGCCGGGTTAAAGTCAATGGACCTCCCAAGACGCGGCGGCAGAGACGGACTTGACACCTTTACCCCCTAAGGTGAGAGGAGGAGTTCCCATCACCTCCCAAGACAAGGAGAGGAGATAGCAGAACTATGGGGGGTTAAGATAACGGGGGGATGTCAGCTTTTTCAATGTGTGGCTCTATGTGTGCTTGTATTTAACCAGCGAGCGGAGCAGAGATCACCCTCTTGCCTTCTGCCAAGCTCTACACCTGATGAGACTCGATAGAACAGCTATTCATTAAAAACCCTGTTTTTAATACAAAAATCGCCTCGTTATTTCAGCTCCTCTACACTGGTGACCTTGACGCGAGAATATGGACCGGAGGCGTTCTTCAAGCTGCTCATCCATGGTGACTCGGGCATACGCCAGCGACGACGCAGACGAGGGAACAAGCAGACAGCTGTTCCCCACGGCAGAGGGCACTGAGAGAGCTCAACCGAGCTCCAGCACCGCCATGAGTGCCGAGGCAAGGCACTCTCACCCGGCGGGCACAACAGTGATGGCGTGCACGAACGCCGTTGCTGTCAACCTGCCAGACTTCTGGCGAGAAGACCCCGCCTCTTGGTTTCAGCAAGCTGAAGCCCAGTTTATACTGGCGGGCATCACAGCAGACGATATTAAGTTTTAAGTTTTACCATATCGTCTCCAAACTCGACTCCGCCACTTTGAAGTGTGTGCGGAGCTTGGTCCGGCGACCACCAGCCCGGGACAAATATGAGACACTCAAGGTGACCATCGTGGCGAATTATATCTCGTCAGCGGAGGAAAGAGCCGAGAGGATCCTGGCGGTCTACGGCCACAGAGGAGGCAATCCGAGGACCCTCATGGAGGATTTGCTACAACTCAAGGAGGAGGATAATGATAATTTCCTTTTCCAATTCATTTTCCTCAGCACGCTACCACCGCAGTTGAGAGGGACACTCGCCAGTATGAAGTGCAATAATCATCAGGATTTCCGCACACTGGCCAACGAAGCTTACCGGCTCGTCAACGCCTGCAGAGAACGGACACCCACAGCGGTATCCGCAGATCTGAAAACTGACACCCCGAGCCTTGGAGAGACTCAATCCACGGTGACAGTGGCGCGGCCCAAGCGCGACGAGCAGAACGACGTCTGCTATTATCACCACCGCTTCGCAGAGAAAGCCCGCAAATGCGTTCCCCCCTGCAAGTTTACGATGTCGTGGAAACGCCAAAGCCGAGGGCCATTAACAGCAGCGGTTCTCGGCAAGAAGAATAAGCTGTTATACGTGACGGATGGATACACAGGCAAACAGTTCCTCATCGACACGGGAGCTCAGCTGAGTTTCGTCATGCTCTCCCACGCAGATCGAACCATGGGCACCCGGGGCAACGGAGCAGTGGCAGCCAACGGCTCTGACATCGACACGTTCGGGGAAAAGAGCCTGCACCTCCTCATCCACGGCCGCAGCTACAGATGGACATTTGTTGTAGCAGCGGTGAGCTTTAACTTGTTAGGCGCAGATTTTCTGTGTGCACACGGGTTATTAGTGGATCTTGTAAATAGGCGCCTGGTTAATGCACTATCTTTTGCTTCTATTCCATGTTCAGCTCGAGTTTCCCCACCACCTGTGCAGGCCAAAGTCACCACAGCGGGAGGTAAGTTTGAACAACTCCTCACCCAATTTCCAGCACTCAACCCCCAAATTCTCAGCCACTGTAGCCAAACACGGGGTTAAACACTTCATTCCGACAACAGGACCTCCTGTTTTTGCCAAAGCTCGCCGCTTAGACGCGGCCAAGCTCAACATAGCAAAGGATGAATTTGCAACTCTCGAAAAATTGGGCATTGTTAGACGCTCGAAGAGCCCCTGGGCTTCACCACTTCACATGGTTCCGAAATCTGACGGTTCTTGGAGACCGTGCGGAGATTATCGCAGGCTAAACAACGCTACAGCGCATGACCGCTACCCCATTCCTCACATTCAGGACTTTTCACTGCATTTAGCAGGTGCGCGCATTTTTTCAAAAATAGAGTTAGTCCGCGGTTATCACCAAATCCCAGTCCGAGCTGAAGATATTCCTAAAACAGCGGTAATAACCCCTTTCGGCCTTTTTGAATTCCTACGAATGCCATTCGGCCTCAAAGGCGCTGCTCAAACTTTTCAACGGATGATGGACGCTGTCCTACGCGACCTTCCTTTTGTCTTCGTCTACCTCGATGACATGCTGGTAGCCAGCTCATCCGAGGAAGAACACGAGCAGCACCTCACTACTGTTTTTCAGAAGCTGGAAGAGCATGGACTAATAATCAATCCAGCCAAATGCAAATTCAGCGTATCACAAATTGATTTTTTGGGACATAGAGTCTCCCCAAAAGGTGCATTTCCGCTTCCAGACAAAGTTCATGCGATAGAAGGTCTTCCACGGCCCCAAACGGTTAAATCGCTACAGGAATTTTTGGGGATGGTTAATTTTTACAACCGTTTCCTCCCCCATGCAGCTCAGCTCATGCAACCCCTATATGACGCGCTCAGAAAAAAGAAAGCTTCCAACGCGGTCGAATGGACCCCGGAGCGCGAACGCGCTTTCGCGGAAGTAAAAAGCGCCCTAGCTAACACCACAATGTTAGTCCACCCAGATCCCTCAGCCCGCATTGCTCTAACCACAGATGCTTCAGACCTGGCTATAGGGGCAGTTGTAGAACAACTTGTCAGTGGGGTCTGGCAACCTTTAGCATTCTTTAGCAAATCGCTAAACCCAACTGAACGCAAATACAGCACTTTTGACAGAGAGCTGCTGGCGCTTCATTTGTCCATCCGCCACTTCCAGTTTTGGTTAGAAGGGCGGAGTTTCACAGCTTTTGTGGACCATAAGCCACTCACTTTTGCTATGGCTAAAATTTCAGAACCGTGGTCAGGCAGACAACAAAGACAGCTAGCTGCGATTTCAGAGTTCACCACAGACATTCGACACGTAGCAGGCAAACTTAACGTAGTAGCTGACTGTCTCTCTCGCGCTGTGACACCGCCAGAGCACAAGGAGACAGATTACACCGCCTCAGCAGCGGAACTCTTCACTAACGCACACACATACGCAGCACCTATCCAGGATGGGATAGATTATGCAGCCATGGCGGAAGAACAAAGCAGTGATGCAGACGTGCGCGCGCTCCTGTCTGGACCAACAGGGTTAAGGCTGGAGAAAAAAGGGTTGCGCGACGGCGTGCCCCCCCAATATGCGACGTTTCAACCGGCCGACCTCGCCCGTTAGTACCAGCTGCTTGGCGCCGCCGCATTTTCGACGCAATTCACTCCCTCGCGCACCCAGGTGTGCGCGCCTCGGTCAAAATGGTTGCTGAAAAGTTTGTGTGGCCAGGCCTGCGCAAAAACGTAAAAGAATGGGCAAAAACTTGCATTCCTTGTCAACGCGCCAAAATACACAGACACACAAAAGCCCCTCTGGAGCCTTTTCCAATTCCTGCTAGAAGATTCGACCACATTCACGTCGACCTCGTGGGGCCGCTACCTTCCTCCCAAGGTTTCACACACCTGTTAACAATGATAGACCGCACCACGCGCTGGCCAGAGGCAGTCCCTCTAGCGTCAACCACAGCGGAGGAAGTCGCTCGCGTTTTTCTAGCAAACTGGGTGGCACGTTTCGGCGTTCCATCAGACATCACGTCAGACAGAGGGCCTCAATTTATCTCAGAGCTCTGGTCAGCCATGTCTAACAGTTTAGGGGCAACAATTCATCGCACCACCGCTTATCACCCTCAGGCTAATGGGTTATGCGAGCGTTTTCACAGGTCCTTAAAGGCTGCCCTCCCTCAGGGCCTCACTAACGGACACAAATTGGGTAAATAAACTTCCCTGGGTTTTATTGGGGTTGCGTGCAGCACCTAAAGAGGATTTAGACGCTTCTCCTGCAGAATTAGTTTTTGCCCAGCCTATCAGACTCCCAGGAGAATTTTTACCAGAGAACCCAGAACCAGGACACCTTCCAGTCCCAAGGTTTTTAGGCAGAAGTGGACCGGACTCCCTCCACGGTCCAGCTCATCACTCTTTTCCACGAGTTTTTGTTCCTCAAACTTTAAAAAACGCTGAGTTCGTTTTTGTTAAGCATGAAGCCATTAAACCAACGTTACGCCCAGTTTACGATGGCCCGTTCAGAGTGCTGGAAAATGGTGACAAACACTTTGTGCTTGATTATGGGGACAGAAAGGAAGTGGTCAATGTTGACAGACTCAAACCTGCTTTCTTGCTGAGAGACGAACCTGCACAGTTGGCACGAGCACCTCGGCGTGGTAGACCCCCCAGAGGAAAAGTCTCAGCCCCCAGGCAGGGAACAAATAATCTCTTTCCTTCCCACAATGCAGATTCACCACGAGAAGGTCCCAGCGGGACACCTAAGCCAACCTACAGCAGTTTTGGGAGAAGAATAAAGCCCAGACAGCACAGGGACTGATACCAACCACCCCGCAATTATTCACTAATTGTGCTACAACAGTTTAAGGCTACTTATGATTTCACTATGCTGTTATGTTTACCACTGAACTTTCTTAGGAGCATGGCCGCTAGAAAACTTCTCCTGTGGCAACAGTTGTAACACGTAGTATTTCATAGTTATTTTAGACTGATTCTTTCTGTGTCCTTTCCTAGTGTTTGGGGGGCCTGTGGTACATATGACTCTTATATCCCATATCTACATATGTTAGAACAAGTGGAAATGTTTTGTGACAGCATATGTAAGGAACTTCACACCTGGAAAGGACAAAGGATCTCCCCCGCCGGGTTAAAGTCAATGGACCTCCCAAGACGCGGTGGCGGAGACGGACTTGACACCTTTACCCCCTAAGGCGAGAGGAGGAGTTCCCATCACCTCCCAAGACAAGGAGAGGAGATAGCAGAACTATGGGGGGTTAAGATAACGGGGGGATGTCAGCTTTTTCAATGTGTGGCTCTAATGTCAGCTTTTTCAATGTGTGGCTCTATGTGTGCTTGTATTTAACCAGCGAGCGGAGCAGAGATCACCCTCTTGCCTTCTGCCAAGCTCTACACCTGATGAGACTCGATAGAAGAACTATTCATTAAAAACCCTGTTTTTAATACAAAAATCGCCTCGTTATTTCAGCTCCTCTACAGTCATATGTTTTCATGGTCAAGGAATCTGAAAACGTACACACAAACACTGTATGGGGGGGAACTGTGGCCGCCATTACGGAAAATGCCATTTTCGTGAATAACTACTGAACCACTAATCCTATCATTGTCAATCCAGTTGCTAGTCATATGTTTTCATGGTCAAGGAATCTGAAAACGTACACACAAACACTGTATGGGGGAAACTGTGGCGCTTGGCGGAGGTCTGCGCTCTCCGAGTGCTTTTCTAGTATTATGACTGTTACAACTCTCTCCATTAAAATAATAAAAGATCCCAGCACATGCTATTACCGGAATGGTGGCCTAGTTGGTAGAGCATCCACCCCACAACCAGGAGGTCGTGTGCTCAAATCCCAGCCGGTTCATACCAAAGACCATATACAAAAAAAAAAAAAAAAAAAAAAAAAAAAAAAAAAAGTACTTTCCGCCTTCTAGCTTGGTGCTCAGCTTAATAGAACAGGAAAAGGAAAGTTAATGCACAGAGCTACCAGAGGACTGACCACCCACTGTAGCTTTCACTACTGTGAAAGCTACAGTGGGTGGTTTCACAGTAGTGAAAGTAGCTTTCACTACTGTAGCTGTGTGGCCTAGGGTCAGAGAAACGAAGACAGGCGCCGCCCTATACACCACATGGTGTCCCACAAGTTGAGGAACTAACAGCACACGCTGTCACCTCATGAGCTCCGGAGCTGTGCGATTTCAAAATATGCCACTGAAATAGCATTAAACAATGCGCTTCTGATGACCAACCTCCTTTTGCCTGATCAAAAGAAGATTGTAATGAAATACCTCATAATAGTGATGCACATGAGACTGCATGTCGCCACACCTCTTTGAAATGAGCCTCCGCCTTCCAGCGCAAAACGGGTGCACTGTCTACTGGTAACTAGATGGCGTGAAGCAAAGCATAAAAAACAATGAGCTGACAGAAACTAACAAAAACACTGGCGTATGGCAGAAAATCTGGAGCAATAATCCACTGATGATCATTAAAATAGGGCCCAATATTTCGGTTCACCTAACTACTGCAAATGCGTCAGCACTCTCCCTCAAGATTCATTAATATTTATTACCAAATTTAAATGAGCTCCTAGGGATGATGGGTCAGACACACAGAGTGTGTGAACCATAGGACCGTGAAGGACAGTTAGTTACTTAACCCCAGAACTCCCACAAGTTTCAAAAATTAGTTTCTAATTGGTTTAAAATAATGAGTGACTCATCTTTCCCCATTCCATCATGCTGATGTACAGTATCCTTTAGGGTTACAGCATGTGGACTCCTTTGATCCTACACTGAATTGGTAATGCATATTTATGATATCATAGTGTAACTAACTAACCAATTCCTATTTCTGGCACTATTAGTGAATAAGTGAGGATAGCAAAACTGATAACTTGGGTAATCTTTCACAGTGATACATGGTCTCCCAGCCTATTTAAAACACAATGTACCCTCATACACCTTCAAGATGTGTAGGTGGGACTAAATACATACTGTACCACACAAGTCTAACTTAACTCTCACAGGCCTTAAACTTCAAGGGGTTAAAAGCTTGTTTTCTTACAAACAGCTGCCAGCATGTCTTGAAAATACAAAAGCCAAACTGAAGGAAAGAAACACATTTAACATGCTGATTATTCAAAATGTAGATCTGAATTTACTCCTAAATTGGGCTCAATCTGTTTATTTTGAGCAGCTCAGTTTGAATCATTGTTCTAAATAAATGATCTCATACTGGTCATGAAGCCCCGAGTGGCTGGCCCTAACAAACCGAAGCTCTGAACAGTGGGGGGTATCCCATCTCCATGACAATTTAGAATGCTGTGTGTTTTACCGTCTCTGTAGATGCAGATATTGAAGCCATCATAGCTGGTTGGAGGTCTCGGTGGCAGCCAACGCAGTTCCAGCAGGATAGGGGGTAATCTGGTGGGCAGGACAGCCTCTTCAGAGGGAAGTCCCATAGCTGAGCTGGGCTCATTGGAGTCTTCGTACTCTGGAACCACAGCGTTCACAAATTCATCGTCCCGATCAGTGGGAGACATCTCCGTTGGATCCAGCCAGTAGCTTGGAGTCTCCGCCTCCTCCGTCTGGCTGCCATTCACGCTGACGCCGCGGTTCTCCATTATACTGTGTGTAAAGTTGAAGGGCATCTGAGTGGCTCCTTCCTCAGAGGCATTCTCATCCTCAGCTTGTGTCTCCTCTTCCTCCCCCTCCTCCATCAATGAGACGTCCCGGGCTTGGCGGGAAGATTTCTGAGGGGCCACATCGGGGTCTTGGCCTGGAGCTGATCTCTGGTTCAGGTGGATGATCTTATAAGAAATGTTGAGGGGTGGGTAGGGCACTGTAGGGGAGAGAGCAGGAGACAGTGAGAAGGATGGAGCAGACTTCTGAACCTGCAGGAGGAACCACATACACATGGATTATTAGGACCCTCCAAACTCTCAGGACCCAGTACTGGTTTAGGGTTAAGGGGTTGTTCAAATATTGTGTGATGAAGAGCTGAAGTACTTTAAAACTGTTCCGTTATTGTTTATAAAGCACATTTCTTAGTTTTCGTGACATTAGAGAAGAAATATTTTTTTTTTAAAAACTGTAACCAGTATTGGCTAAATTATCATTTTACTCATCACTGCTGATGGTGGCATCCCTAATAACAGTGTTTTGTTTTTAAATCTATTTGATTCATTACTTCACTCACACACTGTCATCTTTTATCTTAATCAGATGCTGCTCCAATTGCTCCTAAGAGATCATT
Organism: Pholidichthys leucotaenia; assembly: GCA_020510985.1. NCBI lineage: Eukaryota > Metazoa > Chordata > Actinopteri > Cichliformes > Pholidichthyidae > Pholidichthys > Pholidichthys leucotaenia. The sequence goes on along the minus strand of CM035845.1, from coordinate 206,631,184 downwards.
ACTGGCTGAACAGTCTACTACAAATCACAAAGATAGGTTTAAAAAAAAAAAAAAAACCTTTTACAAAATATCCATTACAATTCTGGTCCAAACCATTTGCCTCAAGCCTGAGTCAAGTTTAAAGTCAAGAACACAAAGTCGTCAAGCCTTTTGTCAGCATTATCAAACCAATTCACAACTCTTCAAATTTTTCTTAATCCTTTTTTTTTTTTTTTTTTTTTATAATTTAAAGGTGATGGAGATTACACTGTTACCTCCTGGTCAGTAGGTGTCGCATTCACTATTTCCCCACTATTATGCTGTACAGGTTGCCAGGTTGAGACAAATATCCACAAGTCACAGGTATCGGGCACAGTTCACAGAATCTGGCAACTGCAGACCTTCCCGGCAAATGACTACATGTGATATAGTTATGCCCATAGATATAAGGACTAGATGGCTAACATTTTCCCAGCAAATGGAGGTGCCATATTCCTTATTATTGCATTAACAGCACCCAGAGCATTGTGATAACAGGATACATAAACAATGGTTGTATTTACTGTAATCAGTTTACTCTGCGATTTCTCCGGTTTCCTCCCACATGCCAAAAACATTGAAGTTGGGTTAATTGGCATCAAACTGGGGATTCTAAATTGTCCTTAGGTATGACTGTGAGAGTGAATGGTTGTCTGTCTCTCTGTGTTGGCCCTACAATGGACTGGCGATCTGTCCAGGGTGTACCCTGCCTCTCACCCAAAGATGCTGGGATAGGCTCCAGCCCCCCTGCGACCCGAAAAGGATTAAGCGGAAGAAGATGGATGGATATACCATAAGTAAAGCTACGGTCACAAACATTCTTACGAATGATGGGTTTGCAAGAATCTCCTAGTTCCTATGAATTCTAGAGTTTGCAGACATCCATGGAGCGGGGCATAGTTTCTTACAGCTGCCATTCAATTCGCAAGAGCAACTTGAGGCATTCTTGAGAAATGAGCTGCTTTTCTGTCATACAATGGCCCTAGGGTTTTTATGTTCTTTGTAAGGGTGCCTTGGGATCTTCCTACAGCATACTTACTGCATCTTACAAAAAATATTTTGCAACTCACGGCACTCTTGTCGTTGGTAGGAAGATCTTACAGCTTTCAGCACATTTTGTTGGTACAAATGTCGCACGAATGACATATAATTCCACCTTATGACCGCCTCACTACCACCTTACGCACACTGTACGACTCTCCCAGGCCCTCACGAACAACTTAAGGTGTTCTTGAGGCATATTTACGGCCAATATCTTGCGTATGTCTTATGTTGTTCCTAAGGCATTCGTACAGCCGGCCTATGATGAGGGGTTTTCATGGGGTGTTCATAGAAATCTTGGACAAGACCATCAACCTGGTCATGAACTTACGAATAGTCTGCGAATGGTGGATTCTCATATGGCCACCTTAAGACAGCCGTATGAAATGGTCCAAAAATCATTCCTATGGTGTTCGCAGCCGTTCGTAAGGGTATTTGTGACTGTAGCTTAAATTATGTATAGGGGACATTATGGACACAAGTAGACGCTTTTTGCATTCTGTAGTGTGTGGTGCACATATGTGGTTTCATATGCTTCACAGGTGTATTACTGTATGCTTATGGTATTCTTCACGTCTCAGAGGAACAAAAGGTCTGAACCTCCTAGGGGTAACAGGAGGATGTGAAGTCTGGCCTTTTGTATGCAGAGAGATGGCCGTGAGAGATTTCCTGACCACCAGGACTTTAGGTGGAGAAGAGAAGACCTGGAGGGGGATGCATTGTATTTGGGATTAAGAGACAATGTGACTGTGTGCTTTGATGTCCTGGGGTATTAAAGGGACAGAGGATGGGGGATTCCTTTCTCTTTCTGTTTTTGGATGTTGGAGAATGTGAATGTGAATAAAACTGGACTTGAGAAATAAACTCAGCCTCGTCCTTCCCACACTTCTCCACAAGTGCACCTTAATTTTCTACTAATAATCAAGCACTGAAAGTGACAATGAGTGTGTTTATTTCATATAATATTCAACGTCTTCAGCCAGAATGGGAAAAAAAAAATCCTGTACAACGGAGAAACTGTAGTACATGCCTATGTATTGCAATGACTTGTTTGTGTTTCTTTACCTGGTCAATATGGCATCTCCACTTGGCCAACTGCAACTAGCATGGCAGCTATCCATGTCCTATCTAGTCCTTATATAGCTGGGGTGCCCAACCAGTCGATCGCGATCGACTGGTAGATTGCAGACTGATTCTCAGTCGATCACGACTGCATAGTCTGCAAAGTTTTCTCTGCCATTGCTCCTTAGTACACACACACATACATACACACACAAACACAGCGCCGCTCGATTGGACCGCGCACACGGCACTGCGCACACATACGGTATGTACCATATATGCGTATTGACGTGCACGTACAGGTGCATGTGCAGGTGACAGATTACAAGTGTCAAACTAGCTCTGCTAAAGTTTGCTAGCAGCCCACGAAGATGGCAGAAGCTAGAAAGACAAAAACATACCACTTTCATTCAGAGTGGGAGGAGGATTCTTTTTTGTTTGTTCAAATTCAAAGTCCATTTGTCTCATTTGCAATGTCGGCGTGGCCATACCAAAGAAGGGCAATCTGGAGCAGCATTTCAGAACAGTGCACAAAATCTATGAGACGGATTTCCCTGCTAAAACTGCTCTACGCATTTGTAAAGTGCAGGAATTGAAGAGTCAGCTTGCAGTGCGGCAGTCCATTTTTATGAGGCCCAACACCAAGAGTAAGGCGGCAACCACTGCATCATATCGAGTCAGTCACATTCTTGCTAAACATAAAAAGTCTTTCAAGGATGGCAAAGTTGTGAAAGAAGCGTTCATTGAGGCTGCAGATGCACTCTTTGGTGATTTTAAGAACAAAACAGAGATCATTGTTGCTATTAAGGACATGCAGTTATCCTGGAATTCTGTTACACAGCGGAGTGAGGTGATGGCAGAGGATGTCGAGGAGCAATTGAAGGAGGACAGTGAGGCATGCGAGTGTTTCTCCCTCCAGTTCGATGAGTCAACTGATATGGTAGATGTGGCTTACTTATGTGTTTTCATTAGAATGGTTTTTGACGACATGACTGCCAAAGAAGAGCTGCTCACAGTTTTGCCATTGAAAGGACATACAAGAGGTGAAGATATTTTTAACACTTTCATGGAGTTTGTTAATATGAGCCAACTGCCTCTTTTCAAGCTCATCTCCATCACAACTGATGGTGCTCCAGCAATGGTACGCCACATTAATGGGTTCATTGCATTGTGTGAACAAAGTGAATCTTTCCCAGACATCCTTAATTATCATTGTATTATTCACCAGCAAGCACTCTGTGGGAAGATTTTAAACATGAAAGAAGTGATGGATGTTGCTAAGAAAGCAGTGTGCTCTGTTTGCGCCAGGAGTCTACAGAGAAGGCTATTCAGTGTTCACTTGGAACACACAGACCTGCTGCTTCACACAGATGTAAGATGGCTTAGCAGAGGTAAATTTTTGGGGAGGTTCAGTGAGTTGTTGCCAGAAATCAAAGATTTTCTGAAGCTTTCAAAACAAGCAGAATATGTACAACTTGAGGACTGCCAGTGGCTTTTGAACTTAGCATTCCTGACAGATCTGATTGACACGCTCAATGATTTGAATTTACAGCTCCAGGGTCAGGATAAACATATGATCAACATGATTAGTTCAGTAAATACATCTAAAAGCAAGCTGCAACTGCTTTCAAGTAGGTTGCAATGCCATGACCTGCGAAACTTTCCTCACATGCAAGCAGAACTCCAGCATCATGGCAAAGATTCTGCACAGCTGGACAGTGCACGATATGAGGAGCAAGTTCAGAGCATATTCTCAGAATTTGAGAAACGTTTTACTGACTTTACATCCATTGAGCCTGTTGCCAGCTATCTGTGTTTTCCATTTGGGGAGGGCATCGATGTGGATTACATTGCTTCTAAAGGAGCATCACTGTTTCAACTGGATAGCTCTGCTGTTGAGAGTGAGATTCTCACACTGCAAAATGACATTGAGATCAAATTCAGGGCAACACCTGGCATGAAAGGAGACTTCTGGAACCTAGTGCTGGAACAAAAATATACCACCCTCAGAAGATGTGCCTTGAACTTGACTGCACTTTTCGGCTCAACATACTTGTGTGAGACTGCTTTCTCTCACATGAAAATCATCAAGTCAAAGTACAGATCCACAATGACAGACATTCACCTTATGGCCTGCCTAAGGCTTGCAACCATCTCCTACTGCCCTGACTATGCAAAACTAGTTGCCTCCTCCCAATGCCAAAGGTCCCACTGAGGTAGGGAAATACATTTATTGCAAATGCTTTGTAACTCACAAACTACTTTTTAAGATAAGATAAGATAAGATAAGCCTTTATTAGTCCCACAACGGGGAAATTCCAGGATTGCAACAGCACAGGGATAGCAACACTCAGAGCAACAATCAGAAGGCAAGAAAAAAAACAAGTAAGCAAGAGCAGCTAATATACATATGTACATATTACTATAAAATATATATATACACACAGACACACAGTGCAGAGCATTGTAGCTGGATGGAATAAATATATGAATATATGAACACACAGTGCAGAGCATTGTAGCTAGATGGAATAAATATGTAAATATATAAACACCCACAGTACGGAGCATTGCAGCTAGGTGGAATAAATATGCAAGTATATAAACACACACAGTGCGGAGCAATGTAGCTAGATGGAATAATATGTAGATATATAAAAACACAGTGCGGAGCATTGTAGCTAGATGGAATAAATATATAGATATATAAATATAAACACACCCAGTGCTGAGCATTGTAGCTAGATGGAATAAATATGTAAATATATAAACACACACAGTGCAGAGCATTGTTGCTAGATGGGATGAAACAGCACAACCGTCTACTTAGTTATCCTACATGGTATGATTATGTGCCCATACATATTCTCACCCTCCATAGCGACCGGTATGTTCCTAGTTGTATGCCGGAGGGGACCATTGTGCAAGTCTATTGCATCTTTTGCATTCAAAAAACTATTAGTTTGTTACGTCTTTTTGCTATCTCTGCGAGCAGCCCTGCTTAGGTTGTACAGTCTGACAGCCGTTGGTAGAAAGGACCTACGAAACCTCTCGGTTGTGCACCTGGGATGATGTAGTCTGCTGCTAAATGAGCTCCTCAGTGCATCCAGTATGTCCTGCATAGGGTGGAACTCGGACTCCAGCAGAGATGACAGTTTAGCCACTGGTAAGGTTTATTATATCGGAATGGGTTTTCTGTTTCTTGTGTGCATATTAAATGTGTAGATGGGCAATGGATACGGCCTATGTGAACTGGTAGATCTCAACAGGCTCACAACTTTAAAAGTACTGTAGATCTTGGTTCAAAAAAGGTTGGGCACCACTGTTATATAGATTTATGGTTATGCCTTCAAGATCATTACTAGCTGCTGTAGTTCTGTATAGTTGTTTTTGAGCCATAATTAAAAAAAAATATTATTTCACAACTATAATAACTTTTTCAAGATTAGAGGTCACTCAGAGAGTGCCTAACTTCACTAAGGCCCTATCTCGCAATGTTAAAGAAAGTGAAAAAGTGATCCAGAATCCGCATCCTGACCCAGATTGCCTCCAAAATGTAATGGGTTCACTTTTGGTGAAAAGTTAATCAGAATCCATCCAGTAGTTTTTGCATAATCAAACAGACAAACAAACCAACAAATATGAAAACACTGTCTCCTTGGCAGAGATTAAAAAAAAAAAATAGACACTTTTCTAAAAGTTACGTGGATGCATTATTTTTAGGAAAATGATTTCATGAAAATATTCTCAACATGATTTTTTTTGTCTGAATTAAGTTATGCAACTCAAGTGCACTGCCTCTGGTAAGGTTCTGTTAGTCACCTAAAAAGTAGGCATTATAATTAATTTAAAACATCATTTATTTATTTATTGATGCTGAATAAATAAATACTTAGGATTTTGACCAAATAAGAATATAAAAAAGTGAAAAGGGGCCAGCAAATGTTCTGATTTCTTTTAACAGAGTATATTATTTTTTTTTCCACAATATCTTTATTGAACCTTTTTTTTTTTTTTTAACAAACATGATACAAACAATCAAACACTAACACTAAAGTACTACAAAAAAAAAAAAAAAAAAAGGATGCACTAAAAACACCAACAACCACCAGCAAAATCAAGTCTTCAACAATGCTCCTCTGTTTAGTCTAGACAATCCAATACATAAGTATACATATTATGTTCACCAGTTTGGAATTTACAAGGTCCACACACATCATTCACCTTCTTCTTCAAAAGTTATGTTTAAATTTTTTACATAATCAATAAAAGGTCTCCATATATTCTCAAACACAATTTCCTTTGATTTCAGTATATATGTTATTCTTTCTAATGGAAGGTTTGTTAACATCTGTCTTAACCACTGAGTCACATCTGGTCTATGAGTCTTTTTCCATAATAGTGCAATACATTTTTTGGCATTAAGCAAACTGAGGTCTATGAATGTTCTTTCACTTTTATTAAAATTATGCTTTTCTGGGTACAGACCCAACAAAAACAATTTAGGATTCAGTATGATTTGTTTTGAGATTATTTTTTCAATTGTTACCCTCACCTCTTCCCAAAACATTCTTATTAATCTACATTCCCATACACAATGAAATAGAGTTCCTTTACTTTCCATGCATTTTGTGCATGTATCTGGTATATTTTTGTTATATTTATTTAACTCCTCCGGTGTAACATACATCCGCATTAACCATTTGAAATGTATCAATTTAAGGCATACATTTATTGATTTGGTTTGAGCTTCTGTACAAGCCAATTCCCATTGTTCCTCTGAAATTTCAGTTTGCAGATCTTCTTTCCAGTAGTTTAATCTTTTCAGTGAATTTTCACTTGAAGATAGTGTCAATGAGTTATAAAACTCTGAAATAATACCCTTTCTTTTACTATCTTTCATCATCATTTTTTCCAAGGATGAATAAATAGGTCGAGTGAGAGCTTTATTTTGATTTGATCGAATAAAGTTTCTAAGTTGAAGATATTTAAAAAAATGTGTTCTATTGAGATTAAATTTGATCCTCAGCTCTTCAAAAGACATTATGTTGTCTGCACATGGCAAATATAAATCCTGAATCTTTTGTATCCCTTTTAAATTCCATACTTTAAATACAGCGTCCGCTCTCCCTGGTTTAAAATATTGATTACCCCATATTGGACTAAATTGTGACAGTAACTGTGGTTCTTTTAAATAGTTTTTAGCTTCACACCATATTTTGATCATATGCTTTACAAATGGATTTTTAACTTGTTTTTGTAATTTTTTTGCCGAATCTGAGTATATGAATATGGGAAGAGGTAAAGGTAAATTGTATGATTCCATTTCAGTCCAGTGAGGGAGATCATTTGATGAAAAATAATATGTCATAGACCTCAGTTGTGCCGACCAATAATACAACATAAAATTTGGACATTTCAGACCTCCACGATCAAATGGTAAATATAATAAAGACAGACGTAATCTAGCCCTCCTGTTGTTCCATATAAATTCCACTAACTTTTTTTTTATTCTTGAGAATAAATCTAAAGGTGGTGATAAGGGAATGTATTGAAATAAATAAAGTATTTTAGGTAAAATATTACTTTTAAGTATATTGATTCTCCCGATCATCGACATTGGTAGTGACATCCATCTCTGAATTAACTCATTGATATCTGTCATTAAGGCTTCATAGTTGACACTGGCGACTGATTCTAGCTTAGGCACAATTTGGATTCCTAAATATTTAAACTGATTTACAACATTGAATTGATTTACCTCAGGGGCTGGGTAATTTCTCTGGGTCTCATTTAGCATTAATATTGAAGATTTAGTTTTATTTATTTTATATCCTGATATTTCCCCAAAATTCTTTATTAAATTCAACAAGGTTGGAATTGATTTTTTTAGATTCGACATAAACAAAATTATGTCATCGGCGTACAGGGAGATTTTATGTTCTGTTGGTCCAACTTTAATTCCATATATTTGTGAATGTAAACGTATCGCTATCGCTAAAGGTTCAATTGCCATAGTAAACAGTAAAGGTGAAAGTGGACAGCCTTGTCGACATCCTCTATTGATTTTTATTGGTTTTGAAATATTGTTATTTGTTAGGATTTCTGCTGTAGCATTATTGTATATTATTTGAACCCATTTTATGAAATTATTTCCAAGTCCAAACCTTAGTAGGACTTCAAAAAGAAAGGGCCATTCAACTCTATCAAAGGCCTTTTCGGCGTCCAATGATAGGAGAGCTGTATCCGGTGCTTCTTTATTAAAATAAATAATATTAAATAGTCTTCTTACATTATGGAAGCCTTGTCTTCCCTTTATAAAGCCATTCTGATCTCGATTAATAATATTTGGTAAAATTTCTTGTATTCGTCTTGCTAAAATTTTACAGATTATCTTAAGGTCGGCGTTTAATAGGCTTATTGGTCTCATATTTTCACATTTATTAGAGGGCTTACCTGGTTTTGGCAGCAGTATAATTAAGGCATTATTTATGTATGATGGTAAATTATTATTTTGAAATGCTTCTAAAACCATTTCCAAAAAAGGTTTTATTAATTTATTCTTAAATTTCTTATAAAGGTCAACTGGAAGACCATCTGGTCCTGCACTTTTTCCTGATTTCATATTATCAATGGCTAGCCCAACTTCTTCTTGACTAATTTTAGAAGAGTATATTATTTAATTTAAAAATACACTAGTAAGATTTTATAATCAAAATCAACTTACAGTATAACTGCAGCATATTATACAATTTTCTAACTCTTTTTTGTTCACACACACACACACACACACACACACACACACCTGTCTCAGGTAAAACAGAGAAATGACTTGTCATTAGAAGAATGTCTCACCTGTGCGGTGGTGCAGAGGTGTGTGTGAGATATTGCTGTGGGTAACCAGTGAAGTCTGGTACACAGTTGCCTCGGAGATCAGCTGGAATGTGATATTACGGTAGCACATACCTGGCAACCAGTGCTTGAATACAGTTTTTCCTTTGTAGAAATCTGTGAAAAAATATACCAGGAAAAAAAAAGAGCTTAGAGAAACTGCAGCAGAATAATGGATTATTATAGATGATAAACATAAAATACAGTAAATAAATAGTAAACAATGAGACTAACCAAAGAACAGAGAACACATACACGTGTTGAAGTGAACATTTGACATAAAAGCTTCCAGAGTTTTAGACCTTAAAAAGAGGAATTTGATTATAGCTGAAGCACTCAAAGAGCACAAACCTCTGCCAAGGCAGTGTATTTTCCTATGGGAATTTTTCTTTTTAAACTTCTTGGATTTGGATCATAATTCGGATCACTTCAAAAATCTAAACAATGGCTTCCTGGGCCACAGTTGCAATGAGAAAGTAAATTCATGTAAAATACTTTGTGAGACTAAAAAGTGTTTAACGATAGATTAATCAAATTCTAATAATATAAACTGTGATATTCCTGTATCGTTTAAAGAGTAAAACAGAATGGAACATACAGTAATCTGCTGATGCCTTTTATCACTCAGTATATCATGTACTAGTTGTTATGTAATGTAATAACACCAATACACGGCGCGGACGTGATGGCGCAGGCACGGGTGACGTCATCATGCCATGCCTATAATAGGAGGCTGACGGCGGCAGCTCTTTCTCTTTGGTGCTCTGCCTCTAGCACAACACACTGCCTGTACCCTGCTAATATTAGCTTGTTTTGTACAGTATGCTCCACATGCTACCAGCTTTCTTTAATAAAGCTACTGTTCAGCACAGCCACCGCCTCAACTGTCCCTCATTCTCAGACATAACAATGACGATGAGGAGAGACATTGTTCTTCTGGAGGAAAATTCAATGTTTTTCCTGAAGATGGAAGCGCATAGGGAAGCACATGTGGAAGTGTGTCTGGCACGCCGGCCGGACAGTGTGGTGGCTAAACGAGTTTCGCCAGCGCTGACAGCAAGCGGGTGAGTCGGCCCAGCAGTTCGTTGCTGACCTTCGCTGTTTGACCAGTGCATGTGGGTATGGAGACTTGGAAGAGGGGTTGGTACGAGACAAGTTGGCGGAGCACACTACAAATGTGAAGCTGCAGGAGAAGTTGATGACGGCACCGAATGGCCTGACACTGGCTGAAGCACTAGAGATAGCATCCCAGCTAGAGCTAAAAGAGGCTGCCCAGTTAGCATTGCAGCTAACGGGCCCCGGCTCCCCACAGTCAGCTCTGCTGGTATAGACAGTTTCCCCGGCTGCTGATCCCATTGACCCCACGTCTTCTCAGGAGGGCCCAGAGGTAGATGCCGTGGGACAGCAGGGCACCACAGCGCACTGACCCAGCGGTAAACTCAGTCTGGCCAACGACTGCTCGAATCCGCTGCACTCAGATGTGGATGCAGCCACTTTGTGTCGCACCGCACACTGAGCAGAACCCAGTAGAACCAGCGCAGCCACAGAAGCCCCAGACCGCAGCTACATGGGACCCGGAACTGGTCCTTGCACAGCACGAGTGTTTTCGAGATGCCGCCTCATTGCAGGAGAGATAGCACAAACCGGACTTGCCTTTGACCCTCACCCGGCATAAGCCTCAGGAACCCGCCACAGCGCTGCAGGAGATGGTCCGTGGCCAAGCAGGACCCAGCAGAACAACACTAATCCAGAGTGCATCCTGCCGCCAGCGTGAATGGCACACCGCCACAACAGCAACCAACATCGGGCACAAGAGAGCAGCAGCGCCAAACGCAGTTAAGCAGATCGCCACATGCAGGATTCGATTGGGTTTGGGTACGTCAATCCAAATGCCTGGACCTGCAGACGCTCTAGCCACCGCCGATGATGATCACCGCGCTGTTAGGGCCAGCCACCTTCCGCATGGCCGATGGTTCGAGATGGCATGCCAGCCATCTGCGGAGGGTAAGATCAGCAGCTGCCCCGGATCAAGACGCAACGTTGGAACCGACCCAATTAGTGTGGGACCCAGGTTGGGACTTTGCTGACGAGCGAGCCATGATTCGAGTGAGATGACACCCAGGTCTGCTACGGCCGACGCCTGCAAGGCCACGCCCACCATGAGCTCGCCTTAGGCCCCTGAGGTTGGACAGTAAGAAAATGACTGTTTTGCAATGTTTAGACAGAACCCAGTTGGAAACACAGTGGCAGAATAACCCACTCAACCATGCAGGGCCTACCAGTAGTCTACCCGGTTGCCCAGGTTCATGTTTGTTCTTATGCCTGTCATAATGTTAATAATGGTTTTGGTTTTTCCCAGGGGGGAGGTAAATGTTACGTATGTAATGTAATAACACCAATACCCGGCGCAGACGTGATGGCACAGGCACGGGTGACATCATCATGCCGTGCCTATAATAGGAGGCTGACAGTGGCAGCTCTTTCTCTTTGGCGCTCTGCCTCTAGTACAACACACTGCTCATACCCTCCTAATATTAGCTTGTTTTGTATGTTCCACGTGCTACCAGCTGTCTTTAATAAAGCTACTGTTCAGCACAGCCACTGCCTCCACTGTCCCTCATTCTCAGACCTAACACTAGTGCTGGGCAAATTAACGCATTACTGCATGATAATGCAACACCCACTTTAACGGTGACAATTATTTTTGTCATGGTTAATCATGGTTAATTGGGGAGGGACAAAAACAGCAAAAATACTGAACTTTCAAAACCCAAGTACCGTTTCCAGTCAGACATTCCACGGCATGACACAAAACACAATCATTAAACCCATAACATAAATAACACAAACTCCTCATTTTTTTTTTTTTCCACAATATCTTTATTGAACCTTTTTTTTTTTTTAACAAACATGATACAAACAATCAAACACTAACACTAAAGTACTACAAAAAAAAAAAAAAAATGCACTAAAAACACCAACAACCACCAACAAAATCAAGTCTTCAACAATGCTCCTCTGTTTAGTCTAGACAATCCAATACATAAGTATACATATTATGTTCACCAGTTTGGAATTTACAAGGTCCACACACATCATTCACCTTCTTCTTCAAGAGTTATGTTTAAATTTTTTACATAATCAATAAAAGGTCTCCATATATTCTCAAACACAATTTCCTTTGATTTCAGTATATATGTTATTCTTTCTAATGGAAGGTTTGTTAACATCTGTCTTAACCACTGAGTCACATCTGGTCTATGAGTCTTTTTCCATAATAGTGCAATACATTTTTTGGCATTAAGCAAACTGAGGTCTATGAATGTTCTTTCACTTTTATTGAAATTATGCTTTTCTGGGTACAGACCCAACAAAACCAGTTTAGGATTCAATATGATTTGTTTTGAGATTATTTTTTCAATTGTTACCCTCACCTCTTCCCAAAACATTCTTATTAATCTACATTCCCATAAACAATGAAATAGGGTTCCTTTACTTTCCATGCATTTTGTGCATGTATCTGGTATATTTTTGTTATATCTATTTAACTCCTCCGGTGTAACATACATCCGCATTAACCATTTGAAATGTATCAATTTAAGGCGTGCATTTATTGATTTGGTTTGAGCTTCTGTACAAGCCAATTCCCATTGTTCCTCTGAAATTTCAATTTGCAGATCTTCTTTCCAGTAGTTTAATCTTTTCAGTGAATTTTCACTTGAAGATAGTGTCAATGAGTTATAAAACTCTGAAATAATACCCTTTCTTTTACTATCTTTCATCATCATTTTTTCCAAGGATGAATAAATAGGTCGAGTGAGAGCTTTATTTTGATTTGATCGAATAAAGTTTCTAAGTTGAAGATATTTAAAAAAATGTGTTCTATTGAGATTAAATTTGATCCTCAGCTCTTCAAAAGACATTATGTTGTCTGCACATGGCAAATATAAATCCTGAATCTTTTGTATCCCTTTTAAATTCCATACTTTAAATACAGCGTCCGCTCTCCCTGGTTTAAAATATTGATTACCCCATATTGGACTAAATTGTGACAATAACTGTGGTTCTTTTAAATAGTTTTTAGCTTCACACCATATTTTGATCATATGCTTTACAAATGGATTTTTAACTTGTTTTTGTAATTTTTTTGCCGAATCTGAGTATATGAATATGGGAAGAGGTAAAGGTAAATTGTATGATTCCATTTCAGTCCAGTGAGGGAGATCATTTGATGAAAAATAATATGTCATAGACCTCAGTTGTGCCGACCAATAATACAACATAAAATTTGGACATTTCAGACCTCCACGATCAAATGGTAAATATAATAAAGACAAACGTAATCTAGCCCTCCTGTTGTTCCATATAAATTCCACTAACTTTTTTTTTATTCTTGAGAATAGATCTAAAGGTGGTGATAAGGGAATGTATTGAAATAAATAAAGTATTTTAGGTAAAATATTACTTTTAAGTATATTGATTCTCCCGATCATCGACATTGGTAGTGACATCCATCTCTGAGTTAACTCACTGATATCTGACATTAAGGCTTCATAGTTGACACTGGCGACTGATTCTAGCTTAGGCATAATTTGGATTCCTAAATATTTAAACTGATTTACAACATTGAATTGATTTACCTCAGGGGCTGGGTAATTTCTCTGGGTCTCATTTAGCATTAATATTGAAGATTTAGTTTTATTTATTTTATATCCTGATATTTCCCCAAAATTCTTTATTAAATTCAACAAGGTTGGAATTGATTTTTTTAGATTCGACATAAACAAAATTATATCATCGGCGTACAGGGAGATTTTATGTTCTGTTGGTCCAACTTTAATTCCATATATTTGTGAATGTAAACGTATCGCTATCGCTAAAGGTTCAATTGCCATAGTAAACAGTAAAGGTGAGAGTGGACAGCCTTGTCGACATCCTCTATTGATTTTTATTGGTTTTGAAATATTGTTATTTGTTAGGATTTCTGCTGTAGCATTATTGTATATTATTTGAACCCATTTTATGAAATTATTTCCAAGTCCAAACCTTTGTAGGACTTCAAAAAGAAAGGGCCATTCAACTCTATCAAAGGCCTTTTCGGCGTCCAATGATAGGAGAGCTGTATCCGGTGCTTCTTTATTAAAATAGATAATATTAAATAGTCTTCTTACATTATGGAAGCCTTGTCTACCCTTTATAAAGCCATTCTGATCTCGATTAATAATATTTGGTAAAATTTCTTGTATTCGTCTTGCTAAAATTTTACAGATTATCTTAAGGTCGGCGTTTAATAGGCTTATTGGTCTCATATTTTCACATTTATTAGAGGGCTTACCTGGTTTTGGCAGCAGTATAATTAAGGCATTATTTATGTATGATGGTAAATTATTATTTTGAAATGCTTCTAAAACCATTTCCAAAAAAGGTTTTATTAATTTATTCTTAAATTTTTTATAAAGGTCAACTGGAAGACCATCTGGTCCTGCACTTTTTCCTGATTTCATATTATCAATGGCTAGCCCAACTTCTTCTTGACTAATTTTAGACTCCAATATCTCCCTGTTTTCATTTGGAATACACGGTATAGATAGTTCGTTCAAAAACCCATTTAGTTTTGTTAAATCAGGTTCATTTTTGGTATCATATAATTTTTCATAGTAATCTCTAAAGGCTCTATTAATTTCTAAAGGATCTATAACTACCTGTCCCTTACTTATAATACTGGTAATTGGTGTTTTAATTTCCAATTGTTTAATCTGCCATGCTAATAATTTTCCTGATTTTTCACCTTGTTCATAAAAAGATTGTTTCAATCTTAGAAGACTCGAGGCAGCTCTATTCGCTGATTTTTTGTCGTATTCGGCTCTCAAAATCAGTAATTCATTCTCCAACCTTGGGTCACTTCCTGCATACACTTTTTCCTGAAGATTTTTTATTTTATGTTCCAATTTAGCTCTCTCCTCTCGAGTCTTCTTAGATTTTGATCCTGTATAACTAATAATATGCCCCCTAATAAAAGCTTTGAAAGCCTCCCACTTTACACATGCTGATGTTTGTGTAGTATTGATGTCAAAGAACTCGTCTATCTGTTTTTCTATATACTTGACAAATTCCTCATCCTGAAGCCATTTATGCTGAAATTGCCATCTACCTGATTCCTTTGTCAATTTTTTATCTACATATATTAGACAACAGGGTGCATGATCAGAGATCACGATGTTATCATAAAAGCAGTTTTGAATCTTGGACCTTAATTCTGTGGAAATCAAAAAATAATCAATACGTGAGAATGTCTTGTAGGTACTGGAATAACAAGAATAGGCTTTAACTTGTGGTTTCATTTCTCTCCATATATCTAACAATCTCAATTCTTTCATAAAATGATTAATAGTCATCCTACATCCAATGTGCGTACAATCCAGTCCTGTTGATCTATCCACACCTGGATTCAATGTACAATTAAAATCCCCTGCTATTATATGTTGCCCTGTAAGTGATGATAAGATGAGAAATAAATTAGCAAAGAACTTCTGATCATCTATATTGGGACCATATAAGTTCACAAGATTTATATTTTCTAATAGCAAAGAACCTTGAATGATTACATATCTTCCAAATTTGTCTCCAATTACATTTTTCACTTGAAAAGGAACTGATTTATGTATGAGAGTCATAACTCCCCTGGCTCGGGATGAAAATGAAGAGGTGAATACACTTCCCTGCCATCTACTCCTAATTCTTTTAACATCCTCCTCTATCAGATGAGTTTCTTGTAAAAACACAATTCTTGAACCCATGTCCTTTATTTTATTCATAACTTGTTTAAGTTTTTTTAAATTTTGTAGACCTCTGCAATTCCATGAAGTTAAATTAAGATTAACACTTTGGTTTATGATCAATAGAGAGTTTAGGATTACCTTGCAGTGTAAACATGCTCATACAGAGAAGCAAAAACATGAGTGGTTGAACATTCATCCTACAAACTACACACAAACAAATTTCCCCTTCCCACACTTGTGGCAAACCCCCCAAAATCAAAAGAAAAATTCTGTCTCCCGATATAGCCATCGACCGTTCCACACCCACGGGGAACAGCCTAAGCCACTCCTTCTTCATCCTCCCAATCACCCTAACTCTACTGCTTTTAATGACGTAACATTAACTCTCCTCTGTAGTTTTCCAACTTAACTCCAAAATTTTTAACAACTTTGTACATCATAGTTTTTTTTTTTTTGTTTGTTTGTTTTGTTTTTGTTTTGTTTTTTTTTTAATATATAATACAATCTATATTTTGTAAACTTACTATTTACTTCAAGTCAGTCAGATGCCTGTGCAAATGCTTAATTATTCTACCTTATATTTTGTTCATGCTTAGCTCCCACCAGTCTCTTCTTCTTCTTTGATCTTCTTGATGAACTCCTGCGCCTCCTCTGGGGTCTTGAAGATGTGGGTTCTGCCCTCATACGTGGTCAGCAGTCTCGCAGGATAGATTACACCATGACGAATCCCAAGGTTGCGCAGCTCCTTACGTACGGGATCAAACTGCTTCCTCAATTGCTGGATTCCTGTGGCCAAATCTGGGTAGAACCGCACCTGCTGGTCCTGGTGTTTAATCTCTCCTTTTTTAGCTCGTGCAGCGTTGAAGATCTTCATCCTGTCTCTGTTGTTAAGAAACTTCATAATTAAGGTCCTCGGCGGTCCCTTATCTCTCCGTGGGCCAATGCGATGTGCTTTTTCCAGAACCACTGCTGATTGCAACTCCTCGCTGCCCAGCACCTCCGGAATCCACTTTTCCAGAAAGGAACATACGTCCCGACCTTCTGATTCCTCTGGAAGACCCACCAGCCTCAAATTATTCTGTCTCGACCGAGATTCCAAATCCAAAATATTATCTTCCAGAGATTTATTTTTTTTTTCCAAAGTGCGCACCTTTAATTGAAGACGGGTGACGTCATCTTCAGCACTAGCGAGACGGAGCTCCATCTGCGCCGTTCGTTCTACACAGTCACCCAATTCCTTTCTTATTCCTTCCAACGCTGTCATAATCCCATCAAATCTAGAGGAAAAGTCCGCTCTCATTGAACTCATGGCAGCCATCAGCGCATCTGCGCCATTCCCCGCAGAAATCGCAGCGTTGCCAGCCTCCTCCGCCATATATGGAGCCCTGTTTGCTGCGTCACAGACCTGAAAGTCCGTTAATTTGGACTGTTTCGGCGGCTCGCTTTTTCCTTTTCCTGGTTTTCCAGCCTTAGGCTTCGCCGACATATCCTCGCCCAAACGCTGGGATACCTTCTGTCCCAAATGAGAGAGTTATTTGCCGATTTTTTTTCTCCAGGAGCAGAGCAGAGCGAGACACGTCCGTCCTACGTGGCAGCCATAACCGGAAGTCACAAACTCCTCATTTTATTTAATTCTGGGTGCCTAAATCAGTTTGCAGTATGTGGATATGTGGACAGTATCAATGTACAATCCAACTCCCAGCCTGGAGAGAAGTGGGGAGGGCACTGCGAAAGGAAGGGGAGCAGTTCCCCACGGCTGCAGGACCAGACAGTCAACACTGGCTGGTTGATAGCGCTGCTCCAGTGGTTTGTCTCTTTGAAGATTGGCACTGCTCCAAGATCTAATCATCAAAGCCGAGAAGGGCACATCTGCCATAAAAAGCAGACGCGAAAGGAGCTGACAGCTAGGCTAAAGGCAAACAGCAAAACTACTGGCAGTCTCTTTACGTCAGTTGCTTGTGGGTGTCCGCTCCTTGGAGAACGTACAAGACTGTCTACTACTAGAGCTCACATCGAAGGTGAGAGCATATTTGCCCACTCCCATGTTTATAAGAGTAGGAATAACTTGAAAAATGACAAGATTAAGGTACATTACATTGGGGAAAAAAGTGCTTTTAATCTGGATTAATCATGAATAAATGCAAAAGTTTTAAAAATAGGATGACACATTCAGTTAAACCTACACAAAAGGAAATTAATAAAATACATATTCAAAACTACACAAAACAACAACAATCATGCTATCTGCCTCATAATCAATCAACAATCACTTAATTTAGCTGTTGCATAAATCAGACGTCAGTCGTAGAAATGTCACCATCTTTCTTTTTAAGATACATGAATACTGGATCATGCTCCACCCATTGAGTTTGTGTATTAGTTTATATTTTAGTCTGGTCTAGTTTCTTACTCCTTACATTCCTCATGTCCACTGCATACCGAAGTGGTGGCCTAGAGGTAGACCATCCGCCCCACAACCGGGAGGTCAGGGTTCAAGTCCTGGCTGGGTCATGCCAAAGACCATATAAAAATGGAACTTCCTGCCATCCAGTTTGGTGCTCAGCAAAAATGGAACGGAGGAGGGAAATGTGGGTGGCAGTGGCTCAAGAGGTAATAGGTAATAGGTCGTCTAATAACTGGAGGGTTGGCGGTTCAAATCCTGTTCTCCCTAGACATTCTGCCATTGCATCTCTGGGCAAGACACTTTACCCACCTTGCCTCCATGTGTCTATGACACTGGGCATGAATGTGTACAAATGCTCAGTAGTGTTGGGAGAGGCTATTGGTGCGGATTGGCAGCCACGTTTCTGTCAGTCTGCCCCAGGACAGCTGTGGCTACAGAAGTAGCTTACCACTACCATAGCCTGTGGAGTGAATGAATAATGTATCCATTGTAAAGCATCTTTGAGTGTGTATGAAAAAGCGCTACATAAATCTGATGCATTATTATCATTATGTTTTGTCTACCTTCCTAGCCTGTTTAGTCATCTTGTTTTATTTTGATCTTGGGTCTTATGTTGAAGTACTTCCTGTCTTGTCCTTCTTTAATTTTATTGTTGTGGTGTCCCTTCCAGTTAGTAGTTATAATTCACAACCTCATAAGCCTGATTATTTTCCTCTGTGTGTCCTAGCTGTTCTGTATGTTTAATCATTAGTTTTCGTATAAGCTGAGCTCTCCCCTCCTGTTCTGGTGCTGCAACACTGTAGCTGTTATGGTATTCTCCTTTGTGTTTCCAAAGTCCCGGTTTGTAATCTTTGGTCCTTTTCTTTTAGTTTATTTCCTTACTGAGTTTAGTTCAGTGTTTTTGCAGCCACTGTGCTGTGCTTTTACTACATTGTTTGATAAACCTTGTGAACTGGAAAAGCCTGCATTTGGGTCTAACTTTTCCGTGCCTGCCTAATGCATCAAAAGGATATCACGTTTCTCATTTTCTCTTTCCTTGTTCACAGTTTACATACTGTTATGTAGAGTCTGCTACCTTCATCCATACAGCAATCAACTTTCATTGTCCATTATACTCAACCTTGTGTTCTTGAGGCAATATGTGCCCAGCCCATTTTCAGAAACAGGGTATACTTGTTGTTGGGTATATAAGAGGGGGAGAGGAGGGAGAGTACAGGGTACTGGTAGACAGATTTGTAGACTAGACCGAGCAGAATCACCTGAGGCTGAATGTCGGCAAGACCAGAGATGGTGATTGACTTCAAGAAGAAGAGGACGCCTTCACAGCCATTGCGGATTAGGGGGGAGGATGTGGAGGTAGCTGAGGATTACAAATACCTGGGTGTTGTGATCAGCAATGGACTGGACTGGAAAGCTAACGCCAATGCTGTGTACAAGAAGGGGATGAGCAGACTACTTTCTGAGAAAGCGGAGATCCTTCAATGTGTGCAACAGGATGCTGGAGCTTTTCTACCAGACCACTGTTGCCAGCGCCATCTTCTTTGCTGCTGTCTGTTGAGGTAGCAGCATCAGGGCCAGAGACATCAACAGACTTGACATGATTATCAAGAAGGCTGGCTCTGTAACTGGTCTCAGACTGGAGACTTTTGAGACTGTGGTGGAGAGGAGGACACTAAATAAACTGCAATCCATCATGGACAATCCTGATCACCCCCTCCACCACACACTGGACAGACAGCGGAGCACTTTCTCAGGCAGACTGCTACAGCTTCGCTGCCAAACGGTTAGGTACAAGAAATCTTTCCTGCCACATGCCAATTCCAGGGATGGCAACAGGAAATTCTGATTTCAGCTGAATTTGGTCGATTGACTTATGGGGGGGCCGGGGGGGGGGGGGGGGCGCAGCCCCCCTGAAGCTGGGAGGTTTTCAGTAAAACAGAAGTAATTTAGACTGAAAAAAATGATAAAAAAAAAAATGAAATACTAGACTTAGATAAATCATTAAATTTAATGAAAAGTTAACTTACTTTTTCTTCAATGGTGTCTCACTGTCTTTAGTCCAACATATTTAACAGTTCTATAAGAGTTTATTACACTATTTACACTGGTCACCAAGTCACTTCTAATGTGAAACTTTCTTCCTTTTGGCAGCAAGCTGTGTCAGTCTCTGAACTTTGAACTTCATCTCCTTTTCCGGTTTCTTCAGAAACTGTCCGAGTGTCTCTGTTACCTCGTCGAACTTTGAGCCAATTTTCACCTTTACCGTCACTTTTCTCTCAAGCCAATTCCATCGGAACTTATTTTTGACACTTTTGTGTATTTCTAGCACTGATGACTCCTGATACTTCGATAAAAATCTCATAATTCCGCTGAAAACAATACCGAAAGCTCAGAATTCCAACACGAACCAGGGATGTGATTTGGGGTTGGGGAAATTATCTGAAAATTCAGCAGGCGGGACTTCCGGTTATGGCTGCCACGTAAGACGGACGTGTTTCATTCTGCTCTGCCCCTGGAGAAAAAAATCGGCAAATAACTCTCTCATTTGGGACAGAACGTATCCCAGCGTTTGGGCGAGGATATGTCGGCGAAGCCTAAGGCTGGAAAACCAGGTAAAGGAAAAAGCGAGCCGCCGAAACAGTCCAAATTAACGGACTTTCAGGTCTGTGACGCAGCAAACAAAACTCCATATATGGCGGAGGAGGCTGGCAACGGTGCGATATCTGCGGGGAATGGCGCAGATGCGCTGATGGCTGCCATGAGTTCAATGAGAGCGGACTTTTCCTCTAGATTTGATGGGATTATGACAGCGTTGGAAGGAATAAGAAAGGAATTGGGTGACTGTGTAGAACGAACGGCGCAGATGGAGCTCCGTCTCGCTAGTGCTGAAGATGACGTCACCCGTCTTCAATTAAAGGTGCGCACTTTGGAAAAAAAAAATAAATGTCTAGAAGATAATATTTTGGATTTGGAATCTCGGTCGGGACAGAATAACTTGAGGCTGGTGGGTCTTCCAGAGGAATCAGAAGGTCGGGACGTATGTTCCTTTCTGGAAAAGTGGATTCCGGAGGTGCTGGGCAGCGAGGAGTTGCAATCAGCAGTGGTTCTGGAAAAAGCACATCGTATTGGCCGACGGAGAGATAAGGGACCGCCGAGGACCTTAATTATGAAGTTTCTTAGCAACAGAGACAGGATGAAGATCTTCAACGCTGCACGAGCTAAAGGAGAGATTAAACACCAGGATCAGCAGGTGCGGTTCTACCCAGATTTGGCCACAGGAATCCAACAATTGAGGAAGCAGTTTGATCCCATACGTAAGGAGCTGCGCAACCTTGGGATTCGTCATGGTGTAATCTATCCTGCGAGACTGTTGATCACGTATGAGGGCAGAACCCACATCTTCAAGACCCCAGAGGAGGCGCAGGAGTTCATCAAGAAGATCAAAGAAGAAGAAGAGACTGGTGGGAGCTAAGCATGAACAAAATATAAGGTAGAATAATTAAGTATTTGCACAGGCATCTGACTGACTTGAAGTAAATAGCAAGTTTACAAAATATAGATTGTATTATATATTAAAAAAAAACAAACAAAAACAAAACAAACAAAAAAAAACTATGATGTACAAAGTTGTTAAAAATTCTGGAGTTAAGTTGGAAAACTACAGAGGAGAGTTAATGTTACGTCATTAAAAGCAGTAGAGTTAGGGTGATTGGGAGGATGAAGAAGGAGTGGCTTAGGCTGTTCCCCGTGGATGTGGAACGGTTGATGGCTATATCGGGAGACGGAATTTTTCTTTTGATTTTGGGGGGTTCGCCACAAGTGTGGGAAGGGGGAATTTGTTTGTGTGTAGTTTGTAGGATGAATGTTCAACCACTCATGTTTTTGCTTCTCTGTATGAGCATGTTTACACTGCAAGGTAATCCCAAACTCTCTATTGATCATAAACCAAAGTGTTAATCTTAATTTAACTTCATGGAATTGCAGAGGTCTACAAAATTTAAAAAAACTTAAACAAGTTATGAATAAAATAAAAGACATGGGTTCAAAAATTGTGTTTTTACAAGAAACTCATCTAATAGAGGAGGATATAAAAAGAATTAGGAGTAGATGGCAAGGAAGTGTATTCACCTCATCATTTTCATCCCGGGCCAGGGGAGTTATGACTCTCATACATAAATCAGTCCCTTTTCAAGTGAAAAATGTAATTGGAGACAAACTTGGAAGATATGTAATCATTCAAGGTTCTTTGCTATTAGAAAATATAAATCTTGTGAACTTATATGGTCCCAATATAGATGACCAAAAGTTCTTTGTTAATTTATTTCTTATTTTATCATCACTTACAGGGCAACATATAATAGCAGGGGATTTTAATTGTACATTGAATCCAGGTATAGATAGATCAACAGGACTGGATTATACGCACAATGGATGTAGGATGACTATTAATCATTTTATGAAAGAATTGAGATTGTTAGATATATGGAGAGAAATGAAACCACAAGTTAAAGCCTATTCTTGTTATTCCAGTACCTACAAGACATTCTCACGTATTGATTATTTTTTGATTTCCACAGAATTAAGATCCAAGATTCAAAACTGCTTTTATGATAACATCGTGATCTCTGATCATGCACCCTGTTGTCTAATATATGTAGATAAAAAATTGACAAAGGAATCAGGTAGATGGCAATTTCAGCATAAATGGCTTCAGGATGAGGAATTTGTCAAGTATATAGAAAAACAGATAGATGTGTACTTTGACATCAATACTACACAAACATCAGCATGTGTAAAGTGGGAAGCTTTCAAAGCTTTTATTAGGGGACATATTATTAGTTATACAGGATCAAAATCTAAGAAGACTCGAGAGGAGAGAGCTAAATTGGAACATAAAATGAAAAGTCTTCAGGAAAAAGTGTATGCAGGAAGTGATCCAAGGTTGGAGAATGAATTACTGATTTTGAGAGCTGAATACGACAAAAAATCAGCGAATAGAGCTGCCTCGAGTCTTCTAAGATTGAAACAATCTTTTTATGAACAAGGTGAAAAATCAGGAAAATTATTGGCATGGCAGATTAAACAATTAGAAATTAAAACACCAATTACTAGTATTATAAGTAATGGACAGGTAGTTATAGATCCTTTAGAAATTAACAGAGCCTTTAGAGATTACTATGAAAAATTATATGATACTAAAAATGAATTTGATTTAACAAAACTAAATGGGTTTTTGAACGAACTATCTATACCGTGTATTCCAAATGAAAACAGGGAGATATTGGAGTCTAAAATTAGTCAAGAAGAAGTTGGGCTAGCCATTGATAATATGAAATCAGGAAAAAGTGCAGGACCAGATGGTCTTCCAGTTGACCTTTATAAGAAATTTAAGAATAAATTAATAAAACCTTTTTTGGAAATGGTTTTAGAAGCATTTTAAAATAATAATTTACCATCATACATAAATAATGACTTAATTATACTGCTGCCAAAACCAGGTAAGCCCTCTAATAAATGTGAAAATATGAGACCAATAAGCCTATTAAACGCCGACCTTAAGATAATCTGTAAAATTTTAGCAAGACGAATACAAGAAATTTTACCAAATATTATTAATCGAGATCAGAATGGCTTTATAAAGGGAAGACAAGGCTTCCATAATGTAAGAAGACTATTTAATATTATTTATTTTAATAAAGAAGCACCGGATACAGCTCTCCTATCACTGGACGCCGAAAAGGCCTTTGATAGAGTTGAATGGCCCTTTCTTTTTGAAGTCCTACAAAGGTTTGGACTTGGAAATAATTTCATAAAATGGGTTCAAATAATATACAATAATGCTACAGCAGAAATCCTAACAAATAACAATATTTCAAAACCAATAAAAATCAATAGAGGATGTCGACAAGGCTGTCCACTTTCACCTTTACTGTTTACTATGGCAATTGAACCTTTAGCGATAGCGATACGTTTACATTCACAAATATATGGAATTAAAGTTGGACCAACAGAACATAAAATCTCCCTGTACGCCGATGACATAATTTTGTTTATGTCGAATCTAAAAAAATCAATTCCAACCTTGTTGAATTTAATAAAGAATTTTGGGGAAATATCAGGATATAAAATAAATAAAACTAAATCTTCAATATTAATGCTAAATGAGACCCAGAGAAATTACCCAGCCCCTGAGGTAAATCAATTCAATGTTGTAAATCAGTTTAAATATTTAGGAATCCAAATTGTGCCTAAGCTAGAATCAGTCGCCAGTGTCAACTATGAAGCCTTAATGACAGATACCATATATCACCACCTTTAGATTTATTCTCAAGAATAAAAAAAAAGTTAGTGGAATTTATATGGAACAACAGGAGGGCTAGATTACGTCTGTCTTTATTATATTTACCATTTGATCGTGGAGGTCTGAAATGTCCAAATTTTATGTTGTATTATTGGTCGGCACAACTGAGGTCTATGACATATTATTTTTCATCAAATGATCTCCCTCACTGGACTGAAATGGAATCATACAATTTACCTTTACCTCTTCCCATATTCATATACTCAGATTCGGCAAAAAAATTACAAAAACAAGTTAAAAATCCATTTGTAAAGCATATGATCAAAATATGGTGTGAAGCTAAAAACTATTTAAAAGAACCACAGTTACTGTCACAATTTAGTCCAATATGGGGTAATCAATATTTTAAACCAGGGAGAGCGGACGCTGTATTTAAAGTATGGAATCTAAAAGGGATACAAAAGATTCAGGATTTATATTTGCCAAGTGCAGAAAACATAATGTCTTTTGAAGAGCTGAGGATCAAATTTAATCTCAATAGAACACATTTTTTTAAATATCTTCAACTTAGAAACTTTATTCGATCAAATCAAAATAAAGCTCTCACTCGACCTATTTATTCATCCTTGGAAAAAATGATGATGAAAGATAGTAAAAGAAAGGGTATTATTTCAGAGTTTTATAACTCATTGACACTATCTTCAAGTGAAAATTCACTGAAAAGATTAAACTACTGGTAAGAAGATCTGCAAACTGAAATTTCAGAGGAACAATGGGAATTGGCTTGTACAGAAGCTCAAACCAAATCAATAAATGTATGCCTTAAATTGATACATTTCAAATGGTTAATGCGGATGTATGTTACACCGGAGGAGTTAAATAAATATAACAAAAATATACCAGATACATGCACAAAATGCATGGAAAGTAAAGGAACTCTATTTCATTGTGTATGGGAATGTAGATTAATAAGAATGTTTTGGGAAGAGGTGAGGGTAACAATTGATAAAATAATCTCAAAACAAATCATATTGAATCCTAAATTGTTTTTGTTGGGTCTGTACCCAGAAAAGCATAATTTTAATAAAAGTGAAAGAACATTCATAGACCTCAGTTTGCTTAATGCCAAAAAATGTATTGCACTATTATGGAAAAAGACTCATAGACCAGATGTGACTCAGTGGTTAAGACAGATGTTAACAAACCTTCCATTAGAAAGAATAACATATACTGTATACTGAAATCAAAGGAAATTGTGTTTGAGAATATATGGAGACCTTTTATTGATTATGTAAAAAATTTAAACATAACTCTTGAAGAAGAAGGTGAATGATGTGTGTGGACCTTGTAAATTCCAAACTGGTGAACATAATATGTATACTTATGTATTGGATTGTCTAGACTAAACAGAGGAGCATTGTTGAAGATTTGATTTTGTTGGTGGTTGTTGGTGTTTTTTAGTGCATTTTTTTTTTTTTGTAGTACTTTAGTGTTAGTGTTTGATTGTTTGTATCATGTTTGTTAAAAAAAAAAAAAAAGGTTCAATAAAGATATTGTGGAAAAAAAAAAAAAAAAAATTCAGCAGGCGGTCTGGGGAACACAGTCCCCCAGCGGGGTACGGGGCAGAGCCCCGGTGGGGGGGGGGGGGGTAAGGGGGGCAAAGCCCCCCGAAGCTCCTGGGTTTTTATGATTTTTAAGTACCAGAACTGTGCTTAAATGACACAAAACAAACAGCTGAATGCCACTTGTTACTGTATAATATTGACTTATGTTCCAAGAAGATAGCATTCCTAAAATATTCCAACAAGCATTATCCATCACATGCTTTAACACTTGATCAAATCAAAATCAGTTAATTTTATCTATTCCATAATAGAAATAAAATTCCAACATACCATTACTTTTTATAATTTCAGCATTCATTTCAGATCACCAGTTTCAATCTCCATTGAGACTTGAGCTGTTCATTTTGCACAATCACTGATGTAGCCAAGTCTTAGAAATATTCAAAAGTTATGAGTCAATGTCCACTGTGCACTGTCAATTTCAAACTGTTTGGAATCATAAAAGGGGATGGTTAACTTTTATTACCGTTTCCTCCCCCGCGCAGCCCAGCTCATACAGCCATTGTACGCCGCCAGTAACAGAGAGTTAATGGCTCTCCACCTGGCCATACGCCACTTCCAGTCCTGCCTGAAAGGGCGCAGCTTCACTGCGTTTGTGGACCACAAGCCGCTAACGTACTTAACGTACTTTATCTTCCTGGAAGATAAAATAAAGCGGAATTTGGCAAATTAGCAGAAAATCACATCCCTGAGAACACACCGCCATGAATTTTTGAAAAAGCATACAACGAGCCATTTAACACATCCGGGTT
The DNA here is from genome assembly GCA_020510985.1 of Pholidichthys leucotaenia. NCBI lineage: Eukaryota > Metazoa > Chordata > Actinopteri > Cichliformes > Pholidichthyidae > Pholidichthys > Pholidichthys leucotaenia. Next base: position 206,604,311 of record CM035845.1, on the reverse strand, counting down.
ATCGTGGGAGACGACTTCCGGGGAAGCGCCGAGCGCTTATGTAATCGTGTTGATTTTCGCTAAAATCGGTAACAATAAGGTACCTTACCCCCCCTAAAATTTTCTCAACAGATTTAGACGATTCACAGAAATGATCAATTTGAAAATAAATCCGCGGATCGGCGGAAAATTCCCATCCCTGCAATTCACTGTACAATAACTCCCTCTGATGTTAAATTCTGATCATAACTATGCTGCCATACTGCACCTTGCAGTCTAACTGGTGCCTCACATTGCACCCTGCGCCTGATAGTCCTGCATTGTACAGCGAGTACAATTCTTGTATCTATATGGGTCATCATCTATTCAACTACAATGTATATAATTTATTTAGGCAGTTTTACTTTCCATGGGTAATCCCTTTGTCTATTATGCTGTGTGTGTTTTGTCGTTTTGGTTGTCTACTGTCATGCTGCTACTACACTGTAATTTCCCAGTTTGGGATCAATAAAGTACATCTGTCTATCTTTGTATTCTGCTTTGAGCATGTCTAAAGGTACTAAGACATTTTACCTTTGTAGAGCATTGACCGTCGCTCTTGCCCTTCGGTGTAGCTGATGTTGACTCTGCTGAAGACATTTCTGGCTGGAGGGTCAATCTCAAACACTACACCAGTTTCTGGGGCCTCCTTATAGTCCGAAATTTGAGCATTGCGGACAGGAAGGGGCTCTGATGAGGCAAAAAAAGAAAAATCCAGATAAATACATACAAAAATAAATATAAAATTAAATTACTGTGAATCATCCAAAGTTATTCTAGTTGAAAAATGATCAAAAATACAGCCAGATAAATGCAGAAAACAAACCTTTCAAAACTACATTTCTATATAAAATGTGAAAAAGTGAAAACCCATCTAGACAAGTTAATTTTGGCGATGTATGAAATTCTGGGATATTAGCATTTGTATAATTTTTATAGATAACACAGGGTTACAAAAATAATTTTTTTGTAAGTTGTCTGTGTTTTTTCAACTGATTTAAGACAACTTTGCACTGCTGAATCTGAAAATGACATCCGTTTCTCTCGATCAGGTGCTAAGTAAAAACCTGTACTTACTTAGTACTTAGTACTGTGCACATACTTACCTTTATATAAAGGTAAGTACATGTAAATTTAATGTTACATCATCATTGTTCAAAAATTCAGAGAATTTCAAGACATAAAAAAGAATTTTGCATCATATAAAGCGAAAATACCCGTACATGTAAACAAAAACATATAAAACAACATGTGGCCATAATTCAAAAAGTTGACCTGATTGAGCAAAACCAGTGTGATTTTTGGATTCAGCACATCAAAATTGTCCCAAATCAGCTAATAAAAACCCTTAGACAATAAATTTGGTGTTGACCAGTGTAATTTGCAGAGCTTTGTGTTGTTTTAGTGGTTAAAATGCATGAAAATATCACTAAACTACAAATGCCTTTATTACTTTTCTGAAAAGAAAGTCAAATTAAAAAAAAAAAAAGAAAAAGACAGACTGAAAAGTCTTGGGTAAATCAGTTGGATGCAGTAAGTAATAACTGGATCGTTAATGGATGACTAGACCTCTTCCATAACACAGAGTGACGTACTTCCACATTCTGGACCCCGAGCAGCTCCAGTTCCATTATATTAGAATAGAATAGTGTTGACTTGGTAGGAATATTCATTCCAATTTGAACCGCTGTTTTCAGTGTCACTATTTCACAGTCATCTCGGGCAAGAGCGGGTTGTCCAGTGCTTTATAATCATAGAGAACTGGATGGTCCTCAAAATGCTTGTCTGGTCGGGCCTTAAACACATCCATACTTGGGGCATGTCCTCTAGTAGGCTGTTCCTCCATGAAATCACTCTATTGCTGAAGAAAAACAACCTGCGGTTTGACCTGACACTGTTCTTTTGGAGCCGCAAATTATGACCTCAGGTCCTTGTACCGGTTAGTAGGTCTGGTAGACAGGGATCTGTATCGTACTTCTTATGGATGTACTTAAAGGTGTTGATTAGATCTACTCGCAGATGCCTATAGACTAATGTGGAAATGCTGAATTGTACGACAATGTATAATGTACATTGTCTTGAATGTATCTTCGTACGACAAGATGCTTAGCTCACGTACTCGTTTGGTGGCTCTCGTCTGCACTCGTTCAATAGCATCTGCAAGCTTCCACAAGTGGGGTGACCACACAGGGGCTGCATATTCAACATGGGGCCGTATCATTGTCTTATACAAGAGCCAGAAAACTTCATTATTTACATATTCAAAGGCTCTCCGCATGACACCTGTTATCTGGGTGGCTTTCTTCACCATTGTCTGTGTTTTCAAAGGACAGCTCTTTATCAACAGTCACTCCAAGGTCCCATTCATGATCTATAATAATAATAATACTAATAATGGATTGCATGTATATAGCACTTTTCATGACACCCAAAGATACTTTACAATGAGTCCATTATTCATTCACTCCACAGACAATGGTAGTGATAAGCTACTTCTGTAGCCACAGCTGCCCTGGGGTAGACTGATGGAAACATGGCTGCCAATCTGTGCCAATGAAGAAGAAGAAGAATAGAGTGATGATATAGAGTGAGGTGCATGGTGGTGATGCACCTGTGGGCTGGTTGCCAACCGGCAATCAAATCTAAAAGAAGAAGAAGAAGAAGAAGAATGGCCTCTCCAACCACCACCAAACATTTATTCACATTCACACACCAGTGTCACAGACACTGGAGACAAGGTGGGTAAAGTGTCTTGCCCAAGGACACAACAGCAAGGTGGGGGGAGCAGGATTCGAACCACCAATCTTCTGGTTACTGAACAACCTGCTCTACCTCCTGAGCCCCAGTGTGAACTGGATAGGAATAATCTTGCCCTGATCAATCATTTCATAGGTAAACTCTGAATGGCCTGCCCTTATATGTATCACTGTGCATTTGTCGGGGTGGAAGCATAATTTCCAGTTCATGGCCCATTCCTGAAGACTCAGCAGGTCCTGCTGTAACCTCTCATAGTGTGTAGGTGATCTTATGGGCAGGTAGATTTTTGTGTCATCAGCAAAAAGCTTCAGATTGGCTCCAACAACTTCAAGCATATCATTCACAAATAATGTGAATAACACTGGCCCAAGGACACTGCCTTGTGGAACACCACTTGTGATGTCAGCCCACTGTGACGGCGACCCATTTACACAGACCCTTTGTTGTCGTCCTGCGAGAAAGGAGTTAATCCATTTTAATAGCTTGCCAGAGATACCATAACTCTCCACTTTCCGTAGAAGACGTCTAATGGGTACTGAATCAAAGGCCTACAGTATCAGTTTTTTTCAACATCCCAAGACTGCTGAAAGTGTATTCCAGACATGTTTACTCTGTGACTGTTTGTCAGTTTAAAACTTAATGTTAGCAGGTGTGACATCATATTGACAAGCTCGACTAGCTTCCCTTGTGGCTTTTTTTTTTTTTTTTTCATTTGTGTTGTGGATTTTGCATCTTAGGGAGCTCTCTGGGCCACCACAATATTTAGAAAGCTAAAATAAAGGCAATCTTGTCCAACTGATTGTTTTACAAAAACCTAACACTTGAAAGTTCACCCTTTTAAAAATTAAACTATGAAAGCAATTTATGTTAAGTAGGAAAAAGAAAGAAAAGTAAACTAACTAAATACTATTATTACTTATTCCAGGATATTATTTATTTTTATACATGGCCTTTCAAATTAAAAGCATGGCTCCTAAATGAAAGCATCCTTACTCGTGAGCACTGGCACAGTCCTGATGGGTCTGGACCAGCTCTGTCCCCGTTTGACCAGCAGTCCCACAGTGTAGCAGAGCCCATGGAAAGAGGCGTTGTACAGTAGTGGTTCGCTGGTGTTGGCAAACTGAACCAGGATCAGCCGAGGCTCCCCAGAAATCTGCACCGCGTACGCTGTGACATTTTCCTGCAGGTCCAAGCTCTCAAGGGTTGCCATGATCAAACCTTCGTCATTTAATGACGCTTGGAATGCCAACATGCTCTGAGAAGAGAAAAACAGACAATGAGTCAACAAATGTGGACACTACCACCTGCTTATTTAAAAGACATGAGTTTACATTAAATTGCACTGCATTGAACAGTTTTATATTCCGTACACAAAATAAAACAAGGGAGTCAGAGATGAAAGACTTCAACCCGACCTTCATTCTATGCTAGGTTCACATTTTAATGGTAAGTGCTAGACCAAAAACTGGAAGTTACAATATTTTTAATGAAAGACAGAAAACTCTGCCACTGCTAACAGTGAGAGTGGTAGACTGTCAAAATTGAATATGGCATCATTTCCGTTTCCGTCAGTCTGCCCCAGGGCAGCTGTGGCTACAATAGTAGCTTACCACTACCATTGTCTGTGGAGTGAATGAATAATGTATCCATTGTAAAGCGTCTCTAGTGTCTATAAAAAGCACTATATAAATCGTATGCATTATTATTATTATTATTATCTATAAATTCATGAAATCTCTGTCTGTGCGTTTGTATGTGTGTCTGTCTGTTCCACGTATATCTCTTGAGCCATTCCTCAGACTGGCCTAAGGTTCTATACATGTTTTACTGCGGTTATGAGGGTATGCATCCCTGAGTATATAGTCGCTCAATCAAAATATTTAATTTTTATCAAAAGTTTAGCCACCACACTGTCAATGCTGTGTCTCTTCATGCCGTGGCTTCAAGAAGTGTGGGTGGGGTTTCGGATTGACTCCGTGCTGATTAGACAATACGCGGCATCACGACCATGCTGACTAGATAACACGTAGCATCACAACCTGTCAGTCACCACAGTGTTCCCTGGACAAAACAAGGAAGTGAAAAATGACATATTTGACTGGAAAAAGATAATACTGAAGATTTAATGCTTAAAAAAATTAATACCATAAAGTTGCCGTGATTGCGTAGGTCTAAAGGATAATTCGGCATATACAGAACATGAGGTGCACAAGTAGACTGGGCGGAGTGTCATTGGGGACTGGGTCAGACAAATCAACATAGAACATGCCAGGAGAAGCAACGGCCAAACACGGCCTGGCTCAAAGGCACGCTAACTGATGGTGATAAAAAAAGTTATTTTCAATAAAGTGGAAAAATAAGATAACGCATGGAGTGTGCTTTTGCCCTGAGGCTGATTTATATGGTAAACAGCTGAGCTCTGTGCTGATTGGATCCACCAGTGTTCTGACATTTTGGCATATCTATCAGAACAGCTGATATACGTACAGGACATACAGGAGAATTGAAATGGTCTTTCTCTCTCTCTCTTCAGTGGTGTGCGCAATATAAAAGACAAACTCGATCTCTGTTTTTAAGAATAGGGTTAAAACCTTCCTTTTTGATATACAGGTACATCTCAAAAAATTAGAATATCAAGAAAAAGTTCAATATTTTTTGTCACTCATTTCACGAAGTGAAACCCATATATTGATTCATTACACAGAGAGTGATATATTTCAAGTGTTAATTTATTTTAATTTTGATGATGATGGCTTACAGCCCATGAAAACCCCAAATTCAGTTTCTCAAAAAATTAGAATATTACATAAAATTAATTTTAAAAAATAGTTTTTAAATAGAAATGTTGGCCGACTGAAAAGTATGTCCATGTACACACTCAATACTTGGTCGGGGCTCCTTTTGGATTAATTACTGTATCAATGTGGCGTGGCATGGAGGTGATCAGCCTGTGACACTGCTGAGGTGTTATGAAGGTCCAGGTTGCTTTGATCGTGACCTTCAGCTCGTCCACATTGTTGGGTCTGGCATCTCTCATCTTCCTCTTGACAATACGCCACAGATTCTCTGTGGGGTTTAGGTCAGGAGAGTTTGCTGCCCAATCAAACACAGTGATGCCATGATCATTAAACCAGGTTTTGATACTTTTGGCAGTGCGGGGAATGGGGGGGGGGGGGGGGGGTGCCAAGTCCTGCTGGAAAATTAAATCAGATTCTCCATAAAGCTTGTCAGCAGAGGGAAGCATGAAGTGCTCTAAAATTTCCTGGTAGACGACTGTGTTGACTTTGGTCTTGATAAAACACAGTGGACCAACACCAGCAGATGACGTGGTTCCTCAAATCATCACTGACTGTGGAAACTTCACACTAAACCTCAAGCAACTTAGATTCTGTGCCTCTCCACTCTTTCTCCAGACTCTGGGACTTTGATTTACAAATAAAATGCAAAAGTTACTTTTATTTGAACAGAGGTCATCTGCGGGTGTTTGTCCACTGTGTCTTATCAAGACCATAGTCAGCGCAGTCGTCTACCAGGAAATTTTTGAGCACTTCATGCTTCCCTCTGCTGACAAACTTTATGGAGAAGCTGATTTCATTTTCCAGCAGGACTTGGCACCCCCCCACACTGCCAAAAGTATCAAAACCTGGTTTAATGGCCATGGTATCACTGTTTGATTGGCCAGAAAACTCTCCTGACCTAAACCCCATAGAGAATCTATGGAGTATTGTCAAGAGGAAGATGAAAGACACCTGACCCAACAATGCAGACGAGCTGAAGGTCACTATCAAAGCAACCTGGACCTTCATAACACCTCAGCAGTGTCACAGGCTGATCACCTCCATGCCACGCCACATTGATACAGTAATTAATCCAAAAGGAGCCCCGACTAAGTATTGAGTGTGTACATGGACATACTTTTCAGTCGGCCAACATTTCTATTAAAAAACTATTTTTTTAATTAATTTTATGTAATATTCTAATTTTTTGAGAAATTGAATTTGGGGTTTTCGTGGGCTGAAAGCCATAATCATCAAAATAAAAATAAACACTTGAAATATATCACTCTCTGTTTAATGAATCTATATATGGGTTTCACTTTCTAAAATGAGTGACAAAAAATATTGAACTTTTTCAAGATATTCTAATTTTTTGAGATGTACCTGTAGCCTACAATTAGGGAGGGATCATGTGCCCCTGAACCCTCCCTTAGTTATGCTGCTAATAGGTTTAGACAGCTGGGGGACCTCCAACAATGCACTGGGCTTCACCTCTTTCTTCACTCTCAATGAAAATGTTTTGCTGGTCATTAACATCTGTTTGTTCTCTCCCATAGACTGAGTTCCCATCGTGCTGTTTGCTCTCCACATGTCTGTTCTTTTCTTCTTCTCTATCCCCTCACCCCCCAGCCAGTCGCAGCAGATGACTGCCCCTCCTTGAGCCTGGTTCTGCTGGAGGTTTCTTCCTGTTAAAAGGGAGTTTTTCCTCTCCACCGTCGCCAAGCGCTTGCTCACAGGGGATCACCTGATTGCTGGGGTCTTTCTGCAATTGTGGGGGTTTCCCCTACAGTTGAAAGTGCTATGAGATGAGTGATGTTGTGAAATGGCACTATATAAATAAAGTTGAATTGAACTGAATACAAAAGGAATAAGGCTGGAAAAACAACAGCAGTTCATGTACAGTAATGCTACCCGTAGTGCAAATAGCGACAAAAGATAGACTTTAGGTTTAATGCTTAAAACAATTATACCATAAAGTTGCCGTGACTGTGTAGGTCTAATGGATAATTCAGCATGAAGAACACAAGGTGCACGGGAAGGAGGGGTGGCTGGCAGGGAAGCAGCAGCTGAACCGGTGGATCGCAGTCCTTCGCAGGTACACAGGTAAAGCAGCAGCCAATGGGTCTCAAATATCTGTAAATGTGTCCTGTTATAGTACTGCATGAGTTTACTGATAATACACAGAAGACATTCAATATTCCACTGAACTCCATCACTGAACAGTGATATGAACTAAAATAATTATCATGATGACTGAACAACTCCCATTCCCCAAAGTACGAGATACACTATTGTGAATATAAGTGATAAAGGATCAGACAAATAAGTGATCTGACAAACAAATAAACAAGGGATCTGAAACAGTCGCTAATATTGGATGTATGGGTAACCCCCACAACAGCCACGGACAAGCAGAGTGCCCAGCGGGAGCAATTAACATAGCAGTGTGATCTATGGACTGAGAACAATATGTAGATGTGCTTGTAACCTCTTTTGTCCTACAGCCCCGGAGCAGAGGAGAATCCAGGCGCCAGTATCCTGCTGTTATGTATGACTTCCTGCTCTGTACTCAAATGTAAATGTCCCATGCCTGACTGCAGTTTCTTTGATGATAACATGCCTTTCATGTATTGTCTGTAACTGGGTATAAATACCGCACATGTTCTGTAACTCACTCTTTTTTCACTCTGACTGCTCAACTGAAGACATCCTGTGTCTCTTTGCTGAGAGCCTGAGGACCCCGCTCCAGTCTGTTCACACAAGGGCTGGAGCGGAGTTCCTATGATGGCGATGATTGATAAATAAACTTCCTTAAAAACTCCAGATCGCCGTGCCTTATTCTAACATCGCCACAGATGTCCCATTCATATTCAGTATTTAGGTATTCTGTAATTAATATTCACACAATCAAATAAATCTTAGTGCCATTTAATATTTGTCAAAGTCTAACATGTGATTTGCCTACACACTGTATAGGCTACACCTCTGTATTCCACTTTCAAACACAGCCTACATTTGGGCCTGGAAAGCCTGATTGGGATACCTGTTTCAGACAGGAATACTTGTGTTCTACAGGCAATGCACTAGTTATTAAAAGCTGAAAAGTAGCCACTCAAAGAGCATGACTTCACCCACCAACAATCAGCACCCTTCATTTTTTTCTTTTGGCTGCTCCCTTTTGGGGTCGCAGCAGTGCCTCCATCTCACCTTATCCCTTGCATCTTCCTCTGTAACACCAACCCTCTCCATGTCCTCCTTCACTACATCCATGAATCTTCTGTGGTCTTCCTCTTTTCCTCCTGCCTGGCAGCTCCATCTTCAACATCCTTTGTCCAATATGGCCACTATTCCTCCTCTGCACATGTCCAAACCATCTCAGCCTTATCTCTCTTACTTTGTCTCCAAACCGCTCAACCTGAACTGTCCCTCTGATATACTCATTTCTAATCCTGTCCCTCCTGGTCACTCCCAAACAGAATCTCAGCATCTTCATCTCTGCCACCACCAGCTCCGCCTCCTGTCTTTTTGTCAGTTCTACCTTTACCAAACCATACATCAGAGCAAGTCTCACTACTGTCCTGAAAATCTTCCCTTTCACTCTACCTGCTAGCTTTCTGTCATAAATCACCCCTGACACTCGTCTCCACCCACTCCACCCTGCCTGCACTCTCTTCACCTCTCTTTTGCATTTTTACCTCCGCCAAGGAGGTTATGTTTTCATCGGCGTTGGTTTGTCTGTCTGTCTGTTTGTTTGTTAGCAAGATAACTCAAAAAGTTATGGACGGATTTTCATGAAATTTTCAGAGATTGTCAGAAATGGGGTATCCTACAGATGATTAGATTTTGGTGGTGATCCAGATCACCGTCCAGAAGAAAACTGCCATTATGGAAAATGCGATTTTCGTGAATAACTACTGAACCACTAATCCTATCATTGTGAATCCAATTGCTAGTCATATGTTTTCATGGTCAAGAAATCTGAAAACGTACACACAAACACTGTATGGGGGGAACTGTGGCGCTTGGCGGAGGTCTGCACTCTCCGAGTGCTTTTCTAGTCCATTCTGTGATTGCTTATTGGGACTGACGCTGTAAAACACACCACTTTTAGTCTTTTCAGTGTTCCTGTCAGGAACAGGAACTTTACATAGTGCTGCTTCTGTTAAGAAAAGGATACAATGATCATGTGTTTCCTCACTGTATTCTGAGTTTTATTGAAAACATTTTTAAATGCTCTTGCTATATCTGTTTTTGTAAATGAAGTGTGTGAGATGAGCTTAATGTTATCCAATAGCAAACATAAATGGAGCGTTTTGGGTCAGTCGTCCATGTGACTCTCACTGCAGACAGTTTGATCCGAGGAACTGATTACAGAACACACTCGGTCTGTTTTCATTAAATCTGACAGCAGGAGAGTCGACTTCTCGCAGAGTCTCATCCGCCTGATGAAGGTCACACAGTCATGTGTTTGACATGCTGAGCTCTTCTAGAACTCAAACAAGCCTCTATTTGGATACAGACAGCACATTTAACTCAAGTGTGGCATATTGATCTGATAACAGTGATTGGGCCTCAAATAGCAGCATTTGCTTGAATTTCTATTATTTTGTATTTATTTTATTTAACCTTTATTTTAGCAGGAATAAACCAACTGAGGTAAGGACCTCTTTTACAATGGTGCCCTGGCCAAGATGGCAGCACTTATAAAAACAACCAATTACAAAACAACAGAGGTTAAAAATTAAAAAAAAAAAAAATTAATACATTAAAAAAATACTTTCCTTTTAAGAGAATAAAATAAGAGAAGTCACAGTAAATGCAGAAAAATTTCTTATCAACATAATTTTGCTGTCACTCAAGTGAGCTGAATGATGAAGCCCACCGGATCTTATTAAACTAGAGGGGTGTGGCGCTAACTATTTAGGATTAGCATCGGCAACGCCGCTTTAAAAATCATACAAGGGCAGGTGCATGTGGTACTGTGTGCAAATCTGGAACAAGAAATGGAGAGATGACACTGAAAAAAGGTTGTAAGAGCGATACAAGAGAAATATTTTGAATCAACTTAAAGAAAATGTGATCTTTCAAAGTGTGAGTACTGGGGTTAAAGGTGAATTTAAAAAAAATAAGAAAATGGTAAAAGACTAATAATTCCGTACCAAGGAAATTTTACACATCACCATAAGTCCAATTCTGTCCAAGTCACATGTGAAACTTTTTTTTTTTGCAGATGGGAATCATGTGGTTTTGGGACATTTTTGTTCAAAACATTGTGCGTGCTCTCATACACACACACGCACACACACGCACACACGTCTCTGTCCTTTTGCAGGTGCGGATGCTGGACTTGTGGTGGGACCTCTTCAGAAGCAGAAACAGTTTGCCTTCTGTTTGTTTCAGCTGTGACAGTTTGCTTGTTTTCTCTCTTTGTCTCCCCCCCCCCTTCTCCATGCCCCCCCCCCCGGTCTGGTCCATCACGGATAGAACAATTTAAATAAAGTATTAAGAGTCATTACAAAAGGAGTCTATAAATAATATTCATATGCAGTATATATCAAATATGAGCAAAGTTCCTTTTGGCAAAGTAAATCTGGCACAATAAGGGAAGCAGATTTCTGTTCTGCTTACCTAGCTGCTACACAGGACGGGGGCGGGGGGGGGGGGGGAGAGAGAGACAACAGTTAGTTTCGACCGAGCAATCTGATTGCACAATAGGGATTCCAGGAGTTACTATATTCCCCGATAATCACACTCAGACGTTTCATCAAATACAGCATGTGTCACCTTAGTTCAGCTGTGTTTTAATAATCTTTAAAGTTAATATCAGTGGCTTCTCATATGTGAAAATTGCAAAATTGTGTTGGATAATTTAATTTCTACAGTGAGGTGTTGTCAGTCATCTGCTGGTGTTGGTCCAAAGTCAGTACAGCCGTCTACCAGGAAATTTTACAGCACTTCATGCTTTCCTCTGCTGACAAGCTTTATGGAGATGTTGATTTCACTTTCCAGCAGAACTCGGCACCTGCCCACACTGCCAGAAGTACCAATACCTGGTTTAATGACCATGGCATCACTGTGCTTGACTGGCCAGCAAACTCTCCTGACCTAAACCCCATACAGAATGTATGGAGTATTGTCAAGAGGAAGATGAGAGACACCAGAACCAACAATGCAGATGAGCTGAAGGCCGCAGTCAAAGCAACCTGGACCTCCATAACACCTCAGTAGTTCCACAGGCTGATCACCTTCATGCCACGCCACACTGATGCAGTAATTTATGTAAAAGGAGCCCCGACCAAGTATTGAGTGTTTACATGGACATACTTTTCAGTTGTCCAGCATTTCTATTAAAAAATCCTTTTTTTCTTATTGGTCTTTTGTGGGGGGTGCTTCAGGAGTATGGGGTATCGGGCTTGTTGTTACGAGCTATTCGGTCTCTGTACGACCGTTGTGAGAGTTTAGTTCGTATCGCCAACACTCGGTCGGAGTCATTCCCAGTGAGAGTTGGACTCCGCCAGGGCTGCCCTTTGTCACCGGTCCTGTTCATAATTTTTATGGACAGGATTTCTAGGCGCAGCCAGGGAATGGAGGGTGTCATGCTTGGTGACCACAGGATCTCATCTCTGTTGTTTGCAGATGATGTTGTCCTGTTGGCTTCATCCAGCAATGACCTACAGCTCTTGCTGGGACGGTTTGCCGCTGAGTGTGAAGCGGCTGGGATGAGAATCAGCACCTCCAAGTCCGAGTCCATGGTCCTCAGCCGGAAAAAGGTGGATTGTCCTCTCCGGGTTGGGGACAGGCTCCTGCCCCAAGTGGAGGAGTTTAAGTATCTTGGGGTCTTGTTCACGAGTGAGGGGAAAATGGAGCGAGAGATCGACAGACGGATTGGAGCAGCATCTGCAGTGATGCGGACGTTGTACCGGTCTGTTGTGGTGAAGAGGGAGCTTAGTTCTAAGGCAAAGCTGTCAATTTACCAGTCAATCTACGTTCCTACTCTCACCTATGGTCACGAGCTTTGGGTAATGACCGAAAGAACGAGATCGCGGATACAAGCGGCTGAAATGAGCTTTCTCCGTAGGATTGCTGGACTCACCCTCAGAGATAGGGTGAGGAGCTCAGTCATCCGGGAGAGGCTCAGAGTAGAACCGCTGCTCCTCCACATTGAAAGGAGTCAGTTGAGGTGGTATGGGCATCTGATTAGGATGCCTCCTGGACGCCTCCCACTTGAGGTGTTTCAGGCACGTCCCACTGGGAGGAGACCCCGGGGCAGACCCAGGACTCGGTGGAGAGACTATGTCTCCCAGCTAGTCTGGGAACGCCTTGGTATCCCCTCTGAAGAGCTGGAGCAGGTGGCTGGGGAGAGGGAAGTCTGGGCTTCTCTGCTTGAACTGCTGCCTCCGCGACCCGGACCTCCGGAAAAGCGGTAGAAGATGGATGGATGGATGGATGGATGGGATGGTCTTTTGTACTATTCTAATGTTCTGAGATAGTTAATTTTGGGTTTTAATTAGCTGTAAGCCATAATCATCAGAATAAAAAGAAACAAACACTTGAAATATATTACTGTGTGTCATGAATCTATACAGTATGAGTTTAACTTTTTGAACTGAATTACTGAAATAAATTTTTTCAAATAGATTCAAATTTTCTGAGATGCTCCCGTTCTTGTTGTATTATTTCTGTTTATGCAATAATAAAGATCCTGAACAATGATTCCTGCTTCATGTTAGCCCAGCCGATGGTTCTGAAAGGATTAAAGAGCTTGGATCAAAAACAGTAATGTGTGATTCTGGACAGTGGTAGATTTTTATCCATCTGCACGCATCCTGACCCACATTTCTAATCTCACACAGCACGTGCTTCAGTGAAGCATGATGGGAGTTACTACGACAATATGCTGGGACAATGATAACAAATACTCCCAATGAAATGAGTAGCGCTTCACCTCCTTCACCAAAAACAGACCTCAACGACTTTAAAAATTTCCAGTACAACAAAGAGAGGAGGTTGTCTGATGCTTGCCCTCATAAAGACATGACCTGCACTTTCACAATGCCGAGCTGCTGTTTGGATTTAATTACTATCCTGGTGTTATGAAGAGAGACAGGTAAAACAGGAGGCAAAGTAGCAAGCTCAGTGCAAAAAAAAAAAAAGTAGTGGGCACAGCTTCGTCAGTGGTTAATAAATTGTTAATAGTATATGTATAAGAGTGATACTTCTCAAAGCTCCATTCTGGGTTTGATAACTTTTTGCTTTTTCACATGAAGACAACATACCGTCACAGCCAAAAATACTGACACCCCTCCATTTCTGTCAGACAAAGCACCACTTTTCCCAGAAAAATGTTGCAATTACAAATGCCTGAAACTGAAATAAATCCCTTCCTGTAGCAATCAGTGAGTTTCTTATGTTACAGGAAGCAAGAGATTTTAATTATTTCTTACAAAGTGTTTGCTATCAAATATATAGATGAGTGTTAATTCTGTCCAGTCGGTTTATGATGTTCTGTGTTTTGGCTTTTTTGTATTGTTCCTATGCTGATAAAATAACATGAGGACACCAAAGCATTTGCATTTGCAACAATTTTCTGAGAGAAGCAGTGCATCTTCTGATAAAAATTTAGTGGTGCCAATATTTCTGGCTGTGACCGAAGATAATGCATTTAAATTACAAATTTGAACCCATAATGTTTTTCCATGTTAAGGGTTGGGTGGTGGAGAGGATTCAGGCACAGGCAGGATTGTGGTGCAAAACAATGATTTATTAAACAGAACTCAAAACACAAAAGAATGGCAGCACGTGGGCTGAAAATAAAACTAAGCATGGCACAGATAACTCACTTGGAACACAGACGGCAGGGACAATACAGGAAAATCAGGCAGAAACATTAATGACGCCACACTGGACACAGACTGACACCGGCATAAATAGACGGGATAATCAAGACAACACAGGACAGGTGGAAATAGATAACTGCCTTAACGTGAGACAGCTGGGACAAATTAGGAGACAACAGGGGAACAGCTACAAAACAGAACGGGCAGGGCTGTATAGACAGTCAGACAGGGGATGTACATAAAACCTAACAATGAACATACAGGACAACAATACAGGAGTAATACAGAGAGGGCAGTGGCTAAGGGTACAGAAAACATAAGGAGCAGGAACAACAGATAAACAGATACACACAGATCCAGGACAAAACAGGGGATGACATAGAAGACAATGACAAGGGACTCAGGGGAACACAGATGGCAATAAATGTAAATGATAATCAAATAATTACAGGCAGAACGAAAAATAAAGCGTGGGCATTGTTGCAGACAATGCCCAGATCATAACATTCCAAATCTATTTTAAAAGTGAATAATGATAAAATTTTGCTTTTACCTTTTAATTTTCTCAAATACTAGTCCAAAAAAAGTGACATCAAAGCCCTGTTTCCACTGCAGGAACCAGGAATTAATTTTAGGGGAGGGGAACATGATGAGGGCTCTGTATGTGGCCCTCTCCCCTGTCATGTCTGCATTATTGGAGTAGGTAACCATCAATCTTGAGAGGTTTTGTTTGTGATGTAATAGTTTCAACCACAATGTAGGACAGTAAAGTAAAATACTTTTAAAATATGCTGAAATCAAACAAATGATTACACTCAAAATTAATGTAGAGTGGTGTGCATGGAACCAGTGAGAAAGAAGCCAGTGCTCCAAAAGCAACAAAAAATGTCAGATTACAGTTTGCAAATGCACACAGGGACAAAGACTTTAATTTTTTGGAGAAGTCCTGTGGTCTGATGAAACTAAAATTGAACTGCTTGGGCATATAGTGCATCCACAAAGTATTCACAGCGCTTCACTTTTTCCACATTTTGTTATGTTATAGCCTTATTCCAAAATGGATTAAATTCATTTTTTTCCCTCAAAATTCTACACACAACATCCCATAATGACAATGTGAAAAAAAGTTTTTATGAAATTTTTGCAAATAAAAAAACTAAGAATTCACATGTACATAAGTATTCACAGCCTTTGTTCAGTATTTTGTTGATGCACCTTTGGCAGCAATTACAGCCTCAAGTATTTTTGAATATGATGCCACAAGCTTGGCACACCTATCTTCGGGCAGTTTTGCCCCTTCCTCTTCGCAGCACCTCTCAAGCTCCATCAGGCTGGATGGGAAGCATTGGTGCACAGCCATTTTCAGATCTCTCCAGAGATGTTCAATTGGATTCAAGTGTGGGCTCTGGCTGGGCCACTCAAGGACATTCACAGAGTTGTCCTGAAGCCACTCCTTTGATATCTTGGCTGTGTGCTTAGGGTCGTTGTCCTGCTGAAAGATGAACCATTGCCCCAGTCTGAGGTCAAGAGCGCTCTGGAGCAGGTTTTTATCCAGGATGTCTCTGTACATTGCTGCATTCATCTTTTCCTCTATCCTGACTAATCTCCCAGTACCTGCCACTGAAAAACATCCCCACAACATGATGCTGCTGCCACCACCATGCTTCACTTGTAGGGATGGTATCGGCCTGGTGATGAGCGGTACCTGGTTTCCTCCAAACATGATGCCTGGCATTCATGCCAAAGAGTTCAATCTTTGTCTCATCAGACCAGAGAATCTTGTTTCTCATGGTCTGAGAGTCCTTCAGGTGCTTTTTGGCAAACTTCAGGTGGGCTGTCTTGTGCTTTTTACTAAGGATTGGCTTCCATCTGGCAATTCTACCAAACAGGCCTGATTGGTGGATTGTTGCAGAAACTGTTGTCCCTCTGGAAGGTTCTCCTCTCTCCACAGAGGAACGCTGGAGCTCTGACAGTGTGAAAATCGGGTTCTTGGTCACCTCCCTGACTAAGGCTCTTCTCCCTCGATTGGTCAGTTTAGATGACCGGCCAGCTCTAGGAAGAGCCCTGGTGGTTCCAAACTTCTTCCACTTACGGATGATGGAGGCCACTGTGCTCATTGGGACCTTCAAAGCAGCAGAAATTTTTCTGTACCGTTCCCTAGATTTGTGCCTTGAGACAATCCTGTCAGAGGTCTACTGTGGGACCTTGCAAAGACAGGTGTGTGCCTTTCCAAATCAAGTCTAATCAGCTGAATCTACCACAGGTGGACTCCAATTAAGCTGTAGAAACATCTCAAGGATGATCAGTGGAAACAGGATGCACCTGAGCTCAATGGCAAAGGCTGTGAATACTTATGTACATGTGATTTCTCAGTTTTTTTTTTATTTTTTATAAATATGCAAAAATCTAAAAAAAAAAAAAACTTTCATGTTGTCATTATAGGGTATTGGATGTAGAATTTTGAGGAAAAAAATGAATTTAATCCATTTTGGAATAAGGCTGTAACATAACAAAATGTGGAAAAAGTGAAGCACTGTGAAGACTTTCCAGATGCACTGTAGATGATCACCTAACCAGTACCTCCTTAAGTAGATTAAAGTGTCCTTGTGTTGCAATTCAATAGATACTCAAGTTGAATGAACTCAATGATTCCAATTTAGGAAAGACTTCACGGTGGTCTCTTAATGTTTTTCTCGAAATGTAGTTTCTGTAGAAGAGGAGAACCCCTGTGCAGGCAGACACTGAGTAATTTTACTTTGCCGACCACAAAATGCCACAAAAATCCAACAGAGACACCAAGATAATCAGGAAACCCCAACATTCATCACAAGGGGTCTGCAAAAAAACACAGTCCCTCCTGTTGGAGTGATGCTCTTCAAAATCATATTTTAGGTTATCATCACACCATTATTTAACAGACTTGGCTCAGACTAGTCTGGCATTCCCTCTCCTCAGAAGAGAAGTTTCCCCTCTGAGCCTTAATGCTCACATAGCTACAGTGCAGCCAGCTTAGCTAGTGGCCTGACCTTAGTGAAGGCTAAATGAGGCTTTCAAGAACTTGAGGCCTTTCATCAAAATGGTTCACATAGGCAAGGCCTCATGTGGGACTTCTTTTTCTCTACCAGGCCATCTAGTGGACAAAATGTATACAACATGCTGATTTTTTACAAGGGTATTGTTGGTTTAATGTGCATTTTTTTCAATTCCAATAAATGCTGTCTTTTAAGAAATATCAATGATAATACGGCAGAAAAATAAAACTGAGGTGACTACAGTGAATGTGCTTGTGCTACTTATCCATTTTTTTAAAGAATAACTTTTCAGCAGTCATACTGTCTTTCGCAGTACATTCATCTCTATCCTTATTGTCATGCAGGGCACAATAGTGCCTCAGCATAATGATGTGTTATTGTTGTATCCAAGTTCTTTCAAACACAACAGACACTTCTCTGTGCAAATAAAAATAAATTATTAGAATGACCCAGCAGGGACTTGAACCCCAGCTTCCCAATTGCAGGAGACATATTTTACATCTAAGCTATTACTTAGTCATGAGCATTTGAGGCTTTCTTGAACACTTAAGCCTTTCATCAAAATGGTTCACATAGACAAGGCCTCATGTGGAACTTCATTTGCTCTACTAGGCCATGTAGTTGACAAAGTATACAGCATGCAGATTTTTACAGTGTGTATTTTTCAATTTCAGTAAATGTGCTCTCTTTTAAGAAATATCAAAGATCATCAGGGAAAAAAGAAATGATAAAACTGGGGTGATTCCAGTGAATGTGCCTGTGTTACTTCGTGTGCTTGTACTACTTATCCATTTTTATTAACAAGTCTTATACTGTCCCAGTATATTTAACTCTGGCCTGATTCTCATGCAGGGCACAATAGCAATAGTGCCTCGGCATAATGATGCATAATAATGATCCAAGCTCTTCCTTGCAAATAAAAAATAAAATTAAAAGAAAGACACAGCTGGCATTCGAACCCAGGTCTCCCGCTTGCAAAACAGATATACTACCACTAAGCCATCACCTCAGTTCCAATAAAAAGCCATTATTCGTCAAAAATACATCAATGGGAGAAACAAGTTCAAGCGTTTTTGGTGCTGGCTCCACCTGAAAATTGGCTGACAAATCCCTTACACAGTCAAACATAACACAAAATGTGAGGGATGGGGATTTCCATTGGGTAGCACTTCTTGGTTTATTTCTCCTGACCCAGTCATGTAGTCCGATGTCAACACATATGTCACGAGTCATGCCTCGCCAAATATTTCCTGGATAAGATTGGATCACCGTTCGGCGCACTGGTGCCAGTCTGCCCATCTTAGGTAGGTGGGTAGGTGTACTTTATTGATCCCAAACTGGGGAATCACTACCTAACTTGGTTTTTATTCTGTCAATTCTAGTCACCCCACTGAACATCTGCAGTCACAGCTCATTCATTAATCCAGTCAATAATAGGCTATATCTCACCTCATTTTGGCCTATTTTCTTGTTTTGTTTTTTTCCCAGCATGACACAGGTACCGACAGCATTAGCATTGCTAGCTTTGCAACATGAATCGGCCAGGTATTTTACGGCTCTTTTTACCTTCATCAAGGAGGTTATTGTGAATAGGTTAAATGATGAAATCAAGATTAGGAAAGTACTAGCTTGGTCAGCTTGCTACAAGATGGCAAAGATATGGCAGTCAGCTCTAACAAAGTCATTAAAAATCCAACTTTTTATATCAACAGTAGAATCGGTACTTCTCTATGGAAGTTAAACTTGGACACTGACAAAGGCAATCAAAAAGTCAATCGATGGAGCATACACTTGTATGCTACGGATGGCACTAGGAATAAAACGGATGGACCTAATTACCAACGATGAGGTCTATGGCAACCTACCGAGAGTAAGCACCAAAATAGCAGAAAGACAACTCAAACTTGCTGATCATTGTATACGACATCCTGAAGAAGAAGCATCCAAACTAGTGTTGTGGGAGCCAGCTCACGGGCAAGTCAACAGAGGCAGGAGGTCACTTACATATGTCGATATGTTGAAGAAGGACACTGGACTCAGCAACAGTCAGGAATTGAGGTTGGCAATGATGGATGGGGAGACCTGGAGGTCGTTCATCTCATTGGCTCAAACGGGAGTTCGGCCGTAAGTAAGCAGGAGGTTATGCTTCTGCCGGCGTGCGTTTGTTTGTCGGTTTGTCTGTTAAAAGGATTACGCAAAAACTACTGGGCAGATTTGGATGAAATTTTCCCCAACGGTGGCTTTTGGCCTAAGTATGAACCCATTACATTTAAGATAAGATAAGATAAGCCTTTATTAGTCCCACAATGGGGAAATTCCAGAATTGCAACAGGACAGGGACGGCAACACTCAGAGCAATAATTTAGAAAAAT
Organism: Pholidichthys leucotaenia; assembly: GCA_020510985.1. Taxonomy (NCBI): domain Eukaryota; kingdom Metazoa; phylum Chordata; class Actinopteri; order Cichliformes; family Pholidichthyidae; genus Pholidichthys; species Pholidichthys leucotaenia. The sequence goes on along the minus strand of CM035845.1, from coordinate 206,584,518 downwards.
AAGAGCAGTGAATATACATATGTATACATAAATATATAAATATATATACACAGTGTGGAGCATTGTAGCTAGATGCAATAAACAGCATAACAGTCTACTTAGTTATCCTACATAGTATGAATATGTACCCATACATATTGTCACCCTCCGTAGCGACTGATATTGTCCTAGTTGTATACTGGAGGGGACCATTTGTGTAAGTCTGTTGCGTATTTTGCATTCAATACATTAGGTTGTCACGTTTTTTTGCTATCTCTGCGAGCAGCTGTGTCATAGAATGTCTTCAGGAGCACCCCTTGTACACCAAAAGACCTGAGCCTCCTCAGTAGGAACAGCCTGCGCTGTCCCTTCTTGTAGAGTGCGTCGGTATTGTTTGACCAGTCTAGTTTATTGTTCAGATGAACACCCAGGTACTTGTAGGATGTCACCAACTCAATGTCTGTTCCCTGGATGTTTACTGGTGCTATGTGGGGTTGTCCTTTTGTCTGAGAGTGTCTGAGAGTGTATACCTCCTCCAAGGCCCTTGTTTGTATTTGTGCAGCAGGATTACATGAAAACTACTAGATGGATTTTTTTATGAAATTTTCACCAGCGGTGGTCCTTGAGCTTCAGATGAACCCATGAGATTTTGGTGATGATCCGAGAATGCATACCTCCACCAAGGCTCTATCTTCTCAAAATGCGTTAGCAAGATTACTCAAAAACTACTGGACAGAATTTGATGAAATTTTCACCAGATGTGGCTCTTGGGCTACACATGAGCCCATTACGTTTTGGAAGTGCTCCATGAGTGCATCCCTCCACCAAGGCTCAATCTTCTAGCAATGGTTTAGCAGGATTATGCAAAAATCACTGGATGGATTGTGATAAAATTTTCACAAGAGGTGGCTCTTGGGCTACAGACGCACCCATTACATTTTGGAAAAAATCCATGAGCGCATACCTCCACCAAGGCCCTATCTTGCATTGAATGAAGGAATGGAGGCAGGGAGGTATGAACAGGGAGAGAGGGAAGGAGACTTGGTGTAGGTATGGGCTCTGAGTACTTTTCTAGTTTGTAAATTGTATTCACCATACTAGACCAGTTCATTCATTAATATACAATAAATAATTACCTCTGCCAAAGAGGTAAGTAATGCTTTTGTCAACAACAACATTATTCAAAAAGCAGTGAACAGATTTCAGTGAAAATTTCAGGGAAGGTAGGAAATGGGCCAAGGAACAAACGGTTAGTTTATGGTGCTGATCTGGATCGCTGTTTGGATCCAGGAATTTTTAAAAATTATTCTGTATAATTTTGTAATTTTCATGTACTTCCACTTTAAGACATACCCATGGAGTTAAGACATGCCTGTAGATGTACCTCCACACCCCGGAAGCAGCACACTTAGCACTAATTGGAAGCAGACCACACACTTCTTCTCGCTGGGCTGCGGTGTGACGAACAACTGAGGCAGGACGGTAGGCCGACCCAGGGCAGAGATCGTCTACTACAGGGGTGTCCAGCCATGTGCCATGGAGAGCCAAGACCCTGCAGGTTTTACCTCCAACCAGTGTCTTCAACAGCAGATTTCTGTGAACTTCTTCCCACTGATTGCTGATAAGTGAAAACACCTGCTGAAGAGACTGGGTAGAAGAGAAAACCTGCAGGGTCTTGGCTCTCCATGGCACATGGTTGGACACCCCTGGTCTACTATTTCTCCTGTATTGGGCCCGCAGCGGAGTCCAACTCCAGACATGAGGGGTTCCTTTTGCGGCTGCTCTGGAGGAGGAAAAGTCGATGACGAACAGACACGCAACAGGCAGCATGCACACTGGCTCCCGCTCTCAGCGATCAGATCACTGGAGCAATATTGTCCACAGCTGCACAAATGTGAGTTTTCTTAATTATGCCAAAAAGAAATGACTTCACTTTGATTAGTTACACATTGCTGTGACGAACAAATGAAGTTTCTTCTAAACCCTCTAAATACGTAGGCTATTTTTATGGTCTAGTCTAGTCCAGGGGTGTTAAACATTTGGCCCATGGGCCAAAACTAGCCCATTAGTTTGGATGGTGTGATGAGTACATGCAGGTTAGGTTAATTGGAGACTCTAAAGTGGCCCTAGGTGTGAATGTGTGTGTGAATGGCTAAGGGATAGCGCCGTACCGTGGCTGCTTCATCCATCCAGGTGGATGCCCTCAATTTCCCATATGGGGATCAGTAAAGTATACAAATATGTTCAGGTGGCTAGGACTGATTAAGACTGATGCGTTAGTTTGTAACGCCACTAGTTTTCCGGGTAACGTGCTGTTTAACAAAATTACCATTTAAAAATTCAGTAATACGTTAGTTACTGAAATTTGATCAGCTGCATTACTCGTTTTATTTATATGGATAGATTTTTTAGTGCAAATACTGTAAATGAATATACAAACTGACCCTACTGTAGCTGAGATGAGCCGTCAGTCGACGTGACCTGTTGCAAAGAGCCCAAGTCTTCACTACTGAGCGGAGGAAAAGATGAAGCCACTTTGTTTTTGTGGAAATAGACATTTTTCCTTTGTTGCGGTTAAGGACAAAAGCATATAAAGTGCCTGTTGAAACCTACTGTAATCTTCAGAAGTGCTTGAAAACAGCAACAAGCTCCAACAAAGCTAGTGCTAAGTAACGGTTAGCTATGCTAACAACTAACACCGTGTTAGTGGATCTACTGTATTCTGAACAGCCACGGCTGTATGTAAAGTGGCAATACTCTTGTCTCAACACCCACAGCTGGATTTCAAGTACAGGTATGCATCTGGACAGTTTGTGACCCAGCAAGAATTAAACTAACTGATTGCCAGATCAGGGTTTCCTTTGGTAACATTTCTGCATGGCTGGCCACCATCCTTGGATTTATGCCGCCACGCTAAGAAAATAGGAATTTAAGAAAAAAAATATGTAGGAATGATGTTCCGCAAGCGTGCACACGAACAACGTGCGTAACCGTCATCAACGCGGAGTTCGGAAGCGTGCCGCCCGCGTCTGTTCCAGTCAGCAGGCACAGTGTCTCTCTAGCATGGGGCTCCTCAAATGGCGGACCGTAGTCCGGATCTGGACCCAATCACAAGTCAGTCCGGATCCAAATGTGTATCCTATTATGTGCGTTTCTGACCAACTTTGCAGTGCTGCCTGAGTGTTGTGTATGCGCATTGCATGACACCGTTGCACAGAGCGTGCCTGTCCGTGTGTGTGTGCACGCTCAGCCCACTTCCAAACATAGCAGGGTTGCCACTACCAGCTTGCTGAGACCTGCCTGAAGTTGGCCCCCCGTCTTGCAGAGCTGCCATCGCTCATGTGTGACACTCATTGCTCGCATGTGAACGTGCCCGTTTCTCGTGTATGTGCGTCCATCAACACTGGTGCATTTACATGCAGTAATGTTCTGTAACTGCTGCCGTGATGTAGCCAATACCATGTCACTTTCAAAGTTGGCACTAGCAAAAAAAAAAAAAAGAATGATCAGAAACATCGAGAATTCAAAAAGGAATGGATAGAAAAATATGCAATCATTCTGCCAGAGTCCAGCATAAAACCAATGTGCCTGATTTGCAGTGACACGGTTGTTGAATACTGAGGTGAAGTCAGACAAACTTGCTCAGCTGAAATCTTCAGATTAAGCTACAGACTGTCAGCTCTATGACCCAGCAAGAAAGAGCAGCTGAGGCCTCACTCAGAGCAGCCTGGGTCTGGCAAACCAGCTAACTGCTGATATTGAGAATGCACAGTGCATTTTGTTAGCTGTGGCCCAATCAACAGATTGTACAGACAATGCACAGTTATGCGTCTTTGTCAGATATTACAGTGAAGGGGGAATTATGTGAAGACATTTTAGGTATTTAACCGCTCCATAGTTACACAAGAGGTGAGGATATTTATGAAGGCATCATGCAGATGCTGAAAGAAAGCCAAATTGACCTCAAAATGGTGGTGCCCATTGAAACTGACGGAGCTCCAGCCATGAATGGCAGACAGAAGGGAGCTATCCAGCGCATGAAAAAGCACCATCCAGACCTGCTGCCCTATCACTGCATCATTCACCAGACAGTGCTGTGCGCCAGTCTTGGAAAAGAATATTCAGAAGTGATGGAAACTATTATGAAACTTGTGAACTACCTGAGATCCTCTTCAGCACTGCCTTTGACGTGCATTTCTGAATGAGGTGAGTGGACTATTTACCTTGTTTTATAGGTGCAGCTCATTAAATTAGAATATAATAATTTAACAAAAAATATGATCATTAAAATTAAATTTAAAAAAAGGCTTGAATTATTTCCATGTTCATATACTGTAATTAATATTAAATATAAAAGTTTCCTTTTGAATTAAATTGTAAACATAAAGTTAACTTTTTTCACAATATTGCAATTTATTGAAATGCAGCTCTATTGTAATCTGGTCAGGTTTATGTTAAATAAATGTGGGCCTTGTGTAAAAACATTTGTGTACCCTTAACTTATAGTGTCCAATTAACATTTACTCAGAAGAAAATTTTCTGTTTATTGTCCCTCCCAACATCAAAATGAAATATCCGTTGATGCACCGTGTTAGCACTGCTCTGGACCACCGAGCCACTGGAAGAAAACAAATGCGGACCCCTGGCAAAAACGTCTGAGGACCCCTGCTCTAGCGTCACTGTTTGAGAGAAGTATGAGCTTATTAAAGTACTTTAAACAAGAGTGACTGATGAAATGCTAAGGATTTACTTCACCAGCCACTACAATATTAATCAACTAATGTATGTTCACTATTATGTACCTGGCAAGTTAAGATGACCGAAATTCACGAAGTCAAAGACTTTAATCTGTCAGCAGCCTTCAGACAAACTGAACGTGCCAACATTTGGATTTCAGAATAAGGGAGGATTTTCCTGCTGTCTGGGTGGTGAGGAGATTTCTAAAAAACTATAAATATATAGAAATATTACAACAGAAATAACTGCATCTTTGGTCATTTAAGTTAATTCATTTCATTAAATACAATTTTATTAATATTTTTCCTTTGAAATCTGAGTGAAATTTTTCTGTTCTGGCTCTGCAAAATTATGGTCAAAAGTGTAAATTGTTATGAGGAAAAAGTAAAAATTACCAGAGTGTTTCAGATTTATTTAAAAAAAAAAAAAATTTATTTTAAAAAATAGACAAAAAAAATTAGCAATAAAATAATCCACAAATTTATAATAGTCTCAACTGTACAAGAAAAGTCAATTTTACAAGAGGAAATTACAAATTTGAGGAAAATGGTTGCAAATTTAGATAAATTTAAAGAAATGTAGAAAACTATGAAAATTGTTATAAATATTGGAAAAAACCTCAAACCTTCAAGACTCATCTGCACTGAGACAGGACATGGATGGGTTCTTGAACTTTTGGCAACCCTGGAACGCATGTGTGTCTTCCATCAGATCTAATCTTTGACAAACACCACTTCAATAATGGCACCTCTCTTTGTTCCAATGCTACTCAGACTCTCTTTTATTTTTCTGCTCTTTTGTTTTGTTTTTTTTGTTCTTTTTTTAATTTCTCTTTTTCTTTCGCTTAAAAAAAAAGGGTGTTGTAGTAATTTTTTTCCAATGTTGTCAAAAAACAAAAAAAGGGGGAATATGTGATGAAAATGTAAACAATGCAATGCTGTAATGACATGTATACCCTTAACAAAAACTTGAAAAAAAAAAAACCTTCAAGACTGAAGTCATTACTCAAGTTTTTAAGTGGGTGCTCTTTGTACCCTTAACTCAACTAGAAATTTTTGGTTGTCTACTTTTAATTATTAATTTCATAGCACTGCTTTTACATGAGTAGAATTTCTGGTTACAATACCCACCTGATCACATAATTTAAGCATGAATGAGTAAATTACTATTATCAATGTTTCTTCCTTCTCTTTCCTAGTCTCTCAGTGGAAAAAAGAAACACTAGAATAAAAATACAAAAAATTATACATATTTTTGTCATTTATGTAAACCATGACAAAAAAATCCTGCAGGACAAAACATGACACTTGATATTTTCTAACCTGTTTGTATACCACCATAGACAGAGAGAGAAGCTGAATTAGACAGAGCTCAGAGAGGGCAAGATGAGACAGAAGAGAGGAGCCAAGGAGAGGAAAGTGTTCAGGCAGAGGGTCCAGGAGAGGTGAGAGCAGGGGAAGGAGAGAGCAATGATGCCAGTAAAAAGTCCAAACACAGGACGTCTGGGTGGGACCCCGACTGGCCCAATATTCCAACATTCCAGCCTCAGTTGTGCAATACTTCAGTTCCATATGCAAAGTTACTGTGCAACATTTAAAAAAAGAAAGAAATAAACAGTAAAAAATTCTGGCCAGTGAGTCAAAATGTTCAAACATGAACGTCCTTACTTCTACAACTTACTTACTTCTACAACTGGCATTTATCCACATGTCTGATCAGCTGTAAAATCAGTGACTCTTGGGAATATGTCCTACCAGACTTCTGCTTCATTCTCCATTAACATGGCCCAGTGTCAGGTCTCCACCACTTTATATCCATTAGTCATTTACAGTCAATCACTTTCAGTTATTAGGAATCCATCCAATTTTTTTTCCTACATTTTTTTTTCCACAATATCTTTATTGAACCTTTTTTTTTTTTTTAACAAACATGATACAAACAATCAAACACTAACACTAAAGTACTACAAAAAAAAAATGCACTAAAAACACCAACAACCACCAACAAAATCAAATCTTCAACAATGCTCCTCTGTTTAGTCTAGACAATCCAATACATAAGTATACATATTATGTTCACCAGTTTGGAATTTACAAGGTCCACACACATCATTCACCTTCTTCTTCAAGAGTTATGTTTAAATTTTTTACATAATCAATAAAAGGTCTCCATATATTCTCAAACACAATTTCCTTTGATTTCAGTATATATGTTATTCTTTCTAATGGAAGGTTTGTTAACATCTGTCTTAACCACTGAGTCACATCTGGTCTATGAGTCTTTTTCCATAATAGTGCAATACATTTTTTGGCATTAAGCAAACTGAGGTCTATGAATGTTCTTTCACTTTTATTAAAATTATGCTTTTCTGGGTACAGACCCAACAAAAACAGTTTAGGATTCAATATGATTTGTTTTGAGATTATTTTTTCAATTGTTACCCTCACCTCTTCCCAAAACATTCTTATTAATCTACATTCCCATAAACAATGAAATAGGGTTCCTTTACTTTCCATGCATTTTGTGCATGTATCTGGTATATTTTTGTTATATCTATTTAACTCCTCCGGTGTAACATACATCCGCATTAACCATTTGAAATGTATCAATTTAAGGCGTACATTTATTGATTTGGTTTGAGCTTCTGTACAAGCCAATTCCCATTGTTCCTCTGAAATTTCAATTTGCAGATCTTCTTTCCAGTAGTTTAATCTTTTCAGTGAATTTTCACTTGAAGATAGTGTCAATGAGTTATAAAACTCTGAAATAATACCCTTTCTTTTACTATCTTTCATCATCATTTTTTCCAAGGATGAATAAATAGGTCGAGTGAGAGCTTTATTTTGATTTGATCGAATAAAGTTTCTAAGTTGAAGATATTTAAAAAAATGTGTTCTATTGAGATTAAATTTGATCCTCAGCTCTTCAAAAGACATTATGTTGTCTGCACATGGCAAATATAAATCCTGAATCTTTTGTATCCCTTTTAAATTCCATACTTTAAATACAGCGTCCGCTCTCCCTGGTTTAAAATATTGATTACCCCATATTGGACTAAATTGTGACAATAACTGTGGTTCTTTTAAATAGTTTTTAGCTTCACACCATATTTTGATCATATGCTTTACAAATGGATTTTTAACTTGTTTTTGTAATTTTTTTGCCGAGTCTGAGTATATGAATATGGGAAGAGGTAAAGGTAAATTGTATGATTCCATTTCAGTCCAGTGAGGGAGATCATTTGATGAAAAATAATATGTCATAGACCTCAGTTGTGCCGACCAATAATACAACATAAAATTTGGACATTTCAGACCTCCAAGATCAAATGGTAAATATAATAAAGACAAACGTAATCTAGCCCTCCTGTTGTTCCATATAAATTCCACTAACTTTTTTTTTATTCTTGAGAATAGATCTAAAGGTGGTGATAAGGGAATGTATTGAAATAAATAAAGTATTTTAGGTAAAATATTACTTTTAAGTATATTGATTCTCCCGATCATCGACATTGGTAGTGACATCCATCTCTGAGTTAACTCATTGATATCTGACATTAAGGCTTCATAGTTGACACTGGCGACTGATTCTAGCTTAGGCATAATTTGGATTCCGAAATATTTAAACTGATTTACAACATTGAATTGATTTACCTCAGGGGCTGGGTAATTTCTCTGGGTCTCATTTAGCATTAATATTGAAGATTTAGTTTTATTTATTTTATATCCTGATATTTCCCCAAAATTCTTTATTAAATTCAACAAGGTTGGAATTGATTTTTTTAGATTCGACATAAACAAAATTATATCATCGGCGTACAGGGAGATTTTATGTTCTGTTGGTCCAACTTTAATTCCATATATTTGTGAATGTAAACGTATCGCTATCGCTAAAGGTTCAATTGCCATAGTAAACAGTAAAGGTGAAAGTGGACAGCCTTGTCGACATCCTCTATTGATTTTTATTGGTTTTGAAATATTGTTATTTGTTAGGATTTCTCCTGTAGCATTATTGTATATTATTTGAACCCATTTTATGAAATTATTTCCAAGTCCAAACCTTTGTAGGACTTCAAAAAGAAAGGGCCATTCAACTCTATCAAAGGCCTTTTCGGCGTCCAATGATAGGAGAGCTGTATCCGGTGCTTCTTTATTAAAATAAATAATATTAAATAGTCTTCTTACATTATGGAAGCCTTGTCTACCCTTTATAAAGCCATTCTGATCTCGATTAATAATATTTGGTAAAATTTCTTGTATTCGTCTTGCTAAAATTTTACAGATTATCTTAAGGTCGGCATTTAATAGGCTTATTGGTCTCATATTTTCACATTTATTAGAGGGCTTACCTGGTTTTGGCAGCAGTATAATTAAGGCATTATTTATGTATGATGGTAAATTATTATTTTGAAATGCTTCTAAAACCATTTCCAAAAAAGGTTTTATTAATTTATTCTTAAATTTTTTATAAAGGTCAACTGGAAGACCATCTGGTCCTGCACTTTTTCCTGATTTCATATTATCAATGGCTAGCCCAACTTCTTCTTGACTAATTTTAGACTCCAATATCTCCCTGTTTTCATTTGGAATACACGGTATAGATAGTTCGTTCAAAAACCCATTTAGTTTTGTTAAATCAGGTTCATTTTTGGTATCATATAATTTTTCATAACTACCTGTCCGTTACTTATAATACTGGTAATTGGTGTTTTAATTTCCAATTGTTTAATCTGCCATGCTAATAATTTTTTTTCCTACATTTTAATGTGTATTTTGGATAATTCGATTAAAGGGGTCACTGACTGAAAGATTGTGTTTTTGTAAGTTTTTACCCCTCAGCCTAAAAAGGCTAATGTTGACATGGATGGCATTGGTGTCAGTGCCTACTTCGTAAATGTAATGACTACAGAAAGAAGGGATGTTGCCTTTTCAAATTGAAACCATAGTTGCAGAGCCGTGCAGAGACCGTATGAGGGGCAGGGGGTCAAATTTGAGATGAGAGGCACATGGAACAACATTTGTTAACAATATACTGCATGTATTCAGTAGCTTACCACTGCAATGTAAACAGCTTGTACATGTCCCCCAATAATTCACAAGGTCTATCTGACTTTGTTAAAAAAAGACCCTGCCAAACTGTCATTTACTTCCAAGCTTCATAATGTGTTTGCCATCATAACAGCCAATTCAGTACCACTTTGTAAACATGCTTCATTAGTAGTAGTAGTAGATTAGTTTATTTGACAGGGACAGTGCAATAAACATAGACAATTAATCAAAGACAATCAATCTGATGTGTTGTACATAGAGTGTATAGCTATTAGCTAATTTGCAACTCTTGTCCCTGGATGGGCTTTAGAAAAAAGAATCAAGATAAAAAATATACACAATAACCACATACATCAATGCAGAAAAATTATAAATACACAATTATAAATAGGAAACAAGGTTTCCTATTTATAAACATTAGAACGTCCTATTTATAAACATTAAACCCCCCGTGCTCCCGCCGGAGGAGGGAGGAGAGTTGGGTACCCGGAGGCACGCGGCGCGACGGCCGGGGCGAGGCCGCGCGCGGCGCTTAGGTCGGAGTTCCGCGGCGGCGGGCGCGCCGGACCGCCGGCCCCCAGCCGGCTCCACGACGGGCACCCGTCAGCCCCCGGGAGGGACCGCCGAGACGGAGCCGGCTCGGAGGGGGGCCGGCGGCGGCCGGGGCGCCGCGCCGGCCGGCCCTCCTCCTTCCCTCCCGGCGGAGGGACTGGGACGGAGGGCCGGGCAGAGCCTCGGGACGCTCCCCCCGCCTCCCCCACGCGGGGGAGGGGAGAGAAAGCGGCCCTCGGCGGGCGAAGGTTCACAGCGGAGGGCGGCGGGGAGCCCCTCCGGCCCCGGCGGCCGGGCGGCGACTCTCCGCTCCACCGTTAATGATCCTTCCGCAGGTTCACCTACGGAAACCTTGTTTCCTATTTATAAACATTAGAACGTCATTATAAACAGACATCCTCTCATACATGCCAACATGATGTTTCTCCACAAAAACTACCATCATTCATTATTATTACCTCCACCAAGGAGGTTATGTTTTTGCCGGCGTTGGTTTGTCTGTTTCTGTCTGTCAGCAACATTACTCAAAAAGCAGATTTTGATAAAATTTTCAGGAACGGTGTGTAATGGCAAGGGGAACAAATGATTAGAGTTTGGTGATCTGAGAGTGCATACCTCCACCAAGGGCTTTGTTTGTGTTTGTACAGCAGGATTACACAAAAATTACTGGACGGATTTGGATGAAATTTTCACCAGAGGTGGTCCTTGGGCTACTGAGGAAACCATTATATGTTGGTGATTATCTGAGAGTGCATACCTCCGCCAAGGCTCTTACCTTCTCACAGAGTGTTAGCAAGGGTGGATTCACACTACAACGTTTGGACCGACTTAAAGTGACACTTTGGCAAACGTCTGGATCTGCTGGCAAAAGTTGATTAAAGTTAATGATAGATGGTGTTTTTTTGGCGTTTTCAGCATGCTAAAAATTTTCAAAGAACAACTTTCGCCAGTGTTTGCCAACAAACGCCAACTATCATTAACTTTTGCCAGCAGAGCCAGACGTTTGCCAAAACCCATTCAGTAAATTTTTACTTACTCAGGGTCATGTTACAGTCATCCAGTGAAGTTTCAATTTTCATTCTTCTTGTTTCCTCTAGTTTTAACTGCTTTAACTGTCCTAACTGCTTTTAATGTGTATTTATTAGTATTAAGGTGCGTTTATTACCTTTATTAGTATTGATGTGTATTTATTACCTTGGCATTCGTTCGGAGAGCAGAGTAAGAATTTCATTGCTCAGGAAATGTTGCATTTCTTAACTGTGCACATGATAATAAAGCCTTTGAATCTTGAATCCATCACTAAAAGTCGGTCCAAATGTTGTAGTGTGAATCTACCTTAACAATGCTCCAAAACTACTGGATGGACTTGGATGAAATTTTGTTAGGTTCCACCTAATGCTAGTTTGTGGGTTGGAGCAGATCAGCAATTCAGCTATAAGTAATAAATTGTAATCAGTTGTTTAATTGACATTAGGCATTATGCTGTCTGTGATAAACTGATATATAACCTCAAACTTGTGATACTTAATACAGCTTTTGTGTTTTTTGTATTTAGCTCTGGAAACTGCTTATAAAATGTTACATCAAAGCAGGGACTGACAACAAGGCGATTTTCACAGGTGTGCAGGCTTAAACAGCGGCTGAGGTAAAATATGCACCAGAGTCCCAACAGGAAGCAGAGATGGCGGACATGAGAAATAATCACAATTAGTCGACTACTCAAAAAAATAGTCGTTAGATTAGCTGGCAACCAAAATAATTGTTTGTTGCAGCCCTAGTCAACGTGAAAAAAAAAAAGAGCATAATGGGGCTCTTAGAGGGCACATGGGGGACTCGTTATTCCATCAACTGTTGCAAAGGTAAGCTGGGGTCACAGGCGAGATAGTTTTCAAACATAAACGGGGTCGTCTTTGGCCCGCTACACACAAAAACCATCACACCTCAGGAAAAGACGGGAGTGGGGGTGTAAATCCACACTGAGTCACTCACTTTGCCGCGCTGTTGCTGTTGCCATGACAACAGAGATGAAAGAAGAGATACGCTTTCAGGATGGGAGGGGGAGGAGAAGCTCATTACGTCTCCCCGCATCTCCATGGACACGGTGTGGAAGGGGAAGCTGAATACTGATGACCCCACACTGCAGTCATGTCAGAGCACCAACACCCGCCCCCCCCAAAAGCTTTCACGACTGAGTCAGCCATCTGTAAAGTTTATGTCAGTAAATACATCGAGAAAGTGAAACAGTATATTATTAAGAGTCTGAGAATAAAAGTTTGAACTGGTTTGATCAAAGTTTAATGAAGCTTATCAACAGCCGAAAAAGCTCTACAGTCAGCAACATCAAAAATGTCTGTTTTGTTTTGAATTCATATTAAAAAAAAAAAAAAGATTCATTTTCTTTCAATGAGTCATTTGTGCAGCGCCATCCATGGCACGTTTTCATCAGCTGTGACACAGAGCGACATCGACTCTACATTTGGGCATTTTTCCCAAAAGCAAAACACCTCAAATTATTTCCTTTATTTTTCAAAAAAATTAAAATAAACCCCCCAATTAAAGTTTTCAATACATCTCACTGTGTCCAAAGGCTATATGATGTTGATACAAGTCAAAATTGTTATTTATACAGTCATGTGAAAAAATTTGGACACCCCATTAAATATTCAGTTCTCTATTAAGAAATGTTCATATATCTATGTCTGACCTAATTTTTGTTTTTATTTGCATTTTTTAACATTTATTTTAGCCATTTTAAGTGGGAATGAATGTGGGGGTGTCCTAAAAAAGATGGGGGGTGTCCTAATTTATTCCTCACTATCTGTTTAGAATTACATTTTACAGAAAATTTGAAAAAAGTCTTCAATTCATTTTTAATTGTTTAGTTGTATTACATGAATCTCCCAGTATTTTTAACACTGATATTAAAGTAGAACTGAACGGCATTGAACGGCACTGGGTGATAGTACATACAATTATAAAGATAATTTATCATTGGCACCCCCTCCACAAATCCCGGAATCTTGGAGAAAAATCGCGATTTTGAATTTCCCGCCCTGAAAAATCAGACAAATCCGCTGAAGTGCAGCCGGAGTTCCGCGTGACGTCACGAGTGTGACCCAGTCCTCATGTTTACCATTGCGAGCACGTCGACACTGGTTGTTTTTGGTGCATTTTGTCGTGATAGTCGACTACAAAACACTTCCAACACCTGGGAAGATCTGTTCAGTGGCCAAGGAAAGCTGTCATGGCGACGAAAGAAAAGAAAGGGGGAGGAAAAGCGACCGGGAAGCGATGCGTTTCTAGATATACAGTGATCCCTCACTTATCGCATTTAATGGGGACCAGAACCGACCGCGAAAAGTGAAAAACCGCGAAGTAGCGTCACCCCCCCCCCCCAAGGGCGTCACAAGCACTATTTTGCACAAAAAGGCACAAGAGAACAGCGAAAAGTGCCACTAAGCAACACGAGCGATAAAGAACAATGAATGCGGTCTTCCTTCGCTGGGTAAAACGTCTCGGCCAATCAGCTTGCGAGGTGAAACGTCTCGGCCAATCAGCTTGCGAGATTCCCAAGCGGTGAAGAGGTGGGCGGAGAGGAGTGGAGCGGTGGTCAGAGAGGTAGATTTTCAGTTGTGCGGGCTCTCCGTGTTGATACCAGATGTTCTAATGAGAAGGCAGGGAGACTACATTAGAACATCAGGTATCAACACGGAGAGCCCGCTCTCCCCGGCTCCCCAGCCCGCTTGGGAATCTCGCAAGCTGATTGGCTGAGACGTTTTACCTCGCAAGCTGATTGGCCGAGACGTTTTACCTCGCAAGCTGATTGGCCGAGACGTTTTACCCAGCTTCGCTCCCTGCCGAGCACCTATACCCAGCGAAGGAAGACCGCATTCATTGTTCTTTATCGCTCGTGTTGCTTAGTGGCACTTTTCGCTGTTCTCTTGTGCCTTTTTGTGCAAAATAGTGCTTGTGACGCCCTTGGGGGGGGGGGTGACGCTACTTCGCGGTTTTTTACTTTTCGCGGTCGGTTCTGGTCCCCATTAAACGCGATAAGTTGCTGAAGGTCACCTGTGGAGTCCCACAGGGTTCAGTTTTGGGACCATTATTATTCAATATGTATATAAACGATATATGTAAAGTTTCAGAAAAAATGGACTTAATATTGTTTGCCGATGACACTAATCTGCTATGCAGTGGAAACAATTTGGAACAACTTCTGGATACACTCGGGAAGGAATTAGGAAAGCTTAAACTGTGGTTTGATTCAAACAAATTAACGCTCAATTTAAGTAAGACAAAATTTATAGTCTTTAACAACCATCACAACAATCCAGTACCCAAACTCAGTGTAAATGGTGCAGAGATTGAAAGGGTATCTGAAACTAAATTCCTTGGAGTAATAATTGATAACAAACTGTGTTGGAAGTCACATATTAATTATATTAAAGGTAAAGTTTCCAAATCAATTGCAATATTACACAGAGTGAAATATTTGCTGAATCAACCCACACTATACACCTTGTATCATTCATTAATACTCCCATACATGACATATTGTAATGAAGTATGGGGAAATACATACAAAACAAACATATATCCACTCTTTATGCTTCAAAAGAGAGCTATTAGAATAATAAACAAAGCAGCTTACAGGGAACCAACAAACCCACTTTTTCTTAAACAAAAAACTCTCAAGTTGAAAGATCTGGTTGACTTTAAAACCGCAATAATAATGTTCAAAGTGAAGAATTTATCACTGCCCGCAAATATCCAAAAGTTGTTCCAAACAAGGGAGAAACGATATCACTTCAGAGGAACATGTATATTTCAAAAGCCTACAGTGAGAACAACCACCAAGCAACACTGTATTTCAGTGCAAGGAGTCAGATTATGGAACGATTATGGACCTGAATTAAAATCATGTACAACGCTTGGACAATTTAAACAAAAACTAAAGGAAGAAATACTCCAAACATATTTACAAGACGACATGTAAACTCACATAAGGATTGACATTTCCAGCCTGTGTTGTAGCTTAGTTTTTTTTTTTTGTTTTTTTTTTTTTTTTTCTCTCTGTGACATTCTGTCTTAGATTTGTCTTGAATAGTAACTGCTTAACTTAGCTTAGCTTAGTTTTCTTTTTTTTTCTCTCAGTCACACTTTGTCTTAGCTTTGTTCTAAATTGTAATCACTCTTGTCTTGTTTACTCTTTTTTCTTTTGAATTCTTGGATGGAATATGGGTGGGCAATATAAGCTGCGGCTTCAGCCATCACCCATTTCGGATAACTCACGTGGAATTGTTTAGTAGAAGGAGTCTTTGTCTAATTTGACCTTGTTGTTATATTATACAGTTTCTTTTAACCTGTACTGTATTATCCGAAATAAATTCATTCATTCATTCATAAATTCATTCATTCATTCATTCATTCATTTAAGTGAGGGATCACTGTAATAAGTTGGAAAAATGCTGATGGGTTTTTTTCCCCCTTTCTTTTTTATTGTTAATTTTCCTTATCCTGACACCCCAAACATGCCAAAATAAAGACTCACCATTCTGTATTCAATAAGCGACTCTCCTCCCCATCACTGCTGCGGTCTGAGTCGGTGCCGGAATCCCCCGAAAATTCTGGCTCTAATCTGTATGGTTCGATGCCTCCCTCGCTCTCTTCCTGTTCACTTGACACTCCTGCATCCTCCTCTGTCTTGTCACCGATCCTGAATGCCTCTTCACTCTGAAAACTCTGGTGTTCTTGACTGCTGGAACTGCTATCATCTGCCATTGTTGTTTTGATAAGGGTCACACTCGTGACGTCCCGCAGCGTCGTCTGCACTACTTCCGGTTTGTTTGGCACTGCCAGCCAGAGGCAAAAGTTTATCGGCTTATAGCTTGGCCATCGCACGGCCTAAAAATTTCTTTTATGTGTTGAAAAATACAATAGGTAATAAGGAATTAATCTGCTATTCTACTTTATTGGCAAAAAGGTGAGTTCAGTTCTACTTTAAATATCCATATGTGGTGTAAAAACCTCTTTTGTCTTTGTTGGATAATAACCAGAATTAATTTTCCTGCCTGACTCAAAATACAACATAAGCAATACCCCTGGGGTTGTCTATCTATCCACCTACAATTCTGGTGGGATGCAGGTTTGTATAGACGGAGATACATAAAATACTGTATACTGAAGTGTAGCACACTTATCCAAGTTGAATCCAGATATGGATAAGCAGAAAATTAGACAAGTTTTCACATTTTTCTGCCTTCCAACACCTTGGCTCTGAGTGTACTACACTTCCATACACTTTTTTCCACCATTTTCAGCATCACCACCTCCATCTACCTGCAGGTACTCACAGGTGCAGTCTGTGTGAGTGAGCCTGGTACCTGTCAGCAGCAGAGTGGTGAGGACGGTGCTTGACCACAACAAAAGTAAGAGACATGCAGCAGCCTTCAGCATGTCAGCCTGGTCTGTATTCACCAAGTGAAAGTAAAACTTATGCAGGACTTGATTCAGTAAAACCATGAACACTGGGAGGAGATGCATGGCCCCCCTGCCAACTGGTGAGTAGAAATTGTGCATTCTTACAGCATGATTTTAGTTTATATAATAAAGTAAAACAAAAACTTATATGGTCCAATTGCTCAATTGGCATGGATGAACTCTGTCCACCCCCCACCCCCAGACCGTAACGCACTCACCCACACAATAACTACCTCAGCTGTTGGCACAGAAAGACTGGCACACCAATAGTAATACATCTGCTGCTGTATGCCTCTGCACTTTACTGCAACCGTTTGCACAAATGCCATATCTGCTGCTGTCTGTTATTGCAATATTGATCAAGTGCAATCCTATCTGTCACTGTCTGCACTTACTCTACCGCATCAAACTTGCAACTACGAGTATTACTGCTCTACTTTTTCAGTATATAGGATTGCTGGGTTTCATCGTTTCTTTATTTGCACTATGGGTTGTCTGAGTCCATCTTTTGTCGCTATTTGCACTACAGGTAGCATTACTGTACATAGACTGCTGTTGTTTTTCCAGCCTTATTCCTTTTTTATATTGTGCACACCACTGAAGAGAGAGAGAAACACTATTTCAATTCTCCTGTATGTATAGTAGTATTAACAAATAAAATCTTTGAATCTTCAGTCTTTGAATAATTGTTGCATGAGTGTTGCATAGGATTTGGCCAGTTGTCGTGAAACAATCATTTGTGTAAAAAATTCTCAATTTTGTCTCGCACATGTTGCGAGAATGTCCTGCAACACTCCCATGACATGTATGCAAGTTTCTGCAACACACACAAATCTGTCATATGTGCTAATTCAGTGTGATTCCAAGAGAAAATTCCTACAAATTTGTGTATTTGTCACTTTTTTCTTTTTTTTTTTTTTTTTAAATATATGACTAGTTGTGCACTGTCGCAACCCAGTGAGATACTACCCTTAAGATGATCATGACTGGGGTGGCCAGACCTCACAAATGAAACACTTCATCTCCTGGAAGAACTTGTTGGGCAGATCTGATTGGGAGGGAGAAGGAATGCCCCATAAATCTGACCCAACCTTTAGTCCCTGTAAACAATGCCTGAGGAACACGGTGATAATCCCCTAAGCATGTACTGACAAAAATGCAAATCAAACAACACTAGTGCATGCCCATAGAACGCAAGTATTCCTGTCTGAAACAGGTACCCCAATCAGGCTTTCCAGGCCCAAATGTAGGCTGTGTTTGAAAGTGGAATACAAAGGGTGTAGCCTATATGTAGGCAATCACATGTTAGACTTTGACAAATATAAAAGGGAGTAAATGGCACTAAGATTTATTTGATTGCGTGAATATTAATTACAGAATACCGAAATATTGAATTTGAATAGGACATCCAATATTAGTGACTGTTTCAGATCCCTTGTTTATTTGTTTGTCAGATCACTTATTTGTCTGATCTTTTATCAGTTATATTCAAGCTAATAGTGTATCTTGCACTTTGGGGAATGGGAGTTGTTCAGTCATCATGATAATTATTTTAGTTTATATCACTGTTCAGTGATGGAGTTCAGTGGAATATTGAATGTCTTCTGTGTATCGTCAAACTCATGCAGTACTATAACAGGACATGTTTACAAATATTTGAGACCCATTGTAGTGCATCATTTTTTATTTTAGGAATATTTTGTTATTAAAAGTTTTTTTGTTTTTGTTTTTTAAACTGTAATCAACCAAATTAACTACAAAACACCCAATATTATTATACACAGAAGGACCTGGTTGACTGCAACCATGACATCGGCGTTGCCCATTTGTCAGTAAATATTTAACTAAAAATGATTTATTTTGTTATTTGGAGATTTTGTGTCCTGTGTTTAGGCCCTGTCACACCTAGACAATTTAGGCAGCATTTGCAAAATGTATGAAAAATTTGGACAATATGCTGGTGTACGTCAAATCAGTTATGGCAAAGTTTTGTCTAGAAGCACACTGAAGAACGCTGGTATACGGCGTAGTTTGCTGAGCTTGGCTGAAAATTTTTTGATGTATCCAGCGTATGGCTGATACATCCTGCATTCGTGGAGCAAAGGTTGTAGGGAAGTTATGCGTTCATTCACACACCATTTGTCAGCAACTCATAGGCTACGGTCACAGTGCAGGTCCATCCATCCATCTATCTTCTACCGCTTTTCCAGAGGTCCGGGTCGCGGAGGCAGCAGTTCAAGCAGAGAAGCCCAGACTTCCCTCTCCCCAGCCACCTGCTCCAGCTCTTCAGAGAGGATACCAAGGCGTTCCCAGACCAGCTGGGAGACATAGTCTCTCTACCGAATCCTGGGTCTGCCCTGGGGTCTCCTCCCAGTGGGACGTGCCCGAAACACCTCAAGTGGGAGGCGTCCAGGAGGCATCCTAATCAGATGTGGAGGAGCAGCAGTTCTACTCTGAGCCTCTCCCAGATAACTGAGCATCTCACCCTGTCTCTGAGGGTGAGTCCAGCAATCCCACGGAGAAAGCTCATTTCAGCTGCTTGTATCCGCGATCTTGTTCTTTCGGTCATTACCCAAAGCTCGTGACCATAGGTGAGAGTAGGAACGTAGATTGACTGGTTCTGCACGGTTCTGCATGGGCTGCACGGTGGCGCAGTGGTTAGCACTGCGGCAGCACAGTTTACCCTTGGCCGGGGGATCGTGGGATCGATCCCAGCCCCCAACCAACAGTGATCTGTGTGGAGTTTGCATGTTCTCCCCGTGTCTGCGTGGGTTTACCCCGGGATTTCTCTGGTTTCCTCCCACATGCCAAAAACATGCTGGTTAGGTTAATTGGAGACTCTAAAGTGGCCCTAGGTGTGAATGTGTGTGTGAATGGTTAAGGGATAGCACCGTATCGTGGCTGCTTCATCCATCCAGGTGGTGGATGACCCTCAATTTCCCCTCTGGGAATCAATAAAGTATACTAAATCTAAAAAAAAAAAAATCTAAATCGACAGCTTTGCCTTAGAACTCAGCTCCCTCTTCACCACAACAGACTGGTACAACGTCCGCATCACTGCAGATGCTGCTCCAATCCGTCTGTCAATCTCTCGCTCCATTTTCCCTTCACTCGTGAATAAGACCCCAAGATACTTAAACTCCTCCACTTGGGGCAGGAGCCTGTCCCCAACCCGGAGAGGACAATCCACCTTTTTCTGGCTGAGGACCATGGACTCGGACTTGGAGGTGCTGATTCTCATCCCAGCCGCTTCACACTCAGCGGCAAACCGTCCCAGCAAGAGCTGTAGGTCATTGCTGGATGAAGCCAACAGGACAACATCATCTGCAAACAACAGAGATGAGATCCTGTGGTCACCAAGCATGACGCCCTCCATTCCCTGGCTGCACCTAGAAATCCTGTCTATAAAAATTATGAACAGGATCGGTTATAAAAGGCAGCCCTGGCGGAGTCCAACTCTCACTGGGAATGAGTCCGACCGAGTGTTGGCAATACGAACCAAACTCTCACAACGGTCGTACAGAGACCGGATAGCTCAGTGCAGGTCTGAATGCTCAATTCCGATTTGCCGAGATCCGATTTTTTTGTGTGGGCGTTCACATTATAATTTAAATGCAACCCCATGTCTCAGTGGATTACCTGTATAAATAAGGTTAATAATAAATAGTCCTAGCGTTTACAATAGGGATCTCGCCCACTGGCGCTGTCAGTGGCTTGGGCCCTAATACACTGCGTGGTTAGTACCAGCGGCACCGGTACCGCACTGGAAGGAGAAGGACAGACTCCTCTCTCCTGAACTGTGGGTCCTCCAGCCATTCTGCTTCAGTCATGTCGGTATTAACTTTACATTTTAGATATTACAGCGGCCAGGACTCACGGTGTGCCGTTTAAAGGGAAAGGAATTTGCAGCATCCAGTAAATGTGCCGTTACTGTGTGCCTGCTTGTCTGACGGTTTCATCCCCGAACACCACCACCCCCCGCCCCGGAATTTTGAAGTTGTTGTGCAGTGGATGTTGTCAAAATTACGATCCAGCAACAAAGGGAATAACTGAACGGGTTTCTAATGTGGAGCCACCTTATAATGGCATATTTGTAGCATCTGTTCACAGGAAAAACCCGTACAGAGCTCTGCTCAGCTGCTGCCTGCAGCGCGCGCGCACACACACACACACACACACACAGCTAAACCCTACCCACACTTCCTGAAGCCATGGCATGAAGAGAGAGTGGTGACAGAGTGGTAGCTAAACTTTTATTGATAAAAATTACATTTTCACTGAGCAACTCCATACTCGGGGATTCACACCATTGTAACCTCAGCAAAGCACTTATAAAATCTGAGGTCAGTCTGACAAACAGTTTCAGAGATATGTGAGGAACACACACAGACAGAGATATCTTGCATTTATAGATGGATAAACGTCTTTTCAAGTACATGCTTCAAACAAGTCAATTAACTTGATTTGCAAAATAATGACCCACACATCCAGTGATGTAAATTAGAGCTGATGTCTTAAACGTGGCCTCAGCCTAAGTTCTGACTGACCACAACTAATCTTACACCTGTCAAATGATTCAGAGGATCCGGGTGTATCAGCAAAAGTGGATTCAGAATGTAGCAATTTTTACTTCCTGTCCATACATTGTTGCCACTTTAGTCAGTGACCTAAGAGGACCATTACAGTGAGCCAAGCAATGTCTAAAGGAACAGAGATCAACACCAAACTCACAAAGATGGGTAGTATTATGTTGGACCTAATAATTATGTATATTTGTGTAAATTGATAATTAAGAATGACCGAAAGAATGAGATCGCGGATGCAAGCGGCTGAAATTAGCTTTCTCCGTAGGATTGCTGGACTCACCCTTAGAGATAGGGTGAGGAGCTCAGTCATCTGGGAGAGGCTCAGTGTAGAACTGCTGCTCCTCCACATTGAAAGGAGTCAGTTGAGGTGGTATGGGCACCTGATTAGGATGCCTCCTGGACGCCTCCCACTTGAGGTGTTTCGGGCACGTCCCACTGGGAGGAGACCCCGGGGCAGACCCAGGACTCGCTGGAGAGTCTATGTCTCCCAGTTGGTCTGAGAATGCCTTGGTATCCTCTCTGAAGAGCTGGAGCAGGTGGCTGGGATGAGGGAAGTCTGGGCTTCACTGCTTGAACTGCTGCCTACGCAACTCGGACCTCCGGAAAAGTGGTAGAAGATGGATGGATGTAAATTAATAACTGTTGCTTTACTTTAGTCTTAATGCAAAACCACAAACTGCAGACTTTTCTGTATATTTTTGTTTTGAATATTTATGCATTTCTGTTCATTTGAATGCCACTGTTTTACCCGGGCTTGGGACCAGCACTAGGGGTGCAATGGCTTGTGCTCCCCCTGTGGCTGGGTAATCAACTTTCCTTTCCCCATTCTATTATGCTGAACACCAAGCTAGAAGACACAAGGTACCATTTTTATGAGCGCAGTGACAGAGTGGTTAGCATTGCGGCAACACAGCAACTCACCCTTGGCCGGGGGATCCTGGGTTCGATCCCAGCCCCCGACCAACAGTGATCTGTGTGGAGTTTGCATGTTCTCCCCGTGTCTGCGTGGGTTTACTCCGGGATTTCTCCGGCTTCCTCCCACATGCCAAAAACATGCAAGTTAGGTTAACTGGCATCAGACTGGGGATTCTAAATTGTCCTTAGGTATGACTGTGAGAGTGAATGGTTGTCTGTCTCTCTGTGTTGGCCCTGCGATGGACTGGCGATCTGTCCAGGGTGGACCCTGCCTCTCACCCAAAGATGCTGGGATAGGCTCCAGCCCTCCCGCGACCCGAAAAGGATTAAAATGGTAAATGGCATTCACTTATATAGCGCTTTTGTTCTCATCTCTTGATGACCAAAGCGCTTTACAGATCCTGCTATCCACCCATTCACACACACATTCACACACTGAATGGAAGAAGCGGAAAAAGATGGATTTATGGAAATACAAAATAACCCAAGTCTGCTTTCACGCTGCATAAAACATTATCACTAGCATTCATCGCAGTTTTTTAAATATTATTTTAAAGTCACAGTTGTTCAGTCTATAAATCAGGGATATACAGTATACTGTATATTTTTTTTAGAAAAACAATTATCCAGCTTTTCTTGGTGCTGGTTTTCAATGTTTCAATGTAACTAATCTGATCTGAATCTGTGTGAAATATGTGACATTGTGAATACGAATGTATTCAATCTCGTGGTCTCCGTTCAGAGAACAAACCAGACTAGAAGGTGAAATCCATCGCTCTCCTGACAGGGACACAGACCCACGCTCACCCCACAGCACACAGGCGTTTTTCAGCTGGTGAATGAATTGAGTATCTGACCCTGTGAATGAGCCGTAGACGGGTGGCGGGCATGGGGGCGGGGGGTTGGGGGTCAGGAGGCAGCTGCCAACATTATCATGCAAACCGCCACAGTTTTTGTTTTCTTGTGGCAGGGGCGGCAGAGAGAGCACGGACTCTGACAGCCTCCACCAGCAGACGTCCAGAGTCCATTAGACTATGAAAGGGGTCCACGCTGACGGGTCCCACACAGTACTCCTCTGTCCCACTTTGAAACTCAATCACAACGGAGCAAAATCTTCTCTTTTACTGAAGAGGTTTGATGTGGCTCCAGAGACGCACACATTCAGAGTTTGTCAAGCTCAAACAACAAATAGTTCCCAGGAGAACCTAAACCCAAAGTGTATTTATTAGGTTTCCCTGAAAATTCACAAAGAGTTTACTTCTTATAAACCACCTCCACTTACTGAAATCAAGCACCGAATTTAAAAAAAGTGCTTCCTCAATGAGAAGAGTTGATGGAAAGTCTTGATGTTATGCAATGCAAATTCCTAAAATCAGTCTGTCATTTGACAGATTACACTGAGGGTTTTCTAATTAAAGTCAATTAAAATGACAGATAATAGATTATACCAGAATTTTTGCAAGTTTGTCAAAATGACGGATAACAAAAAAGTCTCATGCAACCTCTGATGAACATATAGTGGGAAATATACTAAGAGAATTAAAATTATTTGAAAAAAGCATTAATTGAACTTTTTTTAAATTAAAGATTAAGATAAAATAAGTCTATTAGTCGCACAGTGGGGAAATTCCAGGATTACAGCAGCACAGGGATAGCAGCACTCAGAGCAATAATTAAGATAAGATAATAAGAACAACTGAACATATACGTATATGTACACAGATATACATATACACAGTGCTGGAGCATTGTAGCTAGATGGTATAGACAGCATAACGGTCCATTAAGTTACCCCACAGAATATGAATATGTACCCATACAGTATATTTCGTATTTGAATCAGTGGTGTTGTCACCCTCAGTAATGACTGATACTGTCCTAGTTGTATAATTGACGGGACCATTTATTGTGCAAGGTTGTTACGTTTTGTACATTGAATATGACCTCTACGAGCAGCCCTGGTTAGGCTATAAAGTCTGACAATTGTAGGTAGGAAAGACCTGCGGAACCTCTCGGTCGCGCACCTAGGATGGTACAGCTTACCGCTAAATGAGCTCCTCGGTGCGTTCAGCATGTCCTACATGGGGTGGGACTCGGACTTCAGCAGAGATGACAGCTTAGCCACCATCCTCCTCTCTCCTATCTCCTCCACTGGATTGAGGCGCCACCCCAGACTAGAGCTAGTTTTTTTTTTGATCAGTCTGTTTAGTCTCTTCCTGTCGGCTGCTGTGATGCCGCTGCCCAGCAGACCACTTCAAATGTGATGGCTGATTCCACCACCGAATCGTAGAAGGTCTTCAGGAGTGCCCCTTGCACTCCAAAAGACCTGAGCCTCCTCAGGAGGAACAGCCTGCGCTGTCCCTTGTTGTAGAACGTGTTGGTGTTGTGTGACCAGTCCAGTTTATTGTTCAGGTGAACACCCAGGTACTTGTAGGACGTCACCATCTCAATGTCTGTTCCCTGCATGCTTACTGGTGCTGTGGGGGGTTGTCCTCACCTACGGCAGTCCACCACCAGTTCCTTAGTTTTCCCTCACACTGATCTGGAGGCAGTTCCGATGGCACCAGTCCACGAAGTCCTGGATAAGTCCTCTGTACTCTGCATCATCTCCATCAGAGATGAGGCCGACAATCGCAGAGTCATCAGAGTGGTCATCACTTCAGTGTGGTGTGTTATGTGAAAAGTCTGCAGTATAAAGGGTGAACAGGAAAGGAGCCAGAACTGTTCCCTGGGGGGCCCCCGTACTGCAGATGACAGCGTCAAACACACAGTCCTGGGTTCTCACAAACTGTGGTCGGTTTGTGAGTTAGTCCAGGATCCACAATGACAGGTGCTGGTCCACCCCTACGCACAATAGCTTGTCCTTCAGGATCATCGGTTGGATGGTGTTGAAAGCGCTGGAGAAATCAAAGAACATGGTCCTCGCCGTGCTCCCAGGCTTCTCTAGGTGGGACAGGGAATGATGTAGGAGGAAGATCACTGCATCCTCCACCCCGATGCCATGCTGATAGGCAAACTGGAGTGGATCCATTGCTGGTCCCACCGGGGGCGGAGGTGGGCAAGGAGCAGCCTCTCCAGGGTTTCCATCAGGTGTGATGCAAGGGCCGCTGGTCTGTAGCTGTTCAGGTCCTTGGGGTGGGCGGTCTTGGGTACGGGTACCACACAGGATGTTTCCACAGCTGTGGTACCCTCCCCAGCTTCAGGATCAGGTTGAAAAGGTTCTCCACAATCCCACACAGCTGGTCTGTGCAGGACTTGAGGAGCTTTGAGCTGATGCAGTCCGGACCCGAGGCCTTCCTCGCCTTGATCTTCCTCAGCTCCGCCCTCACCTTGGTCTTAGTGAGGGTCAGGTTGGGGCAGGGGGGCTGTGTGCTGGGAGTGGGGGGTGTTGGGGGGAGGCCATGGACAGAAAGACTAGATGACGTGGAAGCAGTAGCGGTTGGTGGACAGGCGGAAAAGAGGGCGGTTGGTCAAACCGGTTAAAAAAAACAGGTTCAGGTTGTTCACCCACTCCCTGCCCCCAGTGGCCTGGGAGGAGGTATTCTGGGGACCAGAGACGGTTTTGAGGCTTCTCCAGACCCCGCTGATGTCACTCTGCTGCAGCTTGTCCTCCATCTTCTTCCAGTAGCTGTCCTTACTCTCTCTAATGTTCCTCCTTGGCTCCCTCTGTACGGACTTCAGCTCCACCTTGTTTCCCGACCTGAAGATCCTTTTCTTTTCTTTCAGTAGTGACTTAATCTCAGGGTTGATCCAGGGTTTATTTGAGAAGCACCGTACGGCCTTGGTGGATACGGTGTTGTCCACACAGAAGTTGATGTAGTCTATGATGGGGTGTGCGAGGCTGTCGATGTCCTCACCACGTGGATCACAGAGCTGCTCCCATACAGAGGATTCAAAAACAGTCCTTTAGAGCGTCCATCGCCTCCTCAGACCATACTTTCACTGTGTGGGTAACAGGAGGTTGTCTGAGTACTAGGGGTTTGTACACAGGCAGGAGATGAACCAGGTTGTGATCTCATCTCCCGAGCAGTGGAGTGGCGATAAGGTTTAAGCCTCCTTAGTGTTTGCATAAAATAAGTCCAGCGTGGGCAGGATGGAGGACAGTGAAGTATGGTTAAAATCACCCGAGATGAGGAGGAGAGCATTTGGGTGCTGTGTTTGTAGTCTGCTAGTGACTGAGTGGATGATGTCATGCACTGCCTCAGCGCTCGCAGATGGATTTACAAAAATAACAATGCCGACAACATGTGAATATTCCCTAGGGAGGTATGCCGGTCACATGCTAACAGCTAGCAACTCAATGTCCTTGCTGCAGTGTTGTTCTTTAATCGTGGTGTGCCCAGGATTACACCATCTGCTGTTCACAAGAGCCCCTGCCTCTGCTCTTCCTGCTATCTGATCTATCCATATTGCGTGGAAACCCTCCAGATCGATGTTAGCATCTGTTGCTAGTTCTGTTAGCCACGTCTCAGTAAACAGCATGATGCTAATCTCTCTGAAGACGCTCTCATACCGGGACATAGCCACCAGTTTGTCTGTCTTGTTAAGTAGTGATCTCACATTTCCCATAATAATGGATGGAAGGACAGGTCTGTACCTTGTTTTCCTCGTGCATCGCTTCACTCTAGCTCGACATCCACATCGTTTTTGCCTGGTTTCTCTTGGTATGTCGAGCTATTGCGTTAGCACTGCGGGGCAGTTTAATGCTCACAGCTGACTCCTACTGTAAACAATGGCTCCTCCATTCGCTGGGTCGGGAGACATTTGTGATATGAGCCGAAAGATGACCAATATCAGCACCAGTCACAGGGTGACCAGAAAATTAGACCAATTATCATGAAATGTAGTTAGGGTATCAGCAGTAGACAATGACGGTCTGACTCCAGAGCTGGAGTTTCCCACTGCTATTTGTTTTGCCATTTCTATGCAATGTGACGTTGTTATGCAGCAGACCCCAAATATCACGATATTCCTTTTTACAATGGTATCAAAATTTATACCGTATTATCATGAATGATACGATATGGCACACCCCTAGTTTGCTTCTTAGTAAAAATATTTCACATTGGTCATGATCTGAAAAATCAAAGACACAAAGATAATGTAATAATAAAATACATGTGATGACTAACTTTATTGTTATCAATACTTGACTAATTAAAATGATTAGAAATCAAATAAATTACATTAAGAGCCAACTTACTCCTCCAACCCCTTTTAACATATTTATTATTTATTTTGAGTGTATGTGCCACCATCATACACTTTTGCAGCTTTAATTTTTTTTTCCAGACAAAACTAAGAAATTTGGCAGTAATTAAAAAAAAAAAGAAAAACAAAAAGAAAACGACGGTCTGCTACAGTTTCCAGATAGCACAACTTAGCATTGTCATTTACATTTTATAATTAGACATGGTGTTAACGTTACTTACCTGCTATTTAAACGAGGTTAGCGAACTATCCTGTCTGACGCAGCACGATGAAAAACAGTCCCACATCCCCGGCAAACAGAAGTAGCAGCTATCTGTAGTGATGGCAAAGTCAGTGACAGTGAAAGTCAGAAACAGTGTTTTGGTACGTATCGAAACCTAGGTGGAACTTCTGATTTGAACCACTGTTCGAAGGTCTGTTTCATAAAGAGAATGTCACGTGACTGTTCCTTGTCGCGTTCCATTACGTCACCGACTGTTTTGAAACGTCACAGTTGTTTTATATCAGTGAAACACAAGTGAATATGCAGCGATTTTGTTATCCTGTTTCTAAAATGGAAAAATAAATAAAATACTACCATTACACAATATGAAAATGCCTATTCTATGCACTATATATATATATATATGCACACTTTATATGTAAAATAATTTCTCATGTCCTTGCCTGATTGGCTGCTAATTCATCACCCCACATGCCTAAAACATTTTAAAACTCCTCTAAAGTGCAGTTTGTTTGTGAAGTCTTGCCTCTCTCAGTGTCTTGTACTGAGCGTGCTTTTGGATTTAGACTATTTGGAAATGGATGGGGGTAGAAAGCGTGCCAGGTCAGAGGTCTGGGATCACTTTGACCTTCTTGAGGGGAAAAAAAAGTTAAATGTATGCATTGTATGCAACATCTTGCATTTTGTAATAATACAACAACTATGTGGAGACACCTATGGACAAAACATCCTGACGCCTGCATTCCTAGCACAACACAACCGAGTGCTGAATCAAGCCATGCCCAGCATAGTGTTTATGGTATGTATTCATGGTCTTTTAATGCATATACGAGTATACATGTGTTATTTATACACATTTATTATTATTTACAATAAATATAATTACGCACTTGATCACTAAAAGAAGCCATATTGTGGTACATTTACATATAGTTACATATTTAATATATACTTACATATATTTACAATATTTACCATACATCAAGTTGCATGGCAGCACTCCTCCTAACTCTGTCTTTTTGTTGTTCCTTAACAGGAAGGCAAAAAGAATTAGACGAGGCACTAGTTGACCTTATTGTAAAGGATTCACAACCTTTTTCAATTGTGGAAGATGAGGGTTTCAGGCACTTTGTCAAGAAACTTGATCCCAATTACATCCTTCCATCCAGAAACGCACTGAAAACAATACTGAAGTCCAGATATACAGAGAGCAAGGACAAAGCAATGGCTGAAGTGAAAAAGGCCAAAGCTGTGAGTCTGACCTCATATGTGGACTTCAATCAACATGGATGCCTACCTAGCCGTTACATGCTACTTCATTGATGAAAACAACAAGCTTTTCACCACTGTCCTTGGGGTCACTAAATTCCCCGAGACACACACAGCTGAACACCTGAAGAGTGTTCTTTTGCATTCATGGGGGATAGAGAAGAACATCACGTTTAGTCACTGATAAGGCAGCCAATATGATTGCCTGTGCACAACTTTTACAAGTATGACATGTGCCTTGTTTCACTCACACCTTGAATTTGGTGGTGAAAAAAGCCACAGAGCAAATCCTTGAACGGCATGCGCTGCGTCTACAGTCGAGGCAGATAGTCGGCCTCTTAAGATCTAGTGCCACCACTAAGCAGAAGCTCTCAGATATCGAGCGGCGAATGGGAACACCAGTGATGAAACTCATACAGGAAATTGAGACAAGCTGGAACAGCACATATTCAATGTTTCAGCGTCTGCTGGAGCAGCGTGAAGCAGTGGCAGCAGTCTTGTCCTCTCTGAACACAACTTTGACTCCTTTCAACAGTGCTGACCAAGAAACAGTGAGTGAGTGCCTTCAGCTTCTTGCTGTCTTCAATGAAGCAACTGTGGAGCTGTCTTCTGAAAAGAGAGTTTCTGCCTCAAAAATAATTCCATTAGTTAGGAAAATTCATCACAAGGTTCATGAACAACGTGAGAGTTTAATAAGCCCAACTGCCCTTCAGTTAAGTAGCAATCTTCAGAAGAACTTGAGGGAGCGATGTGGGGTGGAGGTTGTTGGGGTCCTTGCAGTGTCAACCGTCTTAGAGCCTCGATTCAAAGTTCTGGCTTTTGGATGTCCAGAAAATGCAAACAAAGCTGTAAAGGCTTTGACAGCTGAGTGCTGTGCTGTCATTCGAGCAGCATCTCAATCACAATTAAGCTCTTGTGTGCCGTCAACATCAGCCACAGCAGGATCACAGGCCAGTGAACACAAGGAGGAGAGCCTCTGGGATGGTTTTGACAGCATGGTAGGGGAAACCACCCAAAGACAGCGTGCCACTGCTGATGCTACTGTTGAGGTAGGCAACCCCCAAGACACCCGCTATGCTCAGAATGATTGAATGAGGTGGTTAATTGTGTTTGATTCTCATTTATTGTTATGTAACTTGTCTGTCTGCTTATTCAATTCAACTTTATTTATATAGCGCCATTTCACAACAACAGTCATCAGTTATCTACTGTTATTATCTAACAGTTATCTACCAGTCTAGGTTCAGTGCCATCTCTCAGCCCCATACCTGCCCAGACGAGATGACCTTCTAGATTCCTGGAAACAACATGCCACTATATTCCCTCATCTGTTCCAGCTGGCCAAGACATATTTCTCCATTCCAGCCACATCAGTCCCTTGCGAGAGAATATTCTCAAAAGCAGGAGAGATTTTAAACAAGAGGAGAAACCATCCGAGCACTGCTGAACAGATCGTTTTTCTGAATAAAAATACTTGAATGTACACAAGCACCCTCTACAAATACTGACTGATGTCTATTTTGTATACAAGCACCCCCTACAAATACTAATTGAAAAAAAATTTCATACAAATAATACTATAAACCCAAGCAAAACACGGAATGTTAAGAGATAAGAATACACACGAAAACACTTTACTGTTTGAGTGTAGTATTATAACATTTGGTCACCAGATGTCACTGTGGGGAGATGTTTCAAATGTTCCAAAAGAACGATTCTTTTTCTGAATCAGCTGTTCCAAATGATTCGATCTCTTGAACGTTCCATTTCTGCCATCATTAGCTATCTGAACCGGTAGTTTGGAGTTAACATTAGCATCCACCGGACTGAAGCCTGGCCAGCCACCTGTTCTGCTGTGTGCACTGCAGGGGAGAGACGGGGCACTGACAAATAGTGGTGAGGAGCTTTACTGAATAAATAGAAGTATGTGCATTTTAAATAACGATATAAACAATAGACTATTCTATGAAATGACAGACGTTTTTATATCGTCATCCGATATATACAGTGATCCCTCGCTACTTCGCGTTTCACCTTTCGCGCCCTCAGTGCATCGCGGATTTTTCAAAAATATTCATCAAAAATTCAAAATTGAGAAAAAATGGCACGAAAGTTGCCCGGGCGCTAGCAGAAGGCAGGGAGACTACATTAGAACATCAGGTATCAACACGGAGAGCCCGCACAACTCAAAATCCACCTCTCTGACCACCGCTCCACTCCTCTCCGCCCACCTCTTCACCGCTCGGGAATCTCGCAAGCTGATTGGCCGAGACGTTTTACCCAGCTTCTCTCCCTGCCGAGCGCCCATACCCAGCGAAGGAAGACCGCATTCATTGTTCTTTATCGCTCGTGTTGCTTAGTGGCACTTTTCGCTGTTCTCTTGTGCCTTTTTGTGCAAAATAGTGCTTGTGACGCCCTTGTGGGGGGGGGGGTGACGCTACTTCGCGTTTTTTCACTTTTCGCGGTCGGTTCTGGTCCCCATTAAACGCGATAAGTGAGGGATCACTGTATTGTCATATCGCACAGCCCTACACCCCGTTATAACTGGGATGTGGCTGTGTTCAGAATTAACCAATCACATTCAAACTCACGTTAAATGTGAGTCAGCACACACCTACCACTAGGGCTGTCGCGATAATGGCAATTAGTAAACTTTATTTTTGTAGCACTTTAAAAATAACTACAGCTGATACAAAGTGCTGTACATCAAGAACAGATAAAATGAGAAGGACATGTAAGACATAATAAATAAAAGACAACAGAATGCAACTAAAAAGTATAAAACAAAACAGGTAAAAATGACATTTGTATAATAAAAACAATAAAACAGATAAAAATCAATATCTCATACTGGGTTGAAGGCCAAGGAGTGAAAATAAGTTTTAAGATAAGTTTTTAAAATGGACAGTGAAGGAGTCTGTTCCACAGTTTAGGAGTAGTGACAGAAAAAGCTCTGTTCCCTCTGAGCTTCTTCTTCGATCTCGGCATCTCCAGGAGCAGCTGATCAACTGAACTAAGAGACTGAGCAGGAGTGTAAAAGTGAAGAAGTTCAGAGAGGTAAGGTGGGGCAAGGCCATTTAATGATTTAAAAACAAAAAAGAATTTTAAAATGAACCCTGAAGTGCAGAGGCAGCCAGTGAAGGGAAGCAAAAATGGGTGTAATGTGGTCCCTCTTACGTGTTCCAGTTAAAAGACGTGCAGCAGCATTCTGAACCAACTGGAGACGTGAGAGAGAAGACTGTCTGACTCCAAAATAAAGTGCATTACAGTAATCCAGCCAAGATGTGATGAAGGCATGGATTACTGTTTCAAAGTGCTGTTTAGAAAGGATGGGTTTAACCTTTGCCAATTGCCTTAAATAAAAAAAACCTGCACTTCACTACTGCAGCAATTTCACAATCTAGTTTAAAATCACTGTCCA
This sequence comes from Pholidichthys leucotaenia, assembly GCA_020510985.1. NCBI lineage: Eukaryota > Metazoa > Chordata > Actinopteri > Cichliformes > Pholidichthyidae > Pholidichthys > Pholidichthys leucotaenia. The sequence continues at coordinate 206,552,097 of CM035845.1, read as the reverse complement.
TCTTAAAACCCAGATTAGTAACAGTAGGTAGGACAAAACCTGCCAAGCGGCCCAGGTCAACAGGGGGGACTCACAGGAGCCACTGGGTCCAAACACAATCACTCGTCTTTTCATTAAAACTTAAGAAGTTCACTGCCATCCAATCTTTAATGTCATTAAGGCATTCAAGAAGTGATTTGATTGAGAAAGCCTCCTTCTGCCTTATTGGAACATAAACCTGACAGTCATCAGCATAACAGTGGAAGGAGAAACCATGCTTTCTAAGAATTGAACCCAGTGGAAGCAGATAAAGTGAAACGAGCAGGGACCTTAAAATTGAGCCCTGTAGGACCCCACATGGCAGGAAAGCAAAGGAGGATTCAGAACCAGCAAGGCATACACACATGGTTCTATCAGTTAAATAGGGCCTGAACCATTCCAATGCAGTATCAGAAATACCCACAAGATGCTGCTGGCGAGAAATTAAAATGTCACGGTCCACTTTTGATACATCAAAAGTGGCGGTTAGGTCTAGCAGAACAAGAACCACATAATCACCGGAATCAGACAAAAGAATGTCATTAAAAACCCTTAATAGCACTGACTCTGTACTATGTAGGGTTTTAATACCAAACTGTAACACCTCCAGGATATCCTGTTCATCCAAAAAAGACTTCAACTGGAAATAAACTATTTTATATTTAATTATGCAGTACCACACAATGGACAAGTTTACCTCCAAGGATAATGAGCAACCGCAACAACCAGTGTAAATAACCCCTGAAAGGTTTATTACTTTAGGTTAATTACCTGATCAATAATTCTGAGATATTTTTTGATCTCTGCATAAATGTTTTCCTATTAGTAGTTAATTTTACAAAGGCCTTATGCCATCCTACGCACTTAAGTATAAAAGCAGGCTTTTATTTTGATAACGGTGGTTTTGTTTTCGTTTCCAGTGCCTGCCTGTGGAATTGTCACTAAGGCTACAGCGCTGAGCAGAGACAGTCGAGCTACGAACGCCAACGTCAATCGGTTTATGGACCCGTAATGAGACACAAGCTCTTACGCTGGTCGTAGTTTGTGTTTTACTTCATGTGTACTGTGCTAAAATAAGAAAATAAAACTGTAAACTTCACCAGCAGTCAAGACCATTGCCATCACATATTACGAGGATCCGTAATGTAGTGTTCACTTTTCTGTGTGTGGCTAAATCTCGGTGTTCACTTATGTGCCCCTATTGATTATTAAATAAATTGTTAAATGTTAAGTGTATTTTTATTGCCAATAGCATGTGTGCACCTGGTACTGTGGAAGCTTCCACAGCACCGGGTGCTGCCGCCACCAGCACTGTGTGGGGCACTCTCCAGACGGCTCCAGCAGGCAGTTAGCGGCAGAAGCGTTTGGACAAATTGCTAAATACAGCCATGACAGTGAGCACTGAAAGGGCACAAAGCGTGCCATTTCCTTCTGAGCAAAGTGTTTATGATCCTGACAATTGAGCTCCGAGAACGAAACAACTACTGCATAGTGTATTGCTTGTTTGAGCATGATTTTTCGGACAGCAGCAAAAATCCAAAAACCATGGAGACAAGAGCCATGCAGGGTCCTGTATGGAGGCTGTCCTGTTTAAATAAGTAGAATGTCACTGCAGTCTCCAACCAGTCCACACACCCTATAGTTGAAATACTGGAGTTACCGCTACTGCTTTATGAAAATGATCAAGGGTTTTGTTTGTTTGTTTTTGTTTGTTCCTTCGATCATTTTTGGGAATGCACAGTCTGTGAGAAACAAGGTGGAGGAAATTCAAGGCAACGTACGTTACCAGAAGGATTTTAAGAACTGCTGCGTCATGGCTTTCACTGAATCTTGGCTTACTGCGCATGATCGAGACGCAGACCTGTGGATTGACGGCTTTGGAGCCCCGCTGCGCTCGGATCGGCAGGAAGAGGTAACGGGGAAACGTCAGGGGGGCGGAGTATGTTTATACATTAATAAGCAGTACTGCACATCTGTCACGGTCAGAGAGCGCATCTGTACACCCCATGTGGAGCTGCTGTCTGTGTCGCTTCGCCCCTTTTATTTGCCTCGAGAGTTTCCCCAACTTTTCATCACAGTTGTGTACATTCATCCGAGGGCAGACGCTGACTCCGCCTCCAGCACCATCTCTGATGTGATCCAGCGGCTGCAGTCAATTTCTCCAGAGGCGCCAAACTTCATTCTTGGGGATTTTAACCATGTTTCTTTAAAGAAGACACTTAAAAACTTTCATCAGTATGTCTCCTGCCCAACCAGGCGAAAAAAGACATTGGACCTGTGCTATGGATCCATAGAGAGGGCCTATAAATCACTCCCCCTTCCTCCTTTAGGATCATCAGATCACAACTGTGTTCATTTGCTGCCCACATATAAAACTGCTCTCAGAAGAGGCAAGGTGGAGATGAGAGACATTGATGTGTGGACAGAAGATTCAGAGCACAGCCTCCAGGAATGCTTTGACTGTACAGACTGGAAGATGTTCATAATGGCCTGCGGGGATGATTTGGACTCTCTGGCTGAGCTCACATGCTCATACATGGCTCACTGTCAAAATAAGTTTGTTCCACGTAAACGTGTCAAAATATATCCCAACAACAAACCATGGGTTACTAAATCAGTTAAATCCTGCTTACAGAGGAAAGCACTTGCCTTTAAACAGGGGTCTGTTTCTGCGCTACAGGTTGCCACTAAGGAGCTAAAGGCCGAAATTTTAAGAGCAAAACAGAATTATAAATCAGAATTGGAAAGCAAGATGGCAGCAAATAAACTTGGTTCGGCCTGGGCCAGTATGAAAAAAATTGCAGGCCTTCAGAGCACAGAGCGCAGTAATCGTGTGTTTTTAGATGGTTTTAGTTCAGACACAGAGCTGGCTAATGCTCTTAATTGTTTTTATGGTCGTTTTGACTCCTTTGATTTTAGCACAGAAATCCAAGATTTGAAACAGAAACTCAAAGACAATCAGCACTTTAATATTGAGATGCAGGATGTTGAAAGGGAGTTCCGCGCTGTAAAAGTGAACAAAAGTCAGGGCCCTGATAATATATGTGGACGCCTGGTAAAGTCCTGTGCACATGAACTGAGTCCTATATTTCACTACATTTTCAATAAGTCCTTACAGACACAACATGTGCCTAAGATCTGGAAAGATGCCGTGGTTGTTCCCGTTCCAAAATCCAGCTGTCCTAAAACGGTAAATGACTTTAGACCAGTTGCTTTGACTTCAATTTTAATGAAAATTTTTGAAAAACTGGTCAGATGTGAGGTCCTAAAGCAGACTGAACATGCATTGGATCCTCTGCAGTTTGCCTATAGGCCTCACAGAGGAGTGGAGGATGCCACTGTCACTCTGTTTAACATGCTTTTTAAACATCTGGATTTTAATGGGACACACGCCAGGCTTTTATTTGTGGACTTTTCTTCTGCCTTTAATACAATCCAACCTCATATTTTAGTTGAAAGGCTCCTGCAACAATTTGATTTAAGCAATAATCTGGTGGGTTGGATTCTGGATTTCTTAACCAACAGGACGCAGAGAGTAAGGGTCAATGGTACATTGTCTGACCTAAAGTGCTCTTCTACTGGCTCTCCTCAGGGGTGTGTGTTGTCACCACTACTCTTCATCCTGTACACAAACATGTGTCGGAGCAGACATGACAACAGACACATTATAAAGTATGCTGATGACTCAGTCATTGTCAGTCTCCTCCAGGATGGTGAGAGTGGCCACGGCCCAGTAGTTGATGACTTCGTTCACTGGTGTGAGGATTCCTACCTGCAGCTGAATACAACAAAAACGAAAGATATGATTATTGACTTTAGGAGGAAAACTCCCAGGCACAAAGTCACCATACTAAAAGGCCAGACCACCGAATGTGTACAATCGTACAAATATCTTGGGACAATTATTGATAGTGGATTGAACTTTGAGGTGAACTGTGAAAGGGTGTGCAAAAAGGGTCAGCAAAATTTGCATTGTTTGAGGAAACTTGCACGCTTCCAAATTGACCGAACCATAATGACTATGTTCTATCGGGCTTTTATTGAATCTGTTTTATCCTTTTCTTTAATGTCATGGTTTGGTCAGATAAAACTGAAACAGAGGAAATCCTTGGATCAGGTAGTCAGATGGTCCAGTCGTTTGCTTGGTGAGTCACAGCTGAGCCTGACATCCCTGTACACCAGACAAGTACAGAGGATGGCCGACTCGATTTTAAACGATGACTCCCACCCTTTGCACTGCAACTTTCAGCTTCTTCCCTCCAGACGGAGGTTTGCTGTCCCAAAAAGTAGAACCCAGCGCTACAAAAACAGCTTTGTCCCTGCTGCTGTCAAAGAGTTGAACAAGCTATAAAAATTATATTGTACATATTTTATATTTACCTATTTTGTAAGATGTGTGCCTGTGTTTGTGTCTATGTTGAATGTAATTGTGGCTTGTAAATATGGATGTCACCAACTGCAAAACAAATCTACCTACGGGTACAAATAAAGTAACCTGAACCTGAACCTGAACAAGTTGAGAGTGGAGCTGTAGCGAGTTTCTCACAGCTTCCATCATTCGCCACATAAGTTATGAACCCTGTTTAAATTACGAGACCACAGGGTCCGAAAAACATTTGCAATAATACCGCATATCGCGGTGTTGAGCTATCTACCGTCACCACAGGGGAAATTCCTCCACCGTGACAGCCCTACCTGCCACCATTTAAAGTGCTTCTGATTTACGCCAAATAAAGTTCAGCTGTTCTAGTAGGCTTTTCCTGATATTTTTGTAGTCACATCTTACAGCACAGGCCATGGTCTGTAGAGAGCTTCCAAAGCATCAGAGGGATCTCATTGTTCAAAGGTATCAGTCAGGAGAAGGGTACAAAAGAATTTCCAAGACATTAAATATACCATTGAACACAGTGAAGACAGTCATCATCAAGTGGAGAAAATATGGCACAACAGTGGCATTACGAAGAACTGGACAATTCTCCAAAATTGATGAAAAGATGAGAAGAATACTGGTCAGGGAGGCTGCCAAGAGGCTGCCAGCAACATTGAAGGCGCTGCAGGAATTTCTGGTAAGTATTGGCTGTTTAGTACATGCGGCAACAATCTCCTGTCTTCTTCATATGTCTAGGATATGGGGTAGGGTGGCAAGATGGAAGCCTTATCTTACGAAGAAAAACATCCAAACCCAGCTACATTTTGCAAAAACACATTTGAAATCTCCCAAACACATGTGGGAAAATGCGTTATGGTCCAGTGAAACCAAGGTTGAACTTTTTGGCCATAATTCCAAAAGGTATTTGGCACAAACAACACTGCTTATCACCAAAAGAACACCATACCTACAGTGAAGCATGGCGGCGGCAGCATCATGCTTTGGAGCCGTTTTTCTTCAGCTGGAACTGGGGCCTTAGTCGAGGTGGAGGGAATTATGAACAGTTCCAAATACCAGTCAGTGTTGGTACAAAACCTTCAGGCTTCTGCTAGAAAGCTGAAGAGGAACTTCAACTTTCAGCATGACAATGACCCAAAGCACACATCCAAATCAACAAAAGAATGGCTTCACCAGAAGAAGATTAAGGTTTTGGAATGGCCCAGTCAGAGTCCAGACCTGAATCCGATCGAACATCTGTGGGGTGATCTGAAGAGGGCTGTGCACAGGAGATGCCTTCACAATCTGACAGGTTGAGCGTTTTTGCAAAGAGTGGGCAAATATTGCCACATCAAGATCTGCCACGCTGATAGACTCCTACCCAAAAAGAATGAGTGCTGTAATAAAAGCCAAAGGTACTGCAACAAAGTATTTGTTTAAGGGTGTGCACATTTATGCAACCAGGTTACTGTAAGTTTTCTATTTTTTATTTTTCCCCTTAAAACATTTCAGTTTTTTTTTTTTCATTTGGGTCGTGCAGGTTATAGGTCACATTAATGGTGGAAAAAGTTTTGAAATGATTTATCTTGGTCTCATTTTTTACATCACAAAAACCTGGCATTTGAACAGGGGTGTGTAGACTTTTTATATCCACTGTAGTAGGGAAAGCTGAGAAACTGTACTCTCGACAGACTCAAAACTCAGTGCCCTTTTCCTCATCTTCACGGGTGTTGGCGCTTTCTGAAAATCTGGTTTAAATTAATCATCACTTATCGACCTAAATTATAAAAAGCAATCAAGTGAAACAGGAGCCTTATTGATCCATCAACTGATAACAGATATACAGTACAAGCAACAACCACACTGTCATAGTGTGATGGCTGTCCCACCAGGCACACACCAGGAATAAATGGTGGTAACTTTTCATTTATTTTATAGCACATTTTTATATAAAACAGACACACACATTTTTGTTCAACATACTTTTAATTTGGTTGGCAGTTAGTTGGCATTTTAGTTACCTATTTGGAGTGCACACATTTAGTTAACTTTATCTGTCAATTTTGCTATATGCATTACAAGCACATTATTAATACCTTTTTCTTTGAACTGCCAGCTCCTGGGTGGTTGCTGCAGAGTGCAGGCCTCCAGAGAAAAGAGTCACAGCTCCTGCAACTCTACTTAAATATTACAGCTCAGATAATATGACTCTACCAAGTTACTTGATTGTTACGGATGAAGGCAACATTAAGTTTATCAATTTGCTTTAGTTTTCTTTTATTAGAATCAGAATCAGAATCAGCTTTATTGGCCAAGTATGCACAACACATACAAGGAATTTGACTTTGGCTAAAAACTTGCTCTCGTTGTTCAGGTGGAGGATTTAAATAAGGATTCAATGACAACAGAGTATGTACAGTAAATTACAGTCTGTCCACGTTTCTATAAAAGGATGCAAAAATATACAGGAATATATGCAGTTATTTACTCAGACTAACCACACTTTGCAGAAATATATGAAAAAAAAATACAATCACACAGTATTTCAATGTGGACTCAGATTCAGTGATATAATGTGAATGAAGTAAAAAGCAGTGTGAGAGTTATGTGCAATGTAATAATGGATGAAAAGTCATGAGTACAGCAAACAGGTAGGACTAGGTGAATGTTAAGAGTTCATCAGAGTGATGGCTTGAGGAAAGAAACTGTTCCTGTGACGGGTGGTTTTGACCTTCAGTGATCTGTAACGACGACCAGAAGATAGAAGTTCAAACAGTTTGTGGCCGGGGTGTGATGGGTCAGCACAGATGTTTCCCGCCCGTTTCCTGGTTATGGACCGATATAAGTTCTCAATGGAGGGTAGGTCGGTACCAATGATCCTCTCCGCAGACTTAATGATCCGCTGCAGTCTGGTCTTGTCCTGTTTAGTGGCAGATCCAAACCAGACAGTGATGGAAAAGCAGAGGACAGATTGGATGATGGCGGTGTAGAAGACAACCAGCAGCTCCTGAGGCAAATCAAACTTCTTGAGCTGACGCAGAAAAAACAACCTCTGCTGGGCCTTTTTCCGGACAGTGTCTATATGGGAGGACCACTTCAGGTTCCGGGAGATTGTGGTACCCAGAAACTTGAAGGAGTCCACAGGCTATTAATATTGCTTTTCCTTGGGTGATAATCAACTTAAACTGATCATCTGTTAATGTTTATTATAGCCTGTCTAGTTTTCTCTTGGTTAAGTTTATTTTTGTCTCGCTAGTGTGTCTCAGTGGTCTGAACAGCCTCTATATACATTTCCCTGATGTCTCATTTTGGAAGGTCAGTTTATGTTCAGTTTTCTTAGTTGGTGCCTTAGTTTGGTTTTGTTAAGTTGACCTCTTTTATGGGCCCAATTTCTGTCAAGAAAGGTTCTGCATTTTTTTTGAAAAATACCTTTTGTAAATAAGCTTAAAGGAGTCACTGACTACTTTTTTTACACATTTAAACAGCTCACTCGTCTTAATGAAGTGCTTGTGACATATTTTGTTCAGATTTTCTTAATTTTTTTTAGTTATTGAAGCAATTTTTTTTCTTGGCTTTCTTCAAATGCTCTGATTCAAAGCCTGTCACTTTAAGAAACAGACTTCAACTGTTCAACTCCACCCTCCCTTTTACGTCAGTTAGCCATTAGTTGAGTAGCTTCTAACCAGCTCTTTCTGCTCGGTTGAGCAGCATTCTGGTTCACTGATCCACAGTCAATGTCTCACTTCAGTCTGATCTATCTCCCAATAAATTTTGCCATGATGCCACAACAAATTGTGAGCACCGTGTGCTGAATGATCGCCGCAACCCCACCGTCCACGGAGGACGGTGGGGTTGCTGGTCCTGAGACATTTTGACTGTAGGGAGCCAGAGGCTTTGTCGTGATTCCGCGGCGGATCACACACACTGGTGTTATGTCGATAACTCCCCCACCAATCCAGGGGAGTTCTCAGCGTAACACTGGCCAGTAGCCCTGGTCCCGGGCCATAAAAGCGATCGGTGCGCCATGGTGGGCGATCCGCCACTGAATCACGATGAAACCTGTCTGAGGTGGACCAGAGTGAACCAGGTGATAACAGGGATGGCTATTAGGTTGACTAAGATTTGGGGGGGAAAAAGCAATATAAGCTTACAGCGAGTGTCCTGGTAATAGTGGGGAAATTCCAGGTTTACAGCAGCACTCAGAGCAATAGTTAATAAGATGAAATAAAAACTGGTTAGCCAAAAGCAGTGAGAATGAATGGTTGTCTGTTTCTCTGTGTTGGCCCTGTGATGGACTGGCGATCTGTCCAGGGTGTACCCTGCCTCTCGCCCAAAGATGCTGGGATAGGCTCCAGCCCCCCCGCGACCCGAAAAGGATTAAGCGGAAGAAGATGAATGAATGAATGAACAGCCAAAAGCAGTAAATGAATATACATATGTACACAGATATATACACAGTGCAGGAGCATTGCAGCTAGATGGTATAAACAGCATTACAGTTTAAGTTGACTTGCAGAATATGAATATGTACCCAGGCAATATATTTCGTGTTTGAATCAACAGTGTTGTTGTCACCCTCAGTAATAGGTTACCTTCAGCCACCACTTCAAGCTACGTGACGGACAGCTAGGCATGCCAATAATAGAGCAGTGGGTGGGTCTCAAGGATGGCAATGGGTTGGTTTTTCGAAACGTGATGTATATGATTTATCTGGAAGAGTCAAAAACGGTTTTGGTGCGAAACCGGAGAGAAAAACAAGATAAAGGCAGTGTGCTTTTTTCAGATAGTTGACTTTTTGGAACTTTTTTGGCTAATTACATGACCAGTTGACACATCCATCCATCCATCCATCTTCTTCCACGTAATCCTTTTCAGGTCGCGGGGGGGGGGGGGGGGGGGGCTGGAGCCTATCCCAGCATCTTTGGGCGAGAGATGCTGGGATAGGCTCCAGCCCCAGCTGAGCGTTAAAATCTACAAACACACCATTTTTCAATCAGTGACCCCTTTAAGCCTCATTTTTAAAGAGAATAACCTGTGTCTCTCTCATCTATCTGCTCGGTCCCTCACACATGGAAATGCCTATAAATAGCCAAACTTTTAAGGTAATTTTGTATGTCATGTACCTGCATTTTAGAAAATCCTGTGCTAGTTCACTTGAAAACTACAGTTGTTAATACTGCACAATATATAGTAATGTCACCACTTTTCATTTTTAAAAGTACTCAAAACCTCATAAAGGTGCACTTGTACACTAATTTTATGCATTAAATACACATTTTTGGCAGTTATATTTTTAAGGTGATGTTAGAATTAGGGCAGGAGAGGCTCTAATTTATTTGGCCAAAGCCAAATCACTAGCATGCTAACTAGCCACATGCGTGATATTACGGTGACCACAAACCAACTCAACAGGTGACTGGTATATATTATACTGACTTCTGCACCGGACAATATTTAATTTGTTTGCGTATTTAATTTGTTTGCATGTGTGTGAAAAATCATGAGTTTGAAGCTAGAAGTCAAAGGTGTGATGTTGAATGTTGACAGCGCATATGCCCCACAAGTTGGATGCCAAGTAGAAGACAGAGGAATTCTGCAGTAAGTTGGATGAAGTGGTAGAGAGTGTTCCCGGGGGGAGCGAGTGATGATTGGAGCGGACTTTAATGGGCATGTAGGTTAAGGGAACAGAGGTGATGAGGAGGTTCTGGGTAGGTTTGGTCTTAAGGAGAGAAATGTGGAAGGACAGATGGTTGTGGATTTTGCTGAAAGGATGGAAATGGCTGTGGTGAGCACATACTTTAAGAGAGGAACACAGGGTGACTTACAAGAGTGGAGGAAGGTGCACACAGGTGGACTACATCTTATGCAGAAGGAGAAATCTGAAAGAGACAGGAGACTGCAAGGTGGTGGCAGGAGAGAATGTAACTAGACAGCATTGGATGGTAGTCTGTCGGATGACTTTGGAAAGCAAGAAGTGATAGAGAGTGAAGGCAGAGCCAAAGATTAAGTGGGGGAAGTTACAGAAGGAAGAAGGTCACACAGAGTTCAGGAAGGGGTTGATACAGGCTCTGAGTGATAGGGAAGAATTGCCACATGACTGGGAAAGTGTAACAAAAGTTTTGAGGGAAAGGTGTAGAAGGGTATGTGGTGTATCCAGTGGACAGAAGAAGAAAGACAAGGAGACTTGGTGGTGGAATGAGGAGGTACAGGAAAGTATTCAAAGGAAGAGGTTGGCAAAGAAAAAGCGGGATAGTTAGGGAGATGAAGAAAGTAAACAGGAATATTTGGAATCTAGGCACATGGCAAAGCAAGGTGGTAAAGGCAAAGAATAAGGCATATATTGAGTTGTACGAGAGGCTAAACACAAAGGAAGGAGAAAAGGAGTTGTATCGATCGGCTAGACAGAGAAAGATCAAGCTGGAAAGGATGTGCAGCAGGTTAGGTTGACAAAGGACAGAAATGGTAATGTACAAACAAATGACAAGAGTGTGTCGAGAAGGGGGAAGGAGTACTTTGAAGAACTGATGAATAAAGAAAATGCGAGAAAAAGGAGGATGAATGAAGGCAAGATGGTGAACAAGGAAGTCCCGAGGATTAGCAAGGCAGAAGTGAGGGCAGCTTTGAAGAGGATGAAGGACGGAAAGGCGGTTGGTCCAGATGACATACCTGTGGAGGTATGGAGATGTTTAGGAGAGATGGCAGTGGACTTTTTAACCAGATTGTTTAACACAATCTTGGAGAGTGAGAGGATGCCTGAGGAATGGAGAAGAAGTGTTTTGTTACCAATTTTCAAGAACAAAGGTGATGCTCGGAGCTGTAGTAACTACAGAGGCATAAAGTTGATCAGTCAGTCACACTATGAAGATATGGGAAAGAGTTGTTGAAGCCAGGTTGAGAAGAGAGGTGACAATCAGTGAGCAGCAGTACGATTTCATGCCAAGAAAGAGTACTACAGATGCAATGTTTGCTTTAAGAGGGCTGATGGAGAAGTATAGAGAGGATCACAAGGAGTTGCACTGTCTCTTTGTGGATCTAGAGAAAGCATATGATAGGGTGCCAAGAGAGGAAGTGTGGTACTGTGTGACAAAGTCAGAAGTGGCAGAGGAGTATGTGAGGGTGGTGCAGGACATGTATGAGGACAGCGAGACGATGGTGAGGTGTGCTGTAGGAGTGACAGGTGGGTTCAAGGTGGCAGTGGGGTTACATCAGGGATCAGCTCTGAGCCCCTTCTTGTTTGTCATGGTGATGGACAGGCTGACAGATGAGGTCAGGCAGGAGTCTCTGTGGACCATGATGTTTGCAGATGACATTGTGATCTGTAGTGAAAGTAGGGAGCAGGTGGAAGAGAACCTGGAGAGGTGGCGGTATGCTCTGGAGAGAAGAGGAACGAAAGTCAGTAGAAGCAAGACAGAATACATGAGTGTGAATGAGAGGGAGGCAGGCGTAACGTGAAGATGGAAGGAGTAGAGGTAGTGAAAGTAGATGAGTTTAAATACCTGGGGTCAACCATCCAAAGCAATGGAAAATGCACAAGAGAGGTGAAGAAGAGTGCAGGCAGGGTGGAGTTTGTGGAGACGAGTGTCAGGGGTGATTTGTGACAGAAGCATAGCAGCAAGAGTGAAAAGGAAGATTTACAAGATGCTAGTGACATCTGCGATGATGTACGGTTTGGAGACGGTGGCACTGACAAAAAAGCAGGAAATTGAGCTGGAGGTGGCAAAGTTGAAGATGCTAAGATTTTCATTGGAATTGACTAGAAATGAGTATATCAGAGGGACAGCTCAGGTTGAGCGGTTTGGAAACAAAGTAAGAGAGGCAAGGCTGAGATGGTTTGGACATGTGCAGAGGAGGGATAGTGGATATATTGGACAAAGGATGTTGAAGATGGAGCTGCTAGGCAGGAGGAAAATAGGAAGACCACAGACGATTCCTGGATGTAGTGAAGGAGGGCATGGAGAGGGTTGGTGTTACAGAGAAAGATGCAAGGGATAGGGTGAGATGGAGGCAATGGGCCACTGTGGCGACCCCTAAAGGAAGCAGCCGGAAGAGGAAGAAGAAGAGGAAGAGTGTCAAAGGACTCTTGTCTATATTATGTTCATTGAGGTGCTTGCTTACTTATTTGCTTGCTTACTTACTTACTTAGCCCCAAAGCCAGGTGGCTGTAGGGGACAGCACCACAGATGACTTTTTGACAAGTTCCCTCCATCCTGTACGGTCCTCTGCTAACCTCAGTATGCTGGTGAGAGGTCGGTTTGTCCATTCCTTGTTGTTATCATCCCACCTTTTCTTCTGTCTGCCACGTCTCCTTCTTCCAGGTACAGTGCTTTGCATAATGGTTTTTGCAATTCCAGTGGATCATGTCACATGGCCATACCAGTTTGTTTTCCTGCTTTTCACAATGGAGAGGAGGTCCTCGTATGGGCCAATGGCTGCTCTGACACGATTCTACACTGCTTCATTTGTAATGTGGTCTTTGTAAGAGATGCACATGACTTTCCTGTAGCATCTCAGCTCAAAGGTTTGGATCCTCTTTTGTAGGTCCACTGTAAGGGTCCATGATTCACATGCGTAGAGGAAGGTTGAGATGACCAATGAACGCAGCAGGCATAGTTTGTGCTTGTCAGTGATGTTCTTGTCCTTCCAGATTTTCTTCAGCCTGGTTAGTGCTGCCATGGCCTGTACTATTCTTGCAAGAACTTCTTTCCTCGACCCTTCATCTGATACAGTGGCCCCAAGATACATGAAACTGGTGACTGCTTCAAGTTTTTGAGCTCTTAGTTTGATTTCTCTCTTGAAGCCATCTTGGTTGTTGGTCATGATTTTCTTTTTCATCACTAATCTCCATTCCATAAGCTGTCAATGCTCTATCAGCTGTTCCACTAGGTTTTCAAGTTCTTCTTCTGTTCCTGCCAATCCATCGATGTCAGTGGCAAAGCTTAACAGCTGGTGAGTGTTCTTCCTCCAATACTGATTGAGCCTTAGTGATTCTTCAAAGCATCGCTCAATATCTTCTCTGGGAAAATGTTCTCCAGGAATTGAGGTGCTTAGCAACAATTAACGGTACATTTTGAAGGGGCTATTTTTCTTGGTGGAGCAAAATAACTGGTTAAAAAAAAAAGCAAATATATTTTGTCCTGTGTTGCTGTCATTTAATAAACTGTGCGTGTGGAACTGTTGTATAGAAGCAGTATTATACTCAAGGTCTGCTGTATCAATTAATGTAGTAACTGCCACTTTGGGCCTACTATGGATCACCACAGTTACTATATTCATTGATACCGTACTCCCTTTCATGCAATATTGCTTAATTATGTTCTTCATATCCTTTATCAAATCACCAGAAAATTTTCTCGACAACCCAAAAAGGCAGTGGAGTACTAATATCCCTGAAGAACACAATAGAGAGCCTAAGTCACACCCCCTCTACTTCCACATATGGAACCTCAAATCAGAAAAAATCTCCATTGAAATGAATGACAAGAGCAAAATTATCTTACATCTCCCATCATCCCACATCACCAAACATGATCATGGTGGGAGATTACTAAAACCTCATCTCCTGTTTCCTGACCGATGAAAGAAGGATCCAAAGAGAAGAAAAACAACAAAGGTATTATTTTGTATTTTGAGAGCTGGAGCTGATCCAAAGGACTGTTAGTTACTTCTCGCTGGGCACGCTTTGAAAACGTGACAGTTTACCATGTCTGTGTTTGTAGTTTTTTAATTTACATATTTTCACAGCCTTATACCTCAACAGTGAGATAACAACCTACACCATTATTTATGTGAAAATTTATCTTTTAAATTGACAAACATATGTGTAACTAGTGGCAAAATTCCATCGATCCATCGGGATCAAAAGATAATTTCTCTTGCCATTCATTTCAAGGGAGATCTTTTCCGATTTAAAGTACTGATGACACGTTTTTCACTTCCTCTAATTTTTCAACACATAATACAATATGACAAAATAGGTTGGTCTGTGCAGTTGTAAGTCAAACAGGCTTTTTTTCACGCAAATATCCAACGTTTTCATGAGCGCCACGTCACCCATTGCGTCAGTGGCTGGAAAAACCCCTGGCCATGTTGTAATGTCATCGATGGAACACAGCGCTTGGCTGCCCTTTGTACACACAGGATGGAAGCGGTTGAAAACATCAACGATGGTTCCAGCACATGTAGTCTGGAATTGGTTTGGGTTGTCCAATCTTCAGATGATTATAGTTCCGAAGAATGGGATGACAATGAAGAATCTGGGGGCATCAAACCGTATAGGTTTGAGCTGTGCCAAGCGGGCACTGTGCCTAGCGCATCAGACTCAATGACAGTCAGCTGTTCATGTTTTGTGTGCATCATCTGCCGTGTTGTCAGCCAGCCAATATTGCCAACACTATCACGACGTGTTAGCCACTCCACACAACCGTGGTTCTGCTGCGCCCCTTGTAGCGATGTCGGCTCTTGGGTGCAACCGTGGTTAACACGTCTCCTCTCCATGTTTGCTGGGCGATGTCGGCCCCGAACGCCTACTCTTTGTGTTTCTTTGTGTATTTTTGTAAGTCTTCATCTTTTGGGATCAGTCTTTATGTTCAATACATGTGCTGTGTTGAATCCCGCGCGTAAATCCTCGTTATTTACGCATAAATCCTCCCTCTCCGTGCGCTCTTACGCAGGGCACAAGATCCCTCTCCATGAAATAACGAGGATTTACGTGCAGGGTTCACCACAGCATATTTAATATAGAACGACAGACAATTCCCAAAAAGGTGAAGACGTACAAAAAACACAAACACACTTACTGATGGCTTTCAAGTGCCGGCATCGCCCAAGGAACGAATGAGAGGAGACGTGTTAGCCACAGGTGCACCCCAGAGCTGACATCGCTTCAAGGACGCACGAGAACCACGGCGAACATGGAGTGACTAACGTCGTGAGAGTGCTGAAAATACTGGCAGACTAACAGCAAAGATGACAATACTATGGACCAGCAGTGCGTGTAATTCGCAGCTGTTTGACAGTAACGCACTGCCAGTGATGGTGTGATGAGAAGCACCTGGGCGAGGACCGGGAAACATGATCAGCGGAAGGGGAATCAGCTGATGATAATGAGAGAAGGGACGTGGCCAGACCAGTGAGATGTCAGCATAGGATCACAGAAAGTAGGTCAAAGCTGCGTGTAAATCCATTAATCCTTCCCCTCCTTGTGCACTCCTGCCTAAAAGCGCACGAGGAGGCTGATGACAGTTGGAGCTGAAGCGTGTGATGTGGTCTTTCATGGTCTGCTGTTTATCTAAGCCTGCGACACAACGCAAAGGCATAGCCGTAAAATTAAAACAAGAAACCAGAGAAACTGTGAGCTACAAAGCTGCTGCCACTCTAGTTAACAACACCGGAGTCCGTTCTGTCGATTATGTCATTGGGGTGCCACCCTTAATTCGGTGGGCGGCACCACAGTCCAGTCAGCGGCTGTGGTTTTTTGATGATAACTAGTTTATGCAGGCGCTGTTGTAAATATTATATTGATCATAGACAATGACTTTTGGGTTTATACAACATGCTAAAAAATGTCAAAAACTTGTCATCAGCACTTTAAGGTCCCATGTGCAGAAGTAGAAGGAGCGTGACTTAGGCTCTCTATAAGGAATCATTGATTAAGCTATGGTCACAAAGATTCTTACAAACGATGGGTTCATAAGAATCTCCCAATTGCCACGAATTCTGGAGTTTGCAGACATTTGTGGAGGGGGCATAGTTTCTTATGGCTGCCATTCAATTCACAAGAGCAACTTGAGGCATTCTTGAGAAATGAGGTGCTTTTCTCTCGTACGATGGCCCTAGAGTTATTACGTTCTTTGTAAGGGTGCCTTGGGATCTTCCTACACTATACTTACTGCCATCTTATGAAAATTTTGTGCAGCTTGAGGCACTCCCAAGTTGTTAGTAGGAAGATTTTACAGCTTTTGGCATATTTTGTCGGCACAAATGTTGTATGAATGACATACTTCCGCCTTATGAGCACCTCACTACCACGTTACGCATGCTGTACAAATCTCCGTATGAATGGGGGATTCGTATGGCACTTTCTATAACCACGGTAAAGGGCCCTCAAGCACAACTTAAGGTGTTCTGGAGGCATACTTAT
Organism: Pholidichthys leucotaenia; assembly: GCA_020510985.1. Classification (NCBI taxonomy): domain Eukaryota; kingdom Metazoa; phylum Chordata; class Actinopteri; order Cichliformes; family Pholidichthyidae; genus Pholidichthys; species Pholidichthys leucotaenia. The sequence continues at coordinate 206,535,574 of CM035845.1, read as the reverse complement.
GGCCAACATCTCACATAGTTCTTGCATTGTTCCTGTGGCATTCGTATGGCCAACCTACGATGAGGGGTTTTCATGGGGTGTGTGTAGAAATCTTGGACAAGACCATCGACCTGGCCATGAACTTACGGTCTACAAATGCTGGATTCTCCTACGGCCGCCTTAAAAAGGCCATGGAAAATGGTCCAAAAATCATTTGTACGGTGTTCGCAGCTGTTCATAATTGTATTGTGACAGTAGCTTTACACACACCATCAATCTGTCTAAGGGTATTCTCACACCTGAAACTCTGCAACAAAGTCCAAACTAAAGTTTTTATTTTGTTATAATTTGTTATATTATTTGCTGCAGTTTTTTGTTTGTTTGTTTTTTTTACACTGTTTGATTTAAATACAGATGCTGTGGCGGTTTGGGAAAACCCCCACAAACAGACTAAGGACAGACAACTCGCTACTCCTGGTTTTTTCCGCTACACTACTGTGATAATGTCACCTTTCATGTATTGTGTTCATGTGTCCTGTCCTTACGGTGACCTAGAGACTCAGATCAATATGTAGATGTGCCTGTTAACCCCTTTGTTCTGCACCTAGAGCACAGTCTAGCAAATCTGCCTATTGTGATGTATGCCTCTCAAATGCAAATGCCATACTCCCTGCTGTGAATGCCTTTCATGCATTGTTTGTAACTGGTATTTAAGCTGACTGAAATCCATGCTCTCTCTCACACTTCAACCTCTGCTGCAGCCACGCGCTCTGTGTCCCTCCTTCTCTGAGAGCCAGAGGATCCCGCTCCGGCCTGCACACACTTGGGCTGGAGAGGGGATCCCGTGACGGTGGTATGATATAATAAACTCTACTTAAAACCTCCAACAACACTGCTTTATTTCATGCCGCCGCAGATGCTATTGTAAAAAGAGGCCAGCAGAGAATCTACCTCCTTCGCAAACTGAATTCTTTCTAAGTCAATTCTGTGATTCTTACTCATTTTTAGTCAGTCTTTTAATGAGAACATTTTAACATTTTCCTTTATTTGCTGGTATTGTTAAGATCTACTCAAAGATCATTGGACAAAAACAGAGATCTGAATGTGTTCTGCAATCAACAAATTGTTAGAAAAGCAACTGCTATTCTAACCTCAGCTGGTCACATTCTTGCTGATAATTTTTTCCTCTTCCCTTCAGGACGCCACTATGCTCAACCTCTGTGTAAAACCAACAGGTATTCAAAGTCTTTTGTCCTCTCTTATTAAATACTTTGTAAGTGAAATCCTCATTAGCCATCTAAATCATGTCTATTATTGTTTCTTGTGTGTATTGATCAATTTATGATCATTAACATTCATTTATCTACTGCTCTACATCTAGCTTTTAGATGCCCGTTTTCTGGTACAGGGAAGGTCCAATTAAGAGGTATCCTGTCTTTTTCAAGGACATCCTGTTCATATTCACACAGATAGCTGTCCAGTACAACCACAGACTGACCTGTGGCCACTGAGCAGCTCCACTGGAGCAATTGAGTTCTTTTGCAAAAACAGATAAGTCCAATTGGTTTAATATTGAGGAAAAACAACATTTTCATCTGTTGGTTTATAGGTGTTAGTATTTCCAACTCAGCTTCGAAGACATGGTCACTTGAAATGTGAGTATCTCAGATATAATAAAGCAAAAAGTTGAACATCAATTCATAGTTACTTTTTGGCAATTTATTAGTACTTTTTTTGCAAAAACAGATCAGTCCACAAGCCATTCTTTTGCAAAAACAGACAAGTCCCGAAAACCATGCTAGTCTGTCTGGAACATACTTGAATGTCTATAAGCATCAATGTAGTATGACTGACACACTGATTTAAGCATATCCACTCAGTAAAATGGTATAATTTTTAGTCAGTCGGTGGCGCAGTGGTTAGCACTGCGGCAGCACAGTTTACCCTTGGCCGGGGGATCCTGGGGATCGTGGAATCGTGGGTTCAATCCCAGCCCCCGACCAACAGTGATCTGTGTGGAGTTTGCGTGTTCTCCCCGTGTATGCATGGGTTTACCCCAGGATTTCTCCGGTTTCCTCCCACATGCCAAAAACATGCAGGTTAGGTTAATTGGAGACTCTAAAGTGGCCCTAGGTGTGAATGTGTGTGTGAATGGTTAAGGGATAGCGCCGTATCGTGGCTGCTTCATCCATCCAGGTGGTGGATGACCCTCAATTTCCCCTCTGGGGATCAATAAAGTATACTAAATCTAAAAAATCTAACAGAGCTATAGTCTGAGCGAACAATCTGAACCTGTTTTTTAATAGGTTTGACCAACCGCACCCCCCCCCCCCCCGACTGCACAACAACCACTGCTGCCTCTAAAGTCATCGAGACCTGCTGTCCACACCCCACTCCACCAACACCCCCCCACTCCTAGCACACAGCCCCCCAACCTGACCCTCATTAAGACCCAGGTGAGGACGGAGCTGAGGAAGATCAAGAAGAGGAAGGCCTCTGGACCAGACGGCATCAGCGCGAAGCTCCTCAAGTCCTGTGCAGACCAGCTGTGTGGGATTGTGGAGCACATCTTCAACCTGAGCCTGAAGCTGGGGAGGGTACCACAGTTGTGGAAAACATCTTGTGTGGTACCTGTACCAAAGACTTCCCACCCCAAAAATCTGAACAGCTACAGACCAGTGGCCCTGACGTCCCACATGATGAAGACCCTGGAGAGACTGCTCCTTGCTCACCTCCACCCCTTGGTGGGACCAGCGATGGATCCACTCCAGTTCGCCTACCAGCATAGCATTGGGGTGGAGGATGCAGTGATCTTCCTCCTTCACTGTTCTCTGTCCCACCTGGAGAAGCCCAGGAATGCGGTGAGGATCATGTTCTTTGACTTCTCCAGTGCTTTCAACACCATCCAACCGATGATCCTGAAGGACAAGCTGCTGTGCGCAGGGGTGGACCAGCACCTGTCATCATGGATCCTGGACTACCTCACTAACCGGCCACAGTTTGTGAGAACCCGAGATTGTGTGTCCGACATGATCATCGGTAGCACACCCCCCCCCCCCCCCCAGGGAACGGTTTTGGCTCCCTTCCTGTTCACCCTTTATACTGCAGACTTCTCACACAACACAACACACTGCCATCTACAGAAGTTCTCTGACGACTCTGCGATCGTCGGCCTCATCTCCAAAGGAGATGAAGCTGAGTACAGAGGACTTATCCAGGGCTTCGTGGACTGGTGCCATCGGAACTGCCTCCAGATCAGCGCGAGGAAAACTGAGGAGCTGGTGGTGGACTGCCACAGGCAAGGACAACCCCTCACAGCACCAGTAAACATACAGGGAACAGACATTGAGATGGTGACATCCTACAAGTACCTTGGTGTTCATGTGATAGACTGGTCACACAATACCGATGCACTCTACAAGAAGGGACAGTGCAGGCTGTTCCTACTGAGGAGGCTCAGGTCTTTTGGTGTACAAGGGGTGCTGCTGAAGACATTCTACGACACGGTGGTGGCATCAGCCATCACTTTTGGAGTGGTCTGCTGGGGCAACGGCATTACAGCAGCCAATAGGAAGAGACTGAACAAACTGATCAAGAAAGCTAGATCTGTCCTGGAGAAACGCCTTGACCTAGTGGAGGAGATAGGAGAGAGGATGGTGACTAAACTGTCATCTCTGCTGGAGTTCCAGTCCCATCCTATGCAGGACATACTGAACGCAGTGAGGAGCTCATTTAGCAGTAGACTACATCATCCTAGGTGCGCAACCGAGAGGTTTTGCAGGTCCTTCCTACCTACAGCTGTCAGACTGTATAACCTAAGCAGGGCTGCTCGCAGAGATAGCAAAAAAACGTGACGACCTATTAGTACTGAATGCAAAAGATGCAACAGACTTACACAAATGGTCCCCTCCAGTATACAACTAGGACAATATCAGTCGCTACCAAGGGTGACAATATGTATGGATACATATTCATACTATGTAGGATAACTAAGTAGACGGTTATGCTGTTTATTCCATCTTGCTACAATGCTCCACACTTTGTATATATATTTATACATTTATGTGTATGAATGTATATTCACTGCTCTTATTTTTATTTTTCTTATCTTCTTAATTATTGCTCTGAGTGTTGCTATCCTTGTGCTGTTGCAATCCTGGAATTTCTCCATTGTGGGACTAATAAAGGCTTATCTTATCTTAATAAAGCTATAATTCACGATTCAAAGATTTTATTGTCAATGCTACTATATGTACAGGACATACAGGAGAATTGAAATGGTGTTTCTCTCTCTCTTCATTGGTGTGCACAGTATAAAAAGAAAAGGAATAAGGCTGGAAAAAAGAAAACAACAACAACAGCAGTCTGATTGCTGGGGGGGTTTTCTGCAACTGTGGGAGTTTCCCCTACAGTTGAAAGTGCTATGAGATGACTGTTGTTGTGAAATGGCGCTATATAAATAAAGTTGAATTGAATTAATATACAATATGTACAGTAATGCAACCCGTGGTGCAAATGGCAACAAGAAAGACCTAGACCTCCCATAGTGCAAAATTGAGATAAACGATTAACAATGATAAAACCCAGCAACCCTATATACAGACAACTAGAGCTGTAATACCTGTAGTTGCAGATTCAATGTTGTAGTGTAGGTGCAGATAGTAACAGATAGGACTGCACATGATCAGTATTGCAGTGACAGACAGCAGCAGATACGGCATTTGTGCAAATGGGTGCAGTTAATGTTAATGTGCAGAGACATACAGCAGCAAAGTAGCAAGAATTCTGATAATTGTTCGCTATTCCAACCTCGTTTGTGCCCTACTGGTGAACGCATCACTGGTTCATCTGCTTCATCAAAATTATCCATATTTGACATAAAATGCAACAAAATTGTAAAATTGGCAGGGAAATCACTCACAGCAAGCAGGTGCTGTGTTCGAAATGCTCACTCCTTCCCTATACAGTGGTACCTCTACTTACGAACGTCTCTACATACGGAATTTTCAGGTTACGAGACGCCTCAACGGGAAAATATTGCCTCTAGTTACGAACGAAATTTCAGGATACGAAAGGCAAAAAAGTATGCGCTCCTCGCAGCTTCCGTAGTTTACCGAACGTAAACATACCTGTAGCTGCTCTGCCATTGGCTATCGCCTAGCATCTTCCTGGTATCCCATTGGCCACGAATTTTTTTTTTTTTTCCAAAACTTTATGCGTTTGGTTGATCTCGCCAAAGAATATGGCCGTAATACATCAACGATCAGCACGGTATTAAAACAAAACGAAGCACTTACAAGCCGACAAAAGCAAACGTCCTTGGATCAGAACATGAACCAAAGAAGGCAAAACGTGACGACGTCGACGACGATAGCAGTTAAAGGGTAAATGAACATAATTTTTATTATTCTTTCTCTTTTATTATTCTCTTTTATTATTCTCTCATTTTAAACTCTCATTTTATGTTTATTGTGCAGTAATCTAATTGTAACATGTATTTGTTACATGTTTTGATGCGTTTTTACGATTTATAAAAAATTTATGCCCGAATTTTGGGGGCTTGGAACGGATTACGGCATTTACATGTAAAACGCGCCTCTACTTACGAATTTTTCACGTTACGAGAATTCTTCCGGAACGAATTAAATTCGTAAGTAGAGGTACCACTGTATAGTGTACTATATAGTGAACGCACAACCAATGGAGCAGTGAGAGAAGAGCTTCACATCACAACATAAACTACCTTACGGTATTAATATTTAATAATTCAGCAAAAACGATTTGATTTAATACGTTTACTACAAATTACATGCAAGTATTCATTTTTTACCACAGTTTGTTACGTTTTACTGTCTCACGTGATGACGTCATTAACCGTGCTGCGAAAACAAGCCCAGTAGTGTCCAAAAGCGGTTAATTTTATTGTTATATTGAGTTTACTGTAGTCCACTATATCTAAATTCACTATATAGTGAGTAGGGAGGGAGTGAGTGAGTGAACATTCCGAACACAGCCAGAAATCAGTCAGAGCGAGCAGACCGGGAAGGCAGCAAAGAAGAGTCACGTGACCCAAATACCAAGAGCTGATTTACCGTGTGGAGTTATCTGCTTTTGTATTTAAAAAAAAACAAAAAACAAAACACCCGGCGTTAATCGGTTTTTGAAAAAAAAAAAAAAAAAAACATGAATTTGTAGCGTCTAACAGGACATATAGGATTTTGAGAAAAAACTATTTGAACTTCTATAAGTAAATAATGTTAACAGTTGTTTGATGTGAAGAGGGAAATTTTCTTGGAAGTGGCATTTATCGGTTTTTGCAAACAAACTTCAATTGGGGTTAAGTGCCTTGCTCAAGGGCACCACAGTGGTTTAGAAGGGTGGGGCAAACACTGCTGTGTTATCTATCCTTCTCGGATCTGATCTGCCGGTCCAGGGATTGAACCGGTGACCCTCTGGTCACTAGTCCACATCCCTAACCATTAGGCCACCACTGCCCTGACTGTTGACTTTTTTTTAAATATACTGTATATAATTTTTTTTTCCACAATATTTTTTACTGAACCTTTTTTTTTTTTTTTTTTTTTTTACAAACATGGCACAAACAGTCAAACACTAACACTAAAGTAATTTAAAAATTTAAAAAAAAACAAAAAAAATGTACTAAAAACAACAACAACCATTAACAAAAGCAAGTCAACAACAATGCTCCTCTGTTTAGTCTAGGTAATCTACTACATAAGAATACATAATATACATTCACCAGTTTGGAATTTGCAAGGTCCACACATATTCACCTTCTTCTTCAGAAGTTATGTTTAATTTCTTTACATAATCAATGAAAGGTCTCCATATATTCTCAAACACATTTTCCTTTATTTTCAGTATATATGTTATTCTTTCTAGTGGAAGGTTTGTTAACATCTGTCTTAACCACTGAGTCACATCTGGTCTATGAGTCTTTTTCCACCATAGTGCAATACATTTTTTGGCATTAAGCAAACTCAGGTCTATGAATGCTCTTTCACTCTTATTAAAGTTATGTTTTTCTGGATACAGACCCAACAAAAACAGTTTAGGGTTCAATGTGAATTGTTTTGAAATTATTTTTTCAATTGTTACCCTCACCTCTTCCCAAAACATTCTGATTTTCCTACATTCCCATAAACAGTGAAATAGGGTTCCTTTACTTTCCATACATTTTGTGCATGTATCTGGTATGTTTTTGTTATATCTATTTAACTCCACTGGTGTAACATACAGCCGCATTAACCGTTTAAAATGTATCAGTTTAAGACGTACATTTATTGATTTGGTTTGAGCTTTTGCACAAGCCATTTCCCATTGTTCCTCTGAAATTTCAATTTGCAGGTCTTCTTTCCAATAATTCAGTCTTTTCTGTGAGTTTTCACTTGAGAATAGTGTCAATGAGTTGTAAAACTCTGAAATAATACCCTTTCTCTTACTATCTTTTGTCAAAATTTTTTCCAAGGATGAATAAGTAGGTCGGGTGAGAGCATTATTTTGATTTGATCGAATAAAATTTCTAAGCTGAAGATATTTAAAAAAATGTGTTCTATTAAGATTGAATTTAATCCTCAGTTCTTCAAAAGACATGTTATTTGAGCGTGACAAATATAAGTCTTGAATCTTTTGAATCCCTTTTAAATTCCATACTTTAAATACAGCATCCGCTCTCCCTGGTGTAAAATATTGATTACCCCATATTGGGCTAAATTGTGACAGTAAGTGTGGTTCTTTTAAATATTTTTTGGTTTCACACCATATTTTTATCATGTGCTTTACAATTGGATTTTTAACTTGTTTCTGTAATTTTTTAGCCGAGTCTGAGTATATGAATAAGGGAAGAGGTAAAGGTAAATTGTATGATTCCATTTCAGTCCAGTGAGGAGGATCATTTGATGAAAAATAATATGTCATAGACCTCAGTTGTACTGACCAGTAATACAACATAAAGTTTGGACATTTCAGACCTCCACGATCAAATGGTAAATATAGTAAGGACAAGCGTAATCTAGCCTTCCTATTGTTCCATATAAATTCCACTAACTTTTTTTTTGATTCTTGAGAATAGATCTGAAGGTGGTGGTAAAGGAATGTTTTGAAATAAATAAAGTATTTTTGGTAAGATATTACTTTTAAGTATATTAATTCTCCCGATCATCGACATTGGTAGTGACATCCATCTCTGAAGTAACTCATTAATATCCGTCATTAAGGTTTCATAGTTGGCACTGGCGACTGATTCTAGCTTAGGCAAAATTTGAATTCCTAAATATTTAAACTGATTTACAACATTGAATTGATTTACCTCAGGAGCTGGGTGATTTCTCTGGGTCTCATTTAGCATTAATATTGAAGATTTTGTTTTATTTATTTTATATCCTGATATTTCCCCAAAGTTCTTTATTAAATTTAACAAGGTCGGAATTGATTTTTTAAAATTCGACAAACAAAATTATGTCATCAGCATACAGGGAGATTTTATGTTCTGTTGGTCCTACTTTAATTCCATATATTTGTGGATGTAAACATACTGCCATCGCTAAAGGTTCAATTGCCATAGTAAACAGTAAAGGTGAAAGTGGACAGCCTTGCCGACATCCTCTATTGATTTTTATTGATTTTGAGATATTGCTGTTTGTTAGGATTTCTGCTGTAGCATTATTGTATATTATCTGGACCCATTTTATGAAATTATTTCCAAGTCCAAACCTTTGTAGGACTTCAAAAAGATAGGGCCATTCGACCCTATCAAAGGCCTTTTCGGCGTCCAATGATAGGAGAGCTGTATCCGGTGCTTCTTTATTGGAATAAATAATATTAAATAGTCTTCTTACATTATGGAAGCCTCGTCTTCCCATTATAAAGCCATTCTGATCTCGATTAATAACATTTGGTAATATTTCTTGTAGTCGTTTTGCTAAAATTTTACAGATTATTTTAAGATCAGCATTTAATAGGCTTATTGGTCTCATGTTTTCACATTTATTAGGGGGTTTACCTGGTTTTGGCAACAGTATAATTAAGGCATTATTCATGTATGGTGGTAAATTACCATTTTGAAATGCTTCTAAAACCATTTCCAAAAGTGGTTTTATTAATTTATTCTTAAATTTTTTATAGAGGTCAACTGGAAGACCATCTGGTCCTGCTCTTTTTCCTGATTTCATATTATCAATGGCTTGCCCAACTTCTTCTTGACTAATTTTAGACTCCAGTATCTCCCTGTTTTCATTTGGAATACATGGTATAGATAATCCACCCAAAAACCCATTTAGTTTTGTTAAGTCAGTTTCATTTTTTGTATCATATAGTTTTTCATAATAATCTCTAAAGGCACTATTAATTTCTAAAGGATCTATAACTACCTGTCCGTTACTTATAATACTGGTAATTGGTGTTTTAAATTCTAATTGTTTAATCTGCCATGCCAATAATTTTCCTGATTTTTCACCTTTTTCATAAAAAGTTTGCTTCAATCTTAGAAGACTCGAGGCAGCTCTATTCGCTGATTTTTTTTATCATTCAGCTCTCAGAATCAGTAATTCGTTCTCCAACTGTGGGTTACTTCCTGCATACACCTTTTCTTGAAGAATTTTTATTTTACGTTCCAATTGGACTCTCTCCTCTCGAGTCTTCTTAGATTTTGAACCTGTATAACTAATAATATGCCCCCTAATAAAAGCTTTGAAAGCCTCCCACTTTATGCATGCCATTGTTTGTGTAGTATTAATATCAAAGAACTCATCTATCTGTTTTTCTATGTACTTAACAAATTCCTCATCCTGAAGCCATTTATGCTGAAAATGCCACCTACCTGGATCCTTTGTCAATTTCTTATCTACATATATTAGACAGCAGGGTGCATGATCAGAGATCACAATGTTATCATAGAAACAGTTTTGAATCTTGGACCCTAATTCTGTAGAGATCAAAAAGTAGTCAATACGTGAGAATGTCTTATAGGTATTAGAATAACAAGAATAGGCTTTGACTTGTGGTTTCATTCTCTCCATATATCTAGCAATCTCAATTCTTTCATAAAATGATTAATAGTCATCCTACATCCATTGTGCGTACAGTCCAGTCCTGTTGATCTGTCTATACTGGGATTCAATGTACAATTAAAATCCCCTGCTATTATATGTTGCCCTGTAAGTGATGATAAAGTAAGGAATAAGTTAACAAAGAAGTTTTGATCATCAATATTGGGGCCGTATAAGTTCACCAGATTTATATTTTCTAATAACAAAGATCCTTGGATGATTAGATATCTTCCAAATTTGTCTCCAATTACATTTTTCACTTGAAATGGGACCGTTTTGTGTATGAGAGTCATAACTCCCCTAGCTCGGGATGAAAATGATGAGGTGAACACATTACCTTGCCATCTTCTCCTAATTCTTTTTACATCCTCCATTAGATGAGTTTCTTGTAACAATACAATTTTTGAATCTACGTCTTTTATTTTATTCATAACTTGTTTAAGTTTTTTTAGATTTTGTAGACCTCTGCAATTCCATGAAGTTAAATTAAGATTGACGCTATGATCTATAATCAATAAGGAGTTTGAGATTACCTTGCAATATGAACATGCTCATACAGAGAAGCAAAAACATGGATAGAACATTCATCCTACAAACCAAACAAAAACAAATTCTCTTTCAGTTCAATTCAACTTTATTTATATAGCGCCATTTCACAACAACAGTCATTTCATAGCACTATCAACTGTAGGGGGAACCCCCACAGTTGCAGAAAGACCCCAGCAATCAGGCGATCCCCTGTCAGAAAGCACTTCGCGACGGTGGAGAGGAAAAACTCCTTTTTAACAGGAAGAAACCTCCAGCAGAACCAGGCTCAGGGAGGGGCAGTCATCTGCTGCGACTGGCTGGGAGGTGAGGGGATAACCACATTCGTGGTTATCCCCCCAAAATCAAAAAAATTCCGTCTCCCATTATAGCTAGTGACTGTTCCACACTTGCGAGGATCAGTCAAAGCACTCTCTCTTTCTCCTCTCAATCATCCTGACTCTACTACTATTTTTAATGACATTAACTCTCTTCTGTAGTTTTTTCAACATAACTTCAAAGTTTTATAGCAACTTTGTACATCATAGCTTTTTTTTTTTTTTAATACAGTCTGTATTTTGTAGACATGTTATATGTTTCAGATCAATCAGATGCCTGTACAAATGCTTAAATGTTCTACCTTTATCATGTTCATGCTTAGCTCCCATCAGTCTCCTCTTGGATCTGCTTAATGAACTCCTGCGCCTCTTGAGGGGTCTTGAAGATGTGGGTTCTGCCCTTATATGTGACCAGCAGTCTTTCCGGGTGAATCACTCCGTGACGAATCCCGAGGTTGCGCAGCTCTTTGCGGGCGGGGTCGAACTGCCTCCTTAATTGTTGTATTCCTGTGGCCAAATCTGGGTTGAACCGCACCTGTTGATCCTGGTATTTAATTTCCCCTTTAGCTCGCGCCGCGTTGGTGACCGTCATCTTGTCTCTGTAGCTGAGGAACTTCATAATCAGCGTCCTCGGTGGTGTCTTATTATCGACTGATGACTGCAGGTCCGCGTTGTTCAGCGCTTCTGGAATCCACTTTTCCAAAAAGGAACATGAGTCCCGTACCTCCGCTCCCTCCGGGAGGCCCACCAGCCTCAAATTATTCCGTCGCAAGCGGGATTCCAAGTCCAGGACGTTATCTTCCAGACGTTTCCATTTTAATTCCAGTGCTTGCAACTTTGATTGTAGGCTGGTGACGTCATCTTCAACGCTTGAAATTCGGAGCTCCACCTGTGATACTCGTTCCATACAGTCGCTTATTTCCTTTCTCATTCCATCTATCGCTGCTATAATTCCATCAAATTTAGACGAAAACTCTGCTCTCATGGAGCTGATGGCAGCGAGCACCGCGCTTGTCGCCTCCTCAGCAGCTCCCGCTCCGCCGCTGGCTACATCCTCTGCCATCGTCCCCGGAACCTTTTCTGTTTCGCCTCGAGCGTGGAAGTCTGTTAGCTTGGGTTGTTTTGTCGAATTGCTTTTTCCTCCACCTAATTTCCCAGCCTTGTTCTTTACCATATCCGCGCCTAAACGCTGGGATGGGGTTTTGTTCCAATTGAGAGTTTTAGTAAACTTTTTATTTTTAGGAGCAGAGCAGTGTGAAACACGTCTTCCTACGTGGCCGCCATAACCAGAAGTCGTATATAATTTTTTAAAAAAGAAGTTATTTATGCTTCTTCTGTGTGCCTTAGGTGTATGACTGTTTTTTTGTAATGTGTTGTGCTGTGATTAGCTGTTTCATCAATTGCACCTATAGAGGGATAAATAAAGTTATATTGAATTAAACTGTATACATTTGATCCAGTTAGGTTTGGTTTCAAACTACTCTTTACCCAAGCAGATCAAACAACTTTACATAATGCACTGATCTATTGTCATGACGACATTTATGTAGTCAACACAGGAGCTGCAGTTAGCAAGCATGCTACTCACCATCAAGTGTTTTCTGGAGCTCTGAACACATCAGTAACCACACGAAGTGGAAACTGGTTCAGACTCCATCATATTAGTCAGTGAACTAGTTTAGTGGGGCTAGAATATTATCCAGGTATTAGTTTATCCTTCTCATCAGCCGTGACGATTTTCAGCTGGCATTGCTCCTCCCTGTCACATCCGGTAAGTTTCTGCCTTTTTATGATTTTATTTTAATTGACTATCTATGCCACTAACAGACCATATTTAAATTTAAATCTGGGTCTCTCCCTCTCTCCAAGTCATGGTGTGGCTCATTTCCCCTCTTATCTGCTGCCTGAACTTCCTGTGTGAGGTCCAAAAGTCCGAACCTTTCTGAAAATTGGCTTCACACTAACTGAACCGAAGCAAGCTTCAATTTGATCTGGACCAAGATCATCTCTTTTTGCTGAACCAAATTTTGTTTCTTTGGTCCAGACCGTGGTTCGGGGAGCTTTCACACCTAAAATTTTGATCTGAACCAAACTGACAAGTCTGAAAGTCTGGACCAAACAGGTTACAAGTGAAAGTCCCCGAAAACACTCAGGTCACGCAGGTTGATCATGGATACTACTGGTAAAATTCAAAACTTTCTAAATTTAAGCTAATTACTTCTCCAAGACGTGACAGTCCTTCTCCCATGTGTTCTGGGAGAGGAAAACTGGACTCACATGTCACAGAGGAAATAATGCTCTGCGTCAAATGGGACTAAAACATATACAGTACATGTGAAAATTATATAATATCAAATATATAATACCTCCTTTACACAGGGGTGGAGAGCACAGAGATCTGGCCAATTTTTGACCCATCAATGATCTTCACAGCTGCCACAGTCGCCCTAAAGTTTTGACTCAGTTCAAAACACATAAGGATCTCCCAAACAATCCCAAAGATCAAAAATCGGCCCAATCGCTCAACGATCTCCGTGCTGTGTAAAGGGGCCCTATGGGAGTACATGTTCTCTTATGAAGACTAGACTCACATCTCCAAAGTCAACTGGACTACAGGAGACTGATACATTATGGACTAGATTCTAGTCCATAATGTATCTTTGTGACATTCTAGTCACTAGAATGTCACAAAGACAAACAGGACTAAGCATCTCAAAGAAAACCTGGACTAAAATGTGTCTACGATAGGCAGGAATAAAATGTGTGTGAAGCAAATGGCACTAAGGAGATAACCTGATGCTGAATTTAGAATATCCTTTCATTCAGATGGTGTAGAACTCGACCCTTTGTGGATGATCACACCAAACTAAGAGGGGGAAGATAACGTCTGTAGATTACAGTCTACACGCTGTTGTCATTGTTATTCCACTCGTCTTTAAATGGATTGCCCCATTTAGCTGCTGAACATCAGTTATCTGGCAGCAGTGAGAAGAAGCTCTGTTTTCCTCTGCGTATCTAATTAAATTGATTAAATTCTGGCTCTAATCATGGGCTCGTTGGGACCTCTTCCTCCCTCTGTTAACTTTCCACCACATTGATTACATCCTCACGGTATCGTGCTCCGTCACATATGGGGATTATCCCTGGCGACGGTAATCCAAGCTCCACTTCAAACTGTCCATTACCCCGCCTTCCCCCCCACTACAGTGAACATGGACATTTTGACCCTTCCTGCAGAGATTTGATTTTTATGGACTGTATAGCTGCTGAATCCCACCCAGCACTGGTGTCAGGGGGCTTACTGCAGGATTAGAAACACCACTGCATTTACATTACATGTTATAGCAGCGATTACTAAGTTTAAGCAGATTTTTATGTATGTATTGATCACATATGAGACGTCTTAAAAATTTATTTACCAACCATAAGTACCATGATATCACAACTGTTTTCCTACAGAGGGAATAATTAACAATGTTGATGTCTCAGATGTAACTTCTTGGAAAATTTATGTTGAGAAGTCGACTCTAGATATGAACATGCACATAAAACATGGTTCCTGTGTGGTTTTTGCCCTCTGTACATTCTCTTCCATCTATCCAGCCAGCCATCGGTTCAGGTGGCATGGGCAGCAGTATAAGTAGAAAAGCCCAGACTTCCCTCTCCCCAGCCACCTCCCCCAGCTCTTCAGGGAGGATACCAAAGCATTCATAGGCCAGCTCTGAGGCATATACTATGTTCGAAATGTTCACACCTTACCCATATAGTGTACTATACAGTGAATCAACCATTTTCATTATATAGTGCACTCAAAATATCCCACCGGAGTGGTGGCCTAGTTGATAGAGCATCTGCCCCACAACCGGGAGGTTGGGGGTTCAAGTCCCGACTGGGTCATACCAAAGACCATAAAAAAAAAGGTACTTCCTGCCTTCTAGCTTGGTGCTCAGCATAATAGAATGGGAGAAGAAGTTGTTTGTGGCGGCACCTTGCATGGCAGCGACCCCTCTGATTCTACATGTGATTAGTATTGTAGATAGGAGAAATTTAATTTCCTCCTACTGTACATGATTGGCTGTATGGACTGAATGACAACAGAGAGGTCTTCTAATGCATTTTGAAAAGTAGTGTACAACCAATGGTCACTACATTAGTTAATGTATCCTACAATGCAATGCACAGCCAATGGTGCAGTGAGGAGAGCTTCACATCACAACACCAGGAAAGCAGTCAGAGAGCACATACCTCCTCCAAGGCTCCATCCCTCCTTCCCTTTGTCCATCCATCTGTTCATACCTCTGTGCCTCTGTCCCTTCATACATTGTGAAATAGGGCCTTGGTGGAGGTATGCACTCATGGATCCCCTCCAAAATCCAATGGGTTCATCTGTAGCCAAAGAGCCACCTCTGGTGAAAATTTCATCAAACTCTGTCCAGTAGTTTTTGACTAAACTACTGGACTACATCGTGAGAAGATAGAGCCTTGGCAGAGGTATGCACTCTTGGATCATCACCAAAATCTAATGGGTTCAACTGTAGCCCGGGGATCAAAATCCATCCAGTAGTTTTTGAGTAATCCTGCTGCACAAACACAAACAAGGACCTTGGCGGAGGTATGTGCTCTCGGATCATCACCAAAATGTAATGGGTTCATCCTTAGTCCAAGGGCCACCTTTGATGAAAATTTCATCCAAACATTACCTCACTGGCGGAGGTAATAACCTACCTCAGGTACTTTTATTTATCATTACAGTTAAACCAATTTAAATTTATTACAAAATACATGCAGGTATTCATTTTTTAACACCATTAATCCATTACGTTTTGTCTCACCATGATGATGTCATTAACGGCATAGAGAAAACAAGTATTGTCTGAAAGCTGGTCATTTTATTGTTATACTGAGTTTACTAAATAGTATGGTATATCTGAATTCACTATATCGTTAGTAAGAAGGTAGGGAGTAAGTGATAATAACGGATTGCATTTATATAGCGCCTTTCAACATATCCAAAGCGCTTTACAATGAGTCCATTATTCATTCACTCCATAGATAGACAATGGTAGTGGTAAGCTACTGCTGTAGCCACAGCTGCCCTGGTGCAGACTGACAGAAACATGGCTGCCAATTTACACCAATGGCCTCTCCAACCACTACCGAACATTTATACACATTCATGCCCTGTGTCATGAACACTGGAGGCAAGATGGGTAAAAAGTGTCTTGCCCAGGGGCACAATGGCAGGATGGCTGGGGAGAGCGAGATTTGAACTGCCAACCCTCTGGTTATTGGACGACCTGCTCCATCTCCTGAGCCATGGCTGCCCAAGTATTTCCTTCCTCCTTTCCATTTTTGCTGAGCACCAAGCTGGACAGCAGGAAGTCCCATTTTTATATGGCCTTTGGCATGACCCGGCCAGGACTTGAACCCTGACCTCCCGGTTGTGGGGCAGATGCTCTACCTCTACGTCACCACTCTGGTGGCCTAGCGATAAAGCCACTAGTGGACATTTTGAACACAGCTGTAGTTCCTCCAGGATGTCATGGGTCTGCACCAGGGTCTCTTTCCAGTGGGACAGGCCAGACACCCTAATCAGACACTCAAACCAACAGCCAACTCCTTTCAATGTGTGGGAGCAGCAGCAACACCGAGTCTCTCCTGGATAACGGAGCTCCTCAACCCATCTCTAAAGGTGGATTATGCTACACCTCTGCATTGTGTCCCTATGATGGGCCTACGCTTTGGGAAAGGCCAGTGTGCATGTGGCTGCACTGTAAATATGCTTCACTTTTGCATCAACTAGGCCAAGCATTTGCTGTATGCACATCTGCAGTTTCACCCCAGCACAATAGGTAGCGCAAATGTGCTGATGTGCCAGTTTGTTCACTGGCTATATAACAGAAGAAAAACAAGAGTCACATGCATTTTAGCAACAACCATAGATATCAATACTAGATGTCACCTGGGCTATTGTTGTTCAATGGAACAAATACCTCCATGAAGCCGCCATTGTGGTATGGGTAGCCATTCCTATAAATGTGGCTACCCATTGCTGAAAATTTTCAAGGAATACAACTTTTGCCAGCATTTGCCAACAAACATCAATTATTAACTTTTATCAACTTTTGCCAGCAGAGCCTGATGTTTGCCAAAATGTCACTAAAAGTCGGTCCAAACGTTGTAGTGTGAATCCACCCTTACTAACACTCTGTGAGAAGAGCCTTGGTGGAGGTATGCACTCTCAGATAATCACCAAAATATAATGGTTTCCTCGATAGCCCAAGGACCACCTCTGGTGAAAATTTCATCCAAATCCATCCAGTAATTTTTGTGTAATCCTGCTGCACAAACACAAAGAAAGCCCTTGGTGGAGGTATGCACTCTCAGATCATCAAACTCTAATCATTTGTTCCCCTTGCCATTACACACCGTTCCTGAAAATGTTATCAAAATCCGTTTTTTGAGTAATGTTGCTGACAGACAGAAACAGACAAACCAACCAACGCCGGCAAAAACATAACCTCTTTGGCGGAGGTAATAACACTGGTCAACATCAAATTTATTGTCTAAGTTTTTTTTTAGCTGATTTAGGACAATTTTGATGTGCCGAATCCAAAAATCACATTGGTTTTGCTCAATCAGGTCAACTTTTTGAACTACGGCCACATGCTTTTTACGTTTTTGTTTACATGTACGGGTATTTTCACTCTATATGATGCAAAAATTTTTTATTTCTTGAAATTCTGAATTTTTAACAAATTACGTAACATTCAATTTACATGTACTTACCTTTAACAATGTCTACTATTCAATTTACAGTACAACTATACAATTGCTGTACAACTGCTTACAACTTAGCATAAAAACCTGACCTGATCGAGAGAAACTGATGTCATTTTCGGATTCAGCGGTGCAAAACTGTCTTAAATCAGTTGAAAAAACACAGACAACTTACAAAAAAATTATTTTGTTATGCTGTGTAATAATAATAATGAATGATAGTAGTTTTTGTGGAGAAACATCATGTTGGCATGTATGAGAGGATGTCCGTTTATAATGACGTTCTAATGAAGCATGTTTACAAAGTGGTACTGAATTGGCTGTTATGATGGCAAACACATTATGAAGCTTGGAAGTAAATGACAGTTTTGCAGGGTCTTTTTTTAACAAAGTCAGATAGACCTTGTGAATTATTGGGGGACATGTACAAGCTGTTTACATTGCAGTGGTAAGCTACTGAATACATGCAGTATATTGTTAACAAATGTTGTTCCATGTGCCTCTCATCTCAAATTTGACCCCCTGCCCCTCATACGGTCTCTGCACGGCTCTGCAACTATGGTTTCAATTTGAAAAGGCAACATCCCTTCTTTCTGTAGTCATTGCATTTACGAAGTAGGCACTGACACCAATGCCATCCATGTCAACATTAGCCTTTTTAGGCTGAGGGGTAAAAACTTACAAAAACACAATCTTTCAGTCAGTGACCCCTTTAATCGAATTATCCAAAATACACATTAAAATGTAGGAAAAAAATTGGATGGATTCCTAATAACTGAAAGTGATCGACTGTAAATGACTAATGGATATAAAGTGGTGGAGACCTGACACTGGGCCACGTTAATGGAGAATGAAGCAGAAGTCTGGTAGGACATATTCCCAAGAGTCACTGATTTTACAGCTGATCATCCTTCCTCAGACATATGGACAAATACCGGTTGTAGAAGTAAGGACAGTCATGTTTGAACATTTTGACTCACTGGCCAGTCCTTGTGGAGAGTTAGGCTCACCTATAAAGAGAGAATCTTTTGGTATTTTTAAATCACAAATTAAGTATTTTTAGAGTCTCAATTATCCAAAGACACTGAGCAAGAAATAAATCTGAAATGGGTTTTTTTTTCCCCACTGTAGCTTTCTCACTCTACTTTCACATCTGATATTGGCTGAGCTCACTGTGTCACCAATATCCTGCTCAGGCTGACTCTGTGATGGTTTCACGTTTATCTGATGCCCCAAGTTTCAAATTTCCCTTTTTTTTTAATCCACAACAGTGATTCATACTATAACAAGTATCCTTGTCTTACCTCATGAAAACAGCGTGTGGCAGAGAGGAGTGACGACTGTAGAGAACCTCAGTCTAAAATTACAAACAGAAACAATACACCCAACAAATGAACGGACCAAGAATGTAACGGTTTCAGCTCCACTTATAAGACTTTAAAGCCCTATTGATTTGAGAATCTATTACGATTTTTTTTTTTTTTTATTTCTAGTACCTTTAGACTGAAATTAGCAATGTTTCAGATTCCTCTTTATTGTCCTCTGCTACAGATACAAAAGCAGACAGATTTATGAAGACCGATGCACCAACCATGATGTTTTCTATTGGTTTCTATCCTGTTTACGAATCTATCCAAGCATATCCCCGCTACCATACTTGTTCAGTCTGTTAACCCCTTGCACTCTGGTCAATTTCCCTAAAAACGCCTAAAAATAACATACCCAAAGTAAATCAAAAGCTGTTCTTCAACCCTTTGCAGCATCTTCATGGGGTTGGTGTCATGCGCTGGCCCTCGCGAGCCAGCTAGAGACGCACATAGTCACCAGTGAGTTTACAGTGAGTTTTATTTACGGTGAAAAGTGAACAACACAAGCTGCTGAGATAATGACAGGAGTCTTCACAGAACAGGAGGCATAGGGCTATACAGCACACTATAGGTCCAGAGCAGGAGAGAGTCACACACAGTCAGGCTTGGTAATAGTAGCACACTGGCTGCTAAGGCAGGGACTTACAGGTCAATACATGCCGGGAGGAATAAGGCTAATGTAGCACACTTACTGGTACCGGTGAAAGACGGTCAAGCCCAAGGCAGCCGAGGTGTGATAACAGTCCAGGCATCCGCAACGTGACGGTGGGTGAACAGGTAAGAGATCAGGTTGGCGACCAGACACTGCTGCGTCCTACCGACGCCAGTGCTGGGCTTAAATTGACGAAGCACTAATGACGCTGATGATACTCAGCTGACCGACCGTTGACAGGCGGAAGCCCCACCGAGCACTTTCACAATAAGAGCCCGGAGAGGCCAGAATACCGCCCGCAGCTGTCAAGGCCAGCAGCGAGACATAGCTTAGCCCGAGCGCGATCAGAACCGACGCTCAGGTCATAACAGTACCCTCCCTCCACGGGCGGACTCCGAACGCCCCAAGGAACCACCCTGCCCCCCCCGCCCCCCCAGGGTGGGAGGTTGGGGAACAGGTGCGGAAGGAGAGAAACCAACCCAAGAACAAGACAAAGACCAGACAAGAAAACCATACAAGAAATACATGGAAACACACGATAACTATGGAAACCAACAAGAAATAAATACAAACACATGACTCTGGGGGGGAAAAAAAAAAACAAAGGAAAGAAATACATGACCAACTGTGGAAAAACATGACTATAAAAAGAATACATGACTGCAACTATGGACACAAAAGAAATACGTGCTAAACACGGCGACTATGAAAAAACAAACACACAAGAGACCAAAAATACACGTAAACCCCTGGAAACTATGAACAAAAACCTCCATACTAATAGCCCCTCAAGAAGGAGTGGAGAACAAAACAATAGCAAAACAAAACCAAACTAAGTACTGTAAAACACATGGGGCAAACCAGATTGCCCTGACCTAACTTGGCTATGGCAAGACTGTGGCTTTCCCAGAAAAAAAAAAAAAAAAAAAAAAATGAGGCTATCCAAAATTGCTCTGACTGGGCTATAACTAAACTATGGCCTTCAAAAAAAACAAAACAAGAGGCAATCAAAAAATTGCTCCGACTTGACTACGACTATGACTTTGGCTTACAAGAAAAAAAACAAGAGGCAATCTAAAATTGCTTAGACTTGACTATGACTTACAAAAAAGAACAAGAGGCAATCTAAAATTGCTTAGACTTGACTATGACTATGATTACGTGAAACAACAAAAATTGCTAGACGTACTAAACATGACTTGGCACCGTATGGGCCCACAGAAAGTCCCACAGTACATGATCAGTCAGGTGGCCTGCCCCAGTCCCAGGCCCCCAGAAATAAGTCCTCTGGTGACCGAACCAGGTCACCCCGTAACACACACAGTTTATTGGGTGGCCAACCCAAGATGCCGAACGCTCCAAGCAGTTCCTCAGGTGGCCGACCTGCATCCCACAACCACCAGGACCGTGGAGGGATTGCATTCAGCCGCTCACCAGAACATGACAAGACAGGGGAGCGCCAGACCGTCAAACAAAGCCCACTCACGGACCCCAGCTGGTGGCTCCTGAGAGGGGAACAACCAAAAACTTGGGCCCCCTCGAATCCTGATTGGGTCGCAGCCGCACCTGCGCTGGAGCCCCACTAGACCTCGTCGGACCCCAATTGGGTAATCGCTGCGCCCACGTTGGACCCCGACTGGGTCACCTCTGCCCATGCGTCGGACCCCGACCGGGTCAGGACTGCTCCGGCAACGACCTCCATCTCCGAACCTGGAACCCCCAGTCCCGTGACCTTGACTGGCTCCAGACCGGTAACGCTGTGGAGGTGCTAAGAAAACAGGAGGGGACCGGGATCAGTTCCACCGGCAGCGCCAGAGCCCAGCGAGACGAGCTCGGGTGCAGCGGACGGCTGCCCCTCACTCGCCTCCCCATGAGGCAGGCAAAAATGCTCTAACACACCATACAGGAAAACAAGAAAGAGCACTTGCCTGCACTCGGGCTCTGGAGCCGTCCAGGACTTCGCCGATCCAGGTTCAAGAAGCAGCTCGTCGTCGGGCTCCCACTCGGCTGCGTCGGGTTCCACAGCCGGCCTGATGGTCTCTGCAGCTGGATCCTCACGCGCTGGCGTCCACGCCAATAACCCGTATGGCGTGGGGGCAGAGGACCCTGGACCTGCTGACTCGGACTGCATCCCTGAGGAACCCTGGGGACGCTCTCTCGTCGGCTCTGGCTCCTCACTGCAGTCCGTTCTTCTCTGTCCAAAACGCGGCTGCAGGGCTGGGATATTGCCCAGAGCTGCAGGCCTCCCCCTCGTTCGATGGCGTGGGACTGACGCCGAGGACCGCTCCGCAGGAGGAGACACAGAGGCAGCAGGTTTAATAACAATGGCTACAGCTGGGGAAAGAAGCTCAGGGAGCTGCAAACCCCGAGCTTCACCCCCAGGAGTCAGACAAGACAGATCACAATGATCGATAGGTAAGTGAACTTGAACTTGCCTGTCTCCCGAGGGGAGGATGGTATCAGCTGTAGCGGACATCGCTCCTTCCCTCGCTCGCTGGGTGGTAAAAACGGACCCATGGACGGAGCCCACCGGCACAGGACTCAGCTCACTCACAGCAGCCGGCTGGTTGAGGGGGTCATCCCGGCGGCCCGGAACTGGATCCGAAGCAGGAGCTTGCTGAGGATGCGCCCGGCCGCGGCGCCGACGCCTTCGCTGGCCCCCAGACGGTGCGAACTCCGGGAACGGATCGAGGAAAGGATCAGGATCCATGAGCAAAGAGCAGGAGTGCCTCTTCTCCTGCTTCATGCCGCGTTCCTCCTCCATCATCAGGTAAATCTCGCGTTGCGCAGCGATGTCCTCCCTCCTCACGTCGACTTCCGGGTGGTCAGCGTAGCGGGGAGAGAGATGACAAAGTATATCCTTGACGGCGTCCAAGTACCAGTGTATGCCGTGGTCATAGTCTAGCAGGGAAGCGGAGATGAGAAGCTCATCCACCACTTCCAGCACATCAGTCAGCTCGTGGCTCGGACTCCACACACGGTTCCTCCGCGACGGCATTCTTCACATACACGGCACCCAGACAGGAAAAAGCAAATGTCCAAAAAACTCAAACTCACTGGTGAATAGCGTCTCGGGTTGGCGTCACCGTAACACTGTTTTGGCAGCAGTGTACTGTCATGCGCTGGCCCTCGCGAGCCAGCTAGAGACGCACACAGTCACCAGTGAGTTTACAGTGAGTTTTATTTACGGTGAAAAGTGAACAACACAAGCTGCTGAGATAATGACAGGAGTCTTCACAGAACAGGAGGCATAGGGCTATACAGCACACTATAGGTCCAGAGCAGGAGACAGTCACACACAGTCAGGCTTGGTAATAGTAGCACACTGGCTGCTAAGGCAGGGACTTACAGGTCAATACATGCCGGGAGGAATAAGGCTAATGTAGCACACTTACTGGTACCGGTGAAAGACGGTCAAGCCCAAGGCAGCCGAGGTGTGATAACAGTCCAGGCATCCGCAACGTGACGGTGGGTGAACAGGTAAGAGATCAGGTTGGCGACCAGACACTGCTGCGTCCTACCGACGCCAGTGCTGGGCTTAAATTGACGAAGCACTAATGACGCTGATGATACTCAGCTGACCGACTGTTGACAGGCGGAAGCCCCACCGAGCACTTTCACAATAAGAGCCCGGAGAGGCCAGAATACCGCCCGCAGCTGTCAAGGCCGGCAGCGAGACATAGCTTAGCCCGAGCGCGATCAGAACCGACGCTCGGGTCATAACAGTTGGTCTCATTTAAAAGAAAACACTTTGAATTTTTTGGCAAAAAGTCATAATCTCTCTAAGTGCTCCGGCCACTGAGTAACAGTCATCTAAACATACTGAACTTGAAGAAAATAAATTTCGCCTGGGTGTTTTTTTGGATACAAATGCTTATAAATAACACACAGCTGTCAGATCCAGGCTGGAAAATGCAACAGAAATGTAGAACCAAGTGTTATCCAGCTGAGGTCAAAATTTTGTAACAATACCACAAAAAATGAATATATTACACAGCTTTCTTCACAGGTTGTTCCCAGGCGTTTTGAACTGTGCCAAATTGTGCCAAATTGTGCCAAATGGCACAGTTTGGAAAAACTTTTGAATGATTCAATATAGAAGCTTGATGTTGGGCTCTAATGAAAGGTGACACTCAGGTGTGTGTGTGTGGGGGGGGGTTGTTTATTCATTCATGAATGAAAGAATGAACAAACAAGGCCCCCCCACACACAAAGAAGCATGCCACGTAAAAAATGTGGCTTTTTTTTTTTTTTTTTTTACAAGAAAAATAACCTACAGTGCACTAAAAATTATACTGGAATATCTGTAATGTAGAAGATAACAACTCCCACCCCCCCACCCCCTACAGAGGACGGACATCGCCTGGTGCGCCGCGGTCTACTACGCACAGTTGTACTAAAATATCTGCAATAATATCTGCAATCCGCTACAGAACACTAGCGGGGGGGGGGGGGCATTCACGGTCCGGACGCGGCGCACAAACCGTGTACCGCGGCGCATGGAGTCCGGTTCGTGCGCCGCGGTCTACTACGCACAGTTGTAATTTACCGATCGGTCAAAAGTCATTTTTGATTACAATTTTCAGGGATAAAGAATAATTTAGCTTATAACACTTACCTGTCCCCAACAGCAGTGTCGCTGGCTAACATCTCTTCCTCATTGTCAGACAAACATGACGCTGGTCCGCTTGTTACGGACTCGTGGTTCTGGTCACGTGACCCGGTCAAACCATAATTCCATTATTGCAGTTTTGCGCTTCCATGATTGTGGTTTTGGCGAATGATTTTTCAAAACAAATAAGAACAGTAGTAAGAAAAAAAGACTGGTGAACGCGTGTGTGTCACCCAGCAGCTAAAAGCGAAACAGATTTTGCAAGGGAGGCACGCTTTCGAACTTCTCTGCTTCAATTGGCTCGCTGTATTCGCAGCTGTTGGTAGGCGGGTCCTTCTTGCTAGATTTTCAGTCATTGGTTCTTCAAGGTTTCAGAAACCCAATTCAAGGCTCTTATTAGTCGAATGAGAGGTCAATCACATCTAAACCAATCAAAGCACTCCTTTGGCTTTCTGTTCGCGGCTGTGTCTGTAGTGGAAGAATGGAAATGCAGCTTTTTTTTTTTTCAGTGCCTCCTAGGATGCACAGTGTGCGCCCTAGGACGCAGAGACGTGTCCGCCTGCGGTACACCGAAGTGCAACAGGTTAAGCTAGAGACACATCAAGGTGACATCTGACAAAAGCAGATGAACATCATCCTACTGTGCCCGTTTTGCCAAGTTTGTTGCTGTAAAAAAAAAAACAACAAAAAAAAAGTTGCACTTAGACACACCAGGAGGACTACAGCCAAAGGCAGACAAGCTTATATATTCTGTGCGTGTGTCAGAGAAAATAACTCTCCACATCAGTAGGTGGCGCTTGTCTTTACTCATCATTCGGTAGGGAAACCTGAAGTCCTTTGACAGCGAAAGAAATTCTGAACATGTATTTTTCCAAAAAACAGTTGGAGACATTCGCAAAATAGTTGTAACAAGTGTCACTAAAGTTCTGATTCACCAAGTAGTGAACACGAGCAACTGTTTAAGAACCTTTATGACAAAACGGTTTGTGACCTTAAAAACTGTGTGTGAACTGTTTTGCAACCTTTTAAGAATCCTGATGAAACCCAAGAATCACAACGTTCATGAACGTTCCTCAGCATTCGCCACTCCGCGAGATATTAGCTTGATTTTCGCCAACATTAGTCAGAAAAGTTGGCAAATAAAAAAAAACAAAAAAAATTCGCTATGTACCAACCTGCCTTTTTGGGGGATTTTTTAAAAGCTTTGAAATCTGATTTATTAAATGCATAATACATACAAAATAAATGCAAAATGTTCTTATAAATTCATTGTAAGTCAGTAGGTGACCTTTAACAATTGTGAAAAAATATTTTCAACTCATTTATCATAAAAAAAGATTTATTCTTGTATTTGTTAAACAGGACGTGTTGTTCCAAATTATTGGGTTGTGTGGAGAAAAATTATGCCACCACTTTTATCGAGTATTATTTTGGGATCAAATACCAGAGTTTCTTTGTTTTCAATAAGATAAGAAAACAAGTACATTTAAGCCTCCTGGGTTAAATGCATGGAATTATGTTTTTAACCCATTTTTAAAAAATTATTTTCCATAAGAATTAAGCTAAAACAGAATCACTTTAACAACAATGTGGAACATCTAATACCTGTACCAAATAAAATAAATGTGACAACCCTGGAGTTTTAGACAAAACTGTTCTATGAGGATAAACCCCTCATAAGGTAAAAAAAAATTTAAAAAAAATTATATCTAATTTTTGGAATAAGGGGTTGAAAACTGGACTGTACCTTGACAGCCTGACAGTAAAGGGTTTTTTTTTTTTCTGATGGTGAAGTTTAACGATGAATTGGGGCAAAGTTCTGATGTCACAGGGGTGCAAGTGGGTCTAAAGCAACTGCAGCATCTGACTTCCAATGACTTTCTCCTGTGAGCCTTTAAGGTCATGTGACATGGTGGCATTTTTTTGCAGGGTCGTCTAATATTGGACAAAAATTTGTAACCAGCATGCACTACATCTATACCCCAAATGCACTGTTTTAAATCAGTTTGCGTGAATCTGAATAAAATCAAACACACCTTCTGGCTGCAACCGACGTCACTGGAGCAAGATGGCAGTGCCCTAAATCCAGGAAGCACAGCTTCACTTTTCGACAATGAAAGTATGTATGGTGGCTGCATGTCATCCATTTATGGTTTATGAGTTAAGACTCTTTAGCACACAATAAAACTGGTTTGCACATTCTTAAAATGCTCTTTTTCCTCACCATTACATCCAGTATTTCTAGCCTGTGCAAAATCTTTATATCATCATACTGATGTTATATATATATACACAGTATGTAGTGGTACTGTGTGACCAAGATCACATCTGTAAGAAGAAATTAATGTTCCGTATGTAAATAATTGACCTCAATTTAACACTTTTTTCCATTTTTCTTATTTCACAGTCCTTTGATGTAAATAAATAGCTTCCCCAGAGGGGATCAGTAAAAATACACCTTATTTTATCTTCTTTTGTCCTCATTCTTATCCACGAGGGACTTCAGTGGGCAACTCTCTGAGGGTTTGCCTACAATTTCTCCAGCTGAGGTGCCACTCTACAGAGTGTGGGCAGCCCAACATGGAGCCCCAGCTGGACCCTATGAGGGCCACATGTGGCCTATAAGGGCCTTCTTGCTATGAAGTTATTTTTATTCTGAGCGTTTTCAAATATCAAGACATTCACAACTTTTAATTTATTTTTTAAATACATTTTCAAAATTCTATCAAAAAAAGGAATAGGATGAGATGGAGGTAGATGAGCTGATGTTACAACTCCTAAAGGGAGCAGCTAAACGACTAAAAAGAAGCAGAAGATCAGAAACTAACTTTGATAACAAGATGTAAAATGTACTATGACACATCTGTCTCCATATGGGCAGTTTTGGCCTAATGCCTGCTTCATGCTACATTTCCCCTCTAGTCCGCTTTGGTCCGCATACGCTTTGGACGAGCCCGGCACGCACGCGGCGCTGTTTATGCTCACTTTTTTCATCCTCCCAGGCTAAGCGTTTGACGCATGCGCGCAACCATCATTTATAGTTTCACTCCCACCTGATAGGTAGCGCCAAAGCACTGAGACACCAGGATTTTCACCAACGAAGAAACTGCAGACTTCTTCATAAAATTTCTTTTCAAATATAGAGTCCATTTCTGCTGTTTCACTTCCCAGTTTTCACTCCTTTTCCACAAAGATGCTGCTGCCGCTGTGAAAGAAAGTATGTCTGTATGATTCATGTATGTTTTTATTCTCATTTTCCGCCTCCTCGTTGTCCTCTTCGTCTACTGATGTATGCTGCGTCAATATCGCCACCTCGTGAATGGGACGTTCAGTCTTGCACATGCGCTTTTCAACGTGTTCAGGTCGTGGGTAGGTGGCGCGGTCACAACATTTGGGCTGCACGCGGTTGTCCACAGTCGAGCACTGCGGACACGAGCAGAGTGGAGACGATGAAAATTTTGTCACACGAGGTTTCCGGTTACACGTACGCGGACAGCAGAGGTGTAGCATGAAGCAGGCTTAACGGTTAGGATTTGGACTGGTAACCGGAGGGTTGCCGGTTCAATCCCTGGACTGGTAGGATCAGATCTGGGTGGGACAGATAACATAGCAGTGTTTGCCCCACCCTCCTTAACCCCACTGTGGTGCCCTTGAGCAAGGCCCTTAACCCCAACTACTCCAGTGGAGCTGCTCAGTGGCCACAGGTCAGTCTGTGGTTGTACTGGGCTGTGAATGTGCGTGAGTGTGAACAAGCCATACTTGAAAATGAGAATTTCCCTCTCAATCAGGGATGGCAACAGGAAATTCTGATTTCAGCTGAAATCTAATTTGGTCGATTGACTTACGGGGGGGCCGGGGGGGGGCGCAGCCCCCCTGAAGCTGGGAGGTTTTCAGTAAAATACAAGTAATTTAGACTGAAAAAAATGATTAAAAAAATGAAATACTAGACTTAGATAAATCATTAAATTTAATGAAAAGTTAACTTACTTCTTCTTCAATGTTGTCTCACTGTCTTTAGTCCAACATATTTAACAGTTCTATTAGAGTTTTTTACACTATTTACACGGGTCACCAAGTCACTTCTAATGTGAAACTTTCTTCCTTTTGACAGCAAGCTGTGTCAGTCTCTGAACTTTGAACTTCATCTCCTTTTCTGGTTTCTTCAGAAACTGTCCGAGTGTTTCTGTTACCTCAATGAACTTTGAGCCAATTTTCACCTTTACTGTCACTTCGCTCCCCGAAGCTCCTGGGTTTTTATGATTTTTAAGTACCAGAACTGTGCTTACATGACATAAAACAAACAGCTGAATGCCACTTATTACTGTATAATATTGACTTATGTTCCAAGAAGATAGCATTCCTAAACTAGAAAAGCACTCAGAGCGCATCCCTCCGCCAAGGCTCCTTCCGTTTGTCATGGATCAACTCCAAAATGTAATGGGTTTGTGTGTAGGCCTATAGCCACTTGTGGTGAAAATTGCATCAAAGTCTGTCCATCAGTTTTGGAGTATTGTTGCTAACACAATGTGAGAAGATAAGCGCCTTGGCTGAGGTATGCATTCTCAGATCATCACCAAAATATAATGGGTTCCTCTCTAGCCCAAGAACCACCTCTGGTGAAAATTTTATCCAAATCCATCCAGTAGTTTTTGTGTAATCCTGCTGCACAAATACAAAAAAAGCCCTTGATGGAGGTATGCACTCTCAGATCATCACCAAAATTTAATCATCTGTTCCCCGTGCCATTGCACACCTTTCCTGAAAATTTCATGAAAATCCGTCCATAACTTTTCCTTGCTAACAAACAGACAGACCAACGCCGATGAAAACATAACCTCCTTGGCGGAGGTAAATATTCCAACAAGCATTATCCATCACATGCTTTAACACTTGATCAAATCAAAATCAGTTAATTTTATCTATTCCATAAAAGAAATAAAATTCCAACATACCATTACTTTTTATAATTTCAGCATTCATTTCAGATCACCAGTTTCAATCTCCATTGAGTCTTGAGCAGCTCATTTTCCTCCCCCGCGCAGCTCAGCTCAAACAGCCGCTGTACACTGCACTCAAACGGAAACCGAGTCGACTGGACTCCTGAACGGGAGCAGGCATTCTGAGGTTAAAACAGCGTTCATTACCCACGTCTCGGACATGGGCATAGCGGCCGTCGTGGAGCAATGCGTTGCCGGCTCTTGGCAGCCGCTCACCTTTTTTTTAAGCAGGTCTTTGCACGACAGTGAGCGTAAATACAGCATGTTCGACAAAGAGTTAATGGCTCTCTACCTGGCGTACGCCACTTCCAGTTCTGGCTGAAAGGGCACACTTTCACTGCGTCGTGGACCATAAGCCGCTAACGTACTTAACGTACATATAATGTACAAATAAAGCGGAATTCGGTGAATTACCGGAAAAATCACATCCCTGAGAACAAGCCGAAATGAATTTTTGACAAAGCATACGAGCCATTTGATTGGTCCAATCGTTTGCAACTATCCAATCGCAGGGCTGTTTACAATACAGCAGTAGCTTGAGTACATCCGGGTTATCGCGAGACTTCGGGGAAGCGCCGAGCGCGTATGTTTTTTTTTTCCAAACTTTATTGAGAACAAGGTAACGGTACAAAATTATGACATAGATGATGATAAAATCGGCGGAAATCCGCGGATTGGCGGAAAATTGCCATCCCTGCTCAATGGACCTTCCCTGTATAAATAAAATAAAAATAACAAAAAGGGCACCTACCCATTGCGCAATACCGAGACACACCACTGTGTAGGAATCTGATATGCATCATGTTTAACGTTAAAAGGAGATTGAGACCGACACCAGGTTAGTTTGAAAGATGAAAAGGATAGCCTCCATGACAAAACTCTGAAATGTTCATTTCACCAACACCTCCAGGGTTTTCCCTAAAGCATGCTCTATAGGGACATGCTTTAGAATGGGGTGTCCAATCATGTGCCATGGAGGGCCAACCCCCCCCCCCCCGAGTTTTACCTCCAGTCAGCGTCTTCAACAGGTTATTTCTGATCAGTGAAAAGACCTGATGGAGAGACTGTGCGGAAGAGAAAACACACGGGGTCTTGGCTCTATCAGGCACATGACTGGACACCCCTACTTTAGAGTGGAGGGAAGTTTCCACTGCAGGGGCACTTCAGCATTAGAGGCACCCCTAATTGGGCACTTCATCACGTTTCATCACCAACATGAGTACCCTAAAATGTCTGCACCCCATTTTGTCCAGCAAAGGGCTCTCTGACAGCGAGGCAGCATGGAAGTCACTTCACAATGGCACCCTGTTGCCCTGCATGGTGGCCTACAGCAGTAGATGTCCTCCCCCTAGGCGGCCATTCATTAAGGCGCATCACATATTCCAGCTCTGAAACGCCCGCCGTTTTGATTTACTACACCAAGGGCCCACGATTACTTCCCTCGCGTGGAACGCGACCAAGAGGGAATTTTCTCTCTGCTTTTAGCCAGAGGCCACTTTAGTGACGATGTTCCATCACGGCCCGTGATTTTAAACACGAAAGCGAAGATACTTGACACAGTTTATGGCGCTGATGTGTGTGCGTGAGATTCTCAGCGATGCTGACAGACGCGCACGGCTCCTCGCGGGCTGCAGCCGACTGACCCACTTTCAGCCGTCGAGCTGCTCTCTGCCTCGCGGCCGCCCGACATCCGTCCCCGCTGCACCGCCGACACGATGCACCTCCGAACCGACACACACACACACACACACGTCCACATGCCGTAACGGAGCCCTGTCTGTCAGCTAAACCGCTGGGTCTGAACCGAACAAAGCCTCCTGCTGCTGCTGCAGCTATGAGCCCATGTCTCCACATTTAACGCCGGAAAAAAAAGAAAGAAAGAATCCGTCCTCTTACCTGGGCAGAGCAGAGCAAGAGGAGCAGCGGGGCCAGCATCGCTCCCGTGGGTCCGTCACAGTCTCTGCTCTCCGGCCTGTTCGCCCTCAGTCTGATGCGCATCCAAACAATGGGGATTTTTTTTTTTTTTTTTCCCTGCCGCTGCTGCTGCATCGGAGCGCGTCGCTCCGCAGCGCGCACGGATTTCAGTCTGCGGTTTATTTCCGCTCCGGTAGCTCTTTAACGGCACATCATCATCCTCATCATCAGCACCGCCACAGAAACCGCTCGAACCGGACCCGCGGTGATTCTGAAGAGACAAGCCCGGATCCGGGGTCCATACCGCGGCGTGGAGACGGAGCGGGAGGTCGGTGTCGGCGATCCGGGATGAGGCTGCTGCTGCGCGGCGTCGCCCCGCCCTGAACTCCCGAGACCGAAGAGAGGAGACGCGCAGGCCCTCCTCATCTTCATCTCCCCTCCTCTTCGTCAGCCTGACAGCACAGAAGAAATGCGGTTACACGGTCACGATAAACCGATAACGGCAATGATCACATGAACACGTTTATATCGGAATTTAGTTAGATGAAAAATATTCATCCCATATTTGAATCTTTATTTCTCTTTATTTTTAAATTGCTTTCAGAGTACAGATAAACCTATGGGCTATTTAGGATCATTTTAAATCCTGTTTTTTATTCAGTATTTTGTTCCTGAACTGTTTTTATCTTAAAATACGTATCTAAAAAGTTCAGTTTTTCTTCTTAAAATCGCTCATTAGACATAATATTGAAATTTAAATTGCAGACTTTACATTTATTCTACTGATTCATCTTTAGTCGATATGTTGTCTGTTCTGTATGGAATTACCTCCGTAATGACGCGGCCAGGAGCACAGTTGAACTTCACTTTATTAACGGGGTGCTCACACCCAACACAGCCGCCCGGCAGCGGCGTCAGGGACCAAACATGGCTGCCCCCTGCTATTTATGGGGTGGTGCAGTGGCGGAACAAGAGGTGGCTGCCACTCCACCGCACTTCACAATAAAACATAAAATACAACATCACATTCCCCCCCCCCCCCCGGAGAAATTCCAAAAACACATAGTCAAAACCCTCCCCAATTTAGGACCCGAAACACGCACTAACGAAAACAAATGACTGAATGGCCCCAGTCACATTCACACAGCAAAACCTTAAACTAGGGAGGACAGGTGGACTGTTGTCCTGCCCCACACGGCAAGGTGGATTATTCTGCCACCTGTAAAATAATTAAAGCCTATTAATAACTTAAAGCATTGCCGTGTTCCTAAAATATAAATACACCCAGAACAATAACATTTTAGGGTTTTTTTTAAACACACATAAACATATGAACATTAAAACATTTTTTCAAAACCACACTACTGTCTTTCTGGAAGAAAGGGGTAGAACTGGCTTGTGGGGGGGGGCCCAGGGCAGCCCCTCAGTAGGCCCACCCTTGGAAGTGGCGTGCCACCAGGATCACAGCTGACCTCATAGACGAGAGCGCCTCTTCTCTTCGCCATCGACCACCTCTCTCGTCTGGACCCGCCATCTGAAGCCTCCTCCCAGGCACACCACAGCTCACTGGCGTGCCTCCACGAGCCGTCCGACAGCTGGAAGTAGGCTGCGCCCCGCTCAGCCACGATGCGCAGCCGCGCTTGGTGTTCCTCTGGCTGTCGTTTGGCCCACATCCACTGTGGATGTCCCTCCCCTTGAGTCCGGACCAGGTCTGTAACTCTCAGAGGAGCTCTGCTCAGCCTGCAGTGTTGCTGATCAGCACACGGTCCCTCAATGCCTGTCGGTCTGGCCCCGACTCCTTGTAAAGCCGCTGCAGCGGTCGCTGTTGTAGCTCCAGATCCTCCAGCCCACTGTGGCCGAACTCCAGAGGAAACTGAGGCTAGCTCGTCGGCGTCATCCACTGACGCAGGAGCCTCATCACCACACTCAGTACCCTCTTCCACGGTACCCCGAGCACCGGCACTGAGACCCTCCTGCATCAAACCTGAGTGAGGCTTGTCCTGCTTGACCACCATGGTGCCCAGTAAATCTTCGTCCCACACAGCGTCGTCCCACACAGCGTCGTCCTCCACCGCCGGAACCTGATGGTGGAGCTGGCCACAGCCAGTCCACTCTTTACCAGCGGTGTCTTTAATGGCGAACCCCAGTCCATAAAACAGGTCACAGCCCATGATGCTGTTGCCCCGGGCCATCACGTGGAACGTGAAGTCAGCCATCACTGCCGACTTGTACCGAGCCGTTAACTCCAGTGCTCTAACCGTGTGTAGTCTGCCACCTCCATAACCGTAGAGCAGCGCTGGGTTACCTCTTATTCTGTAGTGGGGGAAAAATTTCCTCACCGTGGCCCAATTCAATAATGATCCCTCCACCCCCGTGTCAACCAGCAGCAGCACCTCCTCACCATCCAGCGTTACCTTGCAGAATGTGAACCCGTTGGTACGTGGGGACACCGCATGGACAGCTGTTGGGGCGGGTAGCGTTGTTTTTCTCCATGGGCTCTCCAGCTTGGACACATGACACACCCTGGCATAATGGTTCACGAGTCCACACTTGTCCAAGAAGGGCCGGAGCGGTTAAATACATGCCTCCATTTTTTATTCTCGTCGCCAAAATGTTATATATGGAATTACCTCCGCAATGACAAGGCCAGGTGCACGGTTGAACTTCACTTTGTTTAAGGGGTGGTCACACACAACACAGCCACCAGGCAGGGGCATCTGCAAAGAGACCGTAACATGGATGCCCCCTGATATTTATGCGGGCAGTGCAGTGGCAGAAGAAGAGGAGTGCAGCCATGGGATGGGGGGGGTGCAGAGTGTTTAGAGCCACAACGGCGGTGTTGAGAGCAGCCAGGAGTGGACCGATCAGCAAGGAGGGATGGTGTGCCGGATAGCAGCACGGCGGGTACCGAAAAAAGGAGCAGGCGATGGTGAAGAGGGACATTGTTGTGGGAGAGACTGCTTTTAATCCCGGGGGCAGACAGCGGCCAGGGGCGTGCACATTGTGGGGCTGCCTGGGGCCTCCGAGCCTGGCTTATCTTCTTCGGCCAAGGGAGTGGATGGTTCGGGGCTGTCCTGGGCCTCCGGGCTGGTTTTACCCCTGGCTGCCAACGGACAGTGGTGTGACTTAAGTGTTATAACTGTTCATTTGTTCCGAGTTAATAGTTTGGGGATTATGTTAGTATGGTATATAGAAGACATGGCAGCATTTTCTTTTCCTTTTGTGGACTTTTATAGCATAGGCGTCAGAATAACCCGCCTCGCTGTGTGGGGGGTAGGAGGGTAGTCTACCTGTCCCCCCAAATTTTAGTTTTTTGGTGTGAATGTCATAGGCCCCTTTTGGTGATTTTAGTTTGTTTATGCTTAGCGAATGATTTGGGTTCCAAATTGGGTGGGCTGGTTGTGTGTGTGTTTTGGATTTTTCTATTGGGGGGGGGGGTATTATGTAGTTATTGTCCATGTATGTGGTTCATGTTGGAGTTCTTATTTGTGTGGTATGGGATGGTCCGGTTCCACCATCTCCGGTGGTATAAGAGGGACTGCTGGCAGAGGGAACGTCCTCGTCCGCCTTTCCTCTGCCAAACGGCTGCATGTACGGTCAGGTGTACAGAGTCCAGTTTATTAATAAACAAGTGTTCAGCTCCACTCCTGGCTTCATCATTGTCTACAAGTTGTGACATAACACCCACCACACCATTTTATTGCAGTACGGAGACCACAATGCAACATTACCATGATTTTGTCATGAGTATAGCGATATATTTTGTGATTTCCCAGCCACCATTCGCCCTGTTAAACTCTGCTTTAGCTGCGCTAACCTCACCAGACCGTGAGCACTTACCGCCATCTAGTGGACTCAAAGGTACATTGGTTTCAATTACTCTGGAACCCAAAAAGTTTAGTTTGTGTTTGCAGCATTTATTCATATTTTTAATAAAATATCCTGATACTGATGTAGCTGAATATACTTAATATTTTTGCAGTAAATATCGTGACATTATACTGCATCACTTTTTCTCCTCATCTCCAAAGGTTTTAAATAGGAAAAAAAGAATGAAAAATAAATGGAGAAACACTATCAGACAAAAACATCAGTTTATATATTTATTTATTTCCATTTATTTATTCATTGATGGATTATTAATCCTAAGACTGGAAATGCCTTTATTACAGCAGCAATAGAAGTTATGGTGTTGGCGTCCTGTCGTCCGGGTTTGCTAATTTGTTCTCTCCACAGCTTGTAATCTGGCTGTTCGAATCAAATAAGGGAGGGTCATGATGCAGTGCTGGCTTAAGTCTTTTAGCCAAGTGGTGCGAGGCCGACCTCTTGGCCTTTTTCCATGCACTCTTCCCGCCGTCAACTTGTAGCTTAGGCCCTCCTTCCTCACCAGGTGTCCAAAAATACTCATTTGTCTTG
Source organism: Pholidichthys leucotaenia (assembly GCA_020510985.1). NCBI lineage: Eukaryota > Metazoa > Chordata > Actinopteri > Cichliformes > Pholidichthyidae > Pholidichthys > Pholidichthys leucotaenia. The sequence continues at coordinate 206,499,927 of CM035845.1, read as the reverse complement.
GCAGTAGTGTAGTATTGTTCGTGGGACACATTATGGTGTTACACGGGTAGTGATGTCACCCAGGGTATGAGGGAGCTGTGTGGTAGAGGGGCGGTCTCTTGACCACCTCTCTGCCTAACTGGAGCGTCTGTCTGGATACTGTGAGCATCTAATAATGTCCTGTGTAGTTCACCACTTGCCTCATCATTGACCTATGTTTTACAGACATAACATTTGGCGACGAGGCTAAAGTATGGATGCTGGCGTGTCGTCTATTCAGCCATTTTTGGAGACTCCGGGAGAGCCTCCGGTGCCTTGGACGAGGTGGTTCGCCGCTTTTCAGAATTATTTGGTGACACTAAACCTTGGCGAACTGAAGAAGGTATGAGCACGGGCGATTTTAGTCCACAATTTAGGTATGGAGGGACAGCGTATCCTTTCTACCTTGGGAGCTAGCGATAGCTTCGATGATGTGGTTGAGCTAATGGCGCGACATTTTTGCACGCCTGCAAACGTCATCGTCAGGACGATCCAGTTTCGGCAGCACCTCCAGCGGACCGGCAAGTCGGTGCAGCACTATGTTGCAGACCTGCAGTGGCTGGCTGGTGAGTTAGAGGAAGAAATGGTCCACGACCAGCTGGCGGAGCACACACTGTGTTCGTCAGCACGGTCAAAACTACTTGCACACTCTGGCGAATTGACTTTAGCCACGGCTGTGGAAATTGCCCAACAGTGAAGCAGCGGACACATTGTCACGCGACCTCAGTGAAAGCGTTACGCTACGCCGCACTGATTCACAATCAACGACACAGGCTGTGGGTCCGGACAGTGAAGATAGTGGACAAGAGGAATGCGCTGCAGCTGTGAAGATAAGGTCTGCCGCGGTATCGCCCAAATGCTTGGGTTGCAGGTCCAATAAGCACCGATACAAGGTAAGAGAGTGTCCGGTGAGAGGTAAACGCTGCAGCTACGGACTCCTGCATCACTTTGCCAGGGCCTGTAAGAGGTTCGAGCTAGGGGAACGGCGACACAAGGCGGGCACCCCTGCTCCATCTCCCACGGTTATCCACACCGTTTCCCCGGACACCGACAGCCGTATATATTGTATGGTGGAACTGGACGGCGTGGAGGTACCATTACTGGTTGACACTGGCGCAGTGAGGTCGGTGTTGAGCTGGCCCACCGTGAAGAGGTTTTTTTCCCCCATACCACCAGCTGAGAGGTCATTTAAAGCCATTATGTGGCTATGGAGGAAGGAGGCTGCCCATTGTGGGTTCGGTGGAGCTGACGGTTTGTTACAAGTCATCGGTGGTCGCCAACCTGAAGTTTATTGTGACTGGCATTGGCTAAAATGTGATGGGCTGCAATCTTTTCTATGGACTGGAGTTTTCCATCACCAGCGGCGTTGGTGAAAAGTGGTCGGGCTGCAGTTTCTGGGACCGACCGATGCCAGCAGTGGTGGATGATGCAGTATGGGACAAACCTTGGCCTAGTAATCTGGAAGGTGAGCAGGACCAACCCCACCCAGAGCCATCGCAGGAGGGTTCCTACGCCAGAGCCCAAGTTACCCTAGCTGAGGGAACTGGGCAGCGCTGGGGAACGCCCATGACGGCGGATGGAGCAGAGTGGCTGACTCATTCTGCTTCTGGAGTTCGGCTGGGAGGTACCGAGAAGCAGGGGGTCACAACGGCTTCACCAGCGTCTCAAATGAAAGCGAGCGGGGCAGGACCGGCTGGCACGGTTAGGCAACGTGCCACACTGAAACAATGGAAGCCGAGCAGGGCTCGTCTGGGGGTTGCTGATTTGGTTTGACCCAGAGAGGAGGCCCGGTCAAGAGGCGTACACAGGAAACGGAAGAGACAGGAGGACCAGGGGCTGCTACAGGTGGTGGCTGTCCCAGAGGACGGTTACCTGCAGCTGACAGATGGTATGAAGAGACATCCCAATGAGCTGCGGCGTGTTTATGAGGAGAGTGAGGCACCTCGGTACTGACGTGGGTCGTCCCCGGGGGCCAAGAAAAGAAGACACTCTGATCGGGACCCGCCTGATGGGTCTCCGGGGGGTGGGCTCTCCGTGGTGACTGACTGGTAATTTGGGGGGGGGGGGGCAATGTGTTTAATGTGTGTTTTTACTGGTTGCCCTTAGTGTGTTCTGCATGATGCTGTGTGAGTTGCTGAAATGTTAATGTGTATATTACCCAGGCTACGTTGTTGCTATGGCGACATGGTTAATGCATAAAAGTTGCTATGTGACGTGTACATTTTGCAAAAGAATTTTGCCAGGGTGTTTGAGTTAAGATGTACTTGATGTGAATTGCCAAACCACGGCATCAAGGTGTTTCTTACACTGGGTGCTATGTGAATTGGCATGTCAAAAAAAAACAAAAAACAAGTAACACTTGTATCAGTATGTTTAATACATATGGTTACTGTGTGGTCTACCCGGGTTATGGGGTGTTTGGTTGAGAGTATTCATAGCATGGCGTGAACGTGACTATTGACTGATTTGTTATTGGGGTTGTAGTTTCTTGCCTGTTTGTATATATGTTCATGGGGTCATTTTGTATATCCGGAACACGGCAGTCTTTTATTTTATGGTGTGAGGGACATAGACGTGACATCCTCAACCCAGAGAATGGACCGTGAAGTGGGAGGCTGACCGGGGGGTCGAGTCCAGACAGTGGAGGTGCAGACGCTGGCTACAGGGAGGAGGAAGAAGCAGCACGCCAGCAGCTGTTATGCTAATGTAATGAGATGTACTATGTTATGCTAATGTGCTGTGCAGACCATTTATCTGATGTGGATTGTGGTGTGAGCCCCCAGGTCGCTAGGCAAGGGATTAAAGTATAAAAGGGAGAGAGCCTGCAGCCTGGGGATCATTCTTGTCAACTTGACTTGGAGAGAGGAGAATAAAGTCTATGCTTTCCAGCCCGTCGTCTCGCCTGCTCCTTTCTCTACACTGGTGACTCCGAGACGTATGATGGAAAACGAGGCGAACACTCCGGAGACAGCCCCGTCTGGAAGCGCCAGCACCGCCTGTGCTGTTTCGGTCAAGCTCCTGGATTTTTGGCTACACGACCCGACGGCTTGGTTCCTACACACGGAGGCCCAGTTCGCACTCTGGGGAGTGACGGCAGACGACATGAAATATTACTACGTCATAGCCGTGCTGGACGCACGCACAACTCAGTAGGTGGAAAGCCTGCTCCAACGGCCCCCAGCCCACGGTAAATACAACGCCATCAAGACCGCGCTGACCCAGCGCTATACGCTGTCGGACTGTGAGAGAGCAGAAAGACTCCTGACGCGCTCCAACCTGGGAGACGGCTCGGCGCTCGAATTGATGGAGAAGATGTTGGCGTTGATGGGCACAGATGGCGAGCCGTTCCTGTTCGCACATCTTTTCCTCCGTAACCTCCCGACGGTGGCCAGGGCAGTCCTCACCAAATCACCGCTGCTGGCCATGCAGAACTACCAGGTGCAGGCAAAAGAAGCGGACCGGATTATCCAGGCGACCAGAACCTTTGCAGTGAACGCAGCGGCGCCGGAGCCCACGGAGATGACCACTGACGGCGAGGAGCCTTCCATGGTGGCCGGCGCTGAGGCCAAGAAGCACTGGAAGGGCGCTCTGTTTTTACCACCGCCGTTTCGGAGAAGATGCACGGCAATGCGTGCCACCCTGCCATTACAGGCGGTCGGGAAATGCCATGACTGGCAGTCGGTAACAGCTACGGCTGCCGGTGACACAGACAAGCTGCTCTACATGACGGACTCACATTCGGGGAGACGGTTCCTCGTGGACTCCAGCTCCCAAAAGAGCCTCATCCTGCCATCCAAAGCAGACCAGTTAGCTGGGAGTAGCGGCCCCGAGCTGGCAGCTGCCAACGCCTCAGACAAAACTTTTGGTGAGAGGACTCTGACCATATGTTTGCACGGCCGTAACGACCAATGGTCCTTCATCGTAGCAGCATGTAACTACCCCATCTTAGGTGCAGATTTTTTGTGTGCGCACGGAGTATTAGTCAATGTTGCCAATAGACGTCTGATTAATGCTCTTTTTATTCTCTGCCCTGTACAGCTCGATTAGCCGGGTCCACATCACTCGCCAATGTCACAGCTCCAGGGGGTAAGTTCCAACAACTACCCACCCAGTTTCCAGCACTCACGATTCCAACATTTTCGGCAGCCGTCACTAAGCATGGGGTTGAGCACTTTATCCCCACCATGGGGCCGCCCGTTTTCGCATGCTCTCGCCACCTGGATGCAGCTAAACTGGCCAGTGAGCGCGAGGAGTTCACCAATTTGTAGAGATTAGGCATCGTCAGGCACTCCAATAGCCCGTGGGCGTCCCCGCTGCACATGGTGCCTAAAGCTGAGGGGTTGTGGCGACCATGCGGCAACTTCCGCCGGTTAAATAATGCTACTGCACACGATTGCTACCCCATTCCCCATATTCAGGATTTTTCCGTCCACCTCACCGGGGCATGCATTTTTTCCAAGGTGGACCTGGTCCGTGAGTACCACCAGGTCCCAGTGCGGGCGGAAGACATACCCAAAACGGCAGTGATTACCCCGTTCGGCCTTTTCAAATTTTTACGCATGCCGTTCGGGTTAAAAGGCACAGCACAGACTTCCGGTTATGGCGGCCACGTAGGAAGACGTGTTTCACACTGCTCTGCTCCTGAAAATAAAAAGTTTGCTAAAACTCTCTTAATTGGAACAAAAACCCATCCCAGCGTTTAGGCGCGGATATGGTAAAGATCAAAGCTGGGAAATTAGGCGGAGGAAAAAGTAATTCGACAAAACAATCCAAACTAACAGACTTCCACGCTCATGGCGAAGCAGAAAAAACTCCAGAGACTATGGCGGTGGACGATGGCAGAGGATGTAGCCAGCAGTGGAGCGGGAGCTGCTGAGGAGGGGACAAGTGCGGTGCTTGCTGCCATCAGCTCCATGAGAGCAGACTTTTCGTCTAAATTTGATGGGATTATAGCAGCGATAGAAGGAATGAGAAAGGAAATAAGCGACTGTATGGAACGAGTATCGCAGGCGGAGCTCCGAATTTCAAGCGCTGAAGATGACGTCACCAGCATACAATCAAAGTTGCAAACACTGGAATTAAAATGGAAACGTCTGGAAGATAACGTTCTGGACTTAGAATCCCGCTCGCGACGGAATAATTTGAGTCTGGTGGGCCTCCCGGAGGGAGCGGAGGGACGGGACTCATGTTCCTTTTTGGAAAAGTGGATTCCAGAAGCGCTGAACAAAGCGGACCTGCAGTCATCGGTCGTTTTAGAGAGAGCTCACTGAATCGGCCCACCGAGAGATAATAAGACACCACCGAGGACGCTGATTATGAAGTTCCTCAGCTACAGGGACAAGATGACGGTCACCAACGTGGCGCGAGCTAAAGGAGAAATTAAATACCAGGATCAACAGGTGCGGTTCTACCCAGATTTGGCCACAGGAATACAACAATTAAGGAGGCAGTTCGACCCCGCCCGCAAAGAGCTGCGCAACCTTGGGATTCGTCATGGAGTGATTCACCCGGCAAGACTGCTGGTCACATATAAGGGCAGGACTCACATCTTCAAGACCCCTCAAGAGGCGCAGGAGTTCATTAAGCAGATCCAAGAGGAGACTGGTGGGAGCTAAGCATGAACATGATAAAGGTAGAACATTTAAGCATTTGTACAGGCATCTGATTGATCTGAAACATATAACATGTCTACAAAATACAGACTGTATTATTAAAAAAAAAAAAAAGCTATAATGTACAAAGTTGCTATAAAACTTTGAAGTTATGTTGAAAAAACTACAGAAGAGAGTTAATGTCATTAAAAATAGTAGTAAAGTCAGGGAGATTAAGAGGAGAAAGAGAGAGTGGTTTGACTGATCCTCGCAGGTGTGGAACAGTCACTAGCTATAACGGGAAACAGAATTTTTTTGATTTTGGGGGGGATTACCACGAATGTGGAGAAAGGGAATTTGTTTTTGTGTAGTTTGTAGGATGAATGTTCTATCATCCACGTTTTTGCTTCTCTGTATGAGCATGTTCATATTGCAAGGTAATCTTAAACTCCTTATTGATCATAGATCAAAACGTTAATCTTAATTTAACTTCATGGAATTGCAGAGGTCTACAAAATCTAAAAAAACTTAAACAAGTTATGAATAAAATAAAAGAGATTCAAAAATTGTATTTTTACAAGAAACTCATCTAATAGAGGAGGATGCAAAAAGAATTAGGAGAAGATGGCAAGGTAACGTGTTCACCTCATCATTTTCATCCCGAGCCAGGGGAGTTATGATTCTCATACATAAAACAGTCCCATTTCAAGTGAAAAATGTAATTGGAGACAAACTTGGAAGATATCTAATCATCCAAGGATCTTTGTTATTAGAAAATATAAATCTGGTGAACTTATATGGTCCCAATACTGATTATCAATACTTCTTTGTTAATTTATTCCTTACTTTATCATCACTTACAGGGCAACATATAATAGCAGGGGATTTTAATTACCTCCGCCAAGGAGGTTATGTTTTCATCGGCATTGGTTTGTCTGTCTGTTTGTTTGTTTGTTAGTTAGCAAGATAACTCAAAAAGTTATGGACGGATTTTCATGAAATTTTCAGAGATTGTCACAAATGGGGTATCCTACAGATGATTAGATTTTGGTGGTGATCCGGATCACTGTCCAGAAGAAAACCGCCATTATGGAAAATGCGATTTTCCTGAATAACTACTGAACCACTAATCCTATCATTGTCAATCCAATTGCTAGTCATATGTTTTCATGGTCAAGGAATCTGAAAATGTACACACAAACACTGTATGGGGGGAACTGTGGCGCTTGGCGGAGGTCTGCGCTCTCCGAGTGCTTTTCTAGTTGTACAGTGAACCCCAGTATAGATCAATCAACAGGACTGGACTGTACGCACAATGGATGCAGGATGACTATTAATCATTTTATGAAAGAATTGAGATTGCTAGATATATGGAGAGAAATGAAACCACAAGTCAAAGCCTATTCTTGTTATTCTAATACCTATAAGACATTCTCACGTATCGACTACTTTTTGATCTCTACAGATATTAAGGTCCAAGATTCAAAACTGTTTCTATGATAACAATGTGATCTCTGATCATGCACCCTGCTGTCTAATATACGTATGTAGATAAGAAATTGACAAAGGATCCAGTTAGGTGGCATTTTCAGCATAAATGGCTTCAGGATGAGGAATTTGTTAAGTACATAGAAAAACAGATGAGTTCTTTGATATTAATACTACACAAACAATGGCATGTATAAAGTGGGAGGCTTTCAAAGCTTTTATTAGTTATACAGGTTCAAAATCTAAGAAGACTCGAGAGGAGAGAGTCCAATTGGAACGTAAAATAAAAATTCTTCAAGAGAAGGTGAATGCAGGAAGTAACCCACAGTTAGAGAACGAATTACTGATTCTGAGAGCTGAATATGATAAAAAAAAAATCAGCGAATTGAGCTGCCTCGAGTCTTCTAAGATTGAAGCAAACTTTTTATGAACAAGGTGAAAAATCAGGAAAATTATTGGCATGGCAGATTAAACAATTAGTATTTAAAACACCAATTACCAGTATTATAAGTAACGGACAGGTAGTTATAGATCCTTTAGAAGTTAATAGTGCCTTTAGAGATTATTATGAAAAACTATATGATACAAAAAATGAAACTGACTTAACAAAACTAAATGGGTTTTTGGGTGGATTATCTATACCGTGTATTCCAAATGAAAACAGGGAGATACTGGAGTCTAAAATTAGTCAAGAAGTTGTTGGGCTTGCCATTGATAATATGAAATCAGGAAAAAGAGCAGGACCAGATGGTCTTCCAGTTGACCTCTATAAAAAATTTAAGAATAAATTAATAAAACCACTTTTGGAAATGGTTTTAGAAGCATTTCAAAATGGTAATTTACCACCATACATGAATAATGCCTTAATTATACTGTTGCCAAAACCAGGTAAACCCCCTAATGAATGTGAAAACATGAGACCAATAAGTCTATTAAATGCTGATCTTAAGACAATCTGTAAAATTTTAGCAAAACGATTACAAGAAATATTAACAAATATTATTAACCGAGATCAGAATGGCTTTATAATGGGAAGACAAGGCTTCCATAATGTAAGAAGACTATTTAATATTATTTATTCCAATAAAGAAGCACCGGATACAGCTCTCCTATCATTGGACACCAAAAAGGCCTTTGATATGGTCGAATGGCCGTATCTTTTTGAAGTCCTACAAAGGTTTGGACTTGGAAATAATTTCATAAAATGGGTCCAGATAATATACAATAATGCTACAGCAGAAATCCTAACAAACAGCAATATCTCAAAATCAATAAAAATCAATAGAGGATGTCGACAAGGCTGTCCACTTTCACCCTTATTGTTTACTATGGCAATTGAACCTTTAGCGATGGCAGTACGTTTACATCCACAAATATATGGAATTAAAGTAGGACCAACAGAACATAAAATCTCCCTGTATGCCGATGACATAATTTTGTTTATGTCGAATTTTAAAAAATCAATTCCGACCTTGTTAAATTTAATAAAGAACTTGGGGGAAATACAGTGGGGCAAAAAAGTATTTAGTCAGCCACCAGTTGTGCAAGTTCTCCCACTTAAAAGATGAGAGAGGTCTCCAATTTTCATCATAGGTATACCTCAACTATGAGAGACAAAATGAGAAAAAAAAATCCAGAAAATCACATTGAAGGATTTTTAATGAATTAATTGGTAAATTCCTTGGTAAAATAAGTATTTGGTCACCTACAAACAAGCAAGATTTCTGGCTCTCACAGACCTGTAACTTCTTCTTTAAGAGGCTCCTCTGTCCTCCACTCGTTACCTGTATTAATGGCACCTGTTTGAACTCGTTATCAGTATAAAAGACACCTGTCCACAACCTCAAACAGTCAGACTCCAAACTCCCCTATGGCCAAGACCAAAGAGCTGTCAAAGGACACCAGAAACAAAATTGTAGACCTGCACCAGGCTGGGAAGACTGACTCTGCAATAGGTAAGCAGCTTGGTGTGAAGAAATCAACTGTGGGAGCAATTATTAGAAAATGGAAGACATACAAGACCACTGATAATCTCCCTCGATCTGGGGCTCCATGCAAGATCTCACCCCGTGGGGTCAAAATGATCACGAGAACGGTGAGCAAAAATCCCAGAACCACATGGGGGGACCTTGTGAATGACCTGCAGAGAGCTGGGACCAAAGTAACAAAGGCTACATCAGAAACACACTACGCCGCCAGGGACTCAAATCCTGCAGTGCCAGACGTGTCCCCATGTTTAAGCCAGTACATGTCCAGGCCCATCTGAAGTTTGCTAGAGAGCATCTGGATGATCCAGAAGAGGATTGGGAGAATGTCATATGGTCAGATGAAACCAAAATAGAACTTTTTGGTAAAAACTCAACTTGTCGTGTTTGGAGGAGAAAGAACACCATACCTACTGTGAAGCATGGGAGTGGAAACATCATACTTTGGGGCTGTTTTTCTGCAAAGGGACCAGGACGACTGATCCGTGTAAAGGAAAGAATGAATGGGGCCATATATCATGAGATTTTGAGTGAAAACCTCCTTCCACCAGCAAGGGCATTGAAGATGAAACGTGGCTGGGTCTTTCAGCATGACAATTATCCCAAACACACCGCCCGGGCAACGAAGGAGTGGCTTCGTAAGAAGCATTTCAAGGTCCTGGAGTGGCCTAGCCAGTCTCCAGAGCTCAACCCCATAGAAAATCTTTGGAGGGAGTTGAAAGTCTGTGTTGCCCAGCGACAGCCCCAAAACATCACTGCTCTAGAGGAGATCTGCATGGAGGAATGGGCCAAAATACCAGTAACAGTGTGTGAAAACCTTGTGAAGACTTACAGAAAACGTTTGACCTCTGTCATTGCCAACAAAGGGTATATAACAAAGTATTGAGATGAAATTTTGTTATTGACCAAATACTTATTTTACTGAGGAATTTACCAATTAATTCATTAAAAATCCTTTAGGCTAGATTATGTCTGTCCTTACTATATTTACCATTTGATTGTGGAGGTCTGAAATGTCCAAACTTTATGTTGTATTACTGGTCAGCACAACTGAGGTCTATGACATATTTTTCATCAAATGATCTCCCTCACTGGACTGAAATGGAATCATATAATTTACCTTTACCTCTTCCCATATTCATATACTCAGACTCAGCAAAAAAATTACAGAAACAAGTTAAAAATCCAATTGTAAAGCATATGATCAAAATATGGTGTGAAACCAAAAAATATTTAAAAGAACCACACTTATTGTCACAATTTAGCCCAATATGGGGTAATCAATATTTTAAACCAGAGAGAGCAGATGCTGCATTTAAAGTATGGAATTTAAAAGGGATTCAAAAGATTCAAGACTTATATTTGTCATGTTCAGATAACATAATGTCTTTTGAAGAACTGAGGATCAAATTTAATCTTAATAGAACACATTTTTTTTTAAATATCTTCAGCTTAGGAACTTTATTCGATCAAATCAAAATAATGCTCTCATCCGACCTACTTATTCATCCTTCGAAAAAATGTTGACTAAAAATAGTAAGAGAAAGGGTATTATTTCAGAGTTTTATAACTCATTGACATTATCCTCAAGTGAAAACTCACAGAAAAGACTGAATTATTGGAAAGAAGACTTGCAAACTGAAATTTCAGAGGAACAATGGGAATTGGCTTGTATAGAAGCTCAAACCAAATCAATAAATGTACGTCTTAAATTGATACATTTTAAATGGTTAATGCGGATGTATGTTACACCCGTGGAGTTAAATAGATATAACAAAAACATACCAGATATGTGCACAAAATGTATGGAAAGTAAAGGAACCCTATTTCATTGTTTATGGGAATGTAGAAAAATTAGAATGTTTTGGGAAGAGGTGAGGGTAACAATTGAAAAAATAATTTCAAAACAAATCATATTGAATCCTAAATTGTTTTTGTTGGGTCTGTATCCAGAAAAACATAACTTTAATAAGAGTGAAAGAGCATTCATAGACCTCAGTTTGCTCAGTGCCAAAAAATGTATGTGGAAAAAGACTCATAGACCAGATGTGACTCAGTGGTCAAGACAGATGTTAACAAACCTTCCACTAGAAAGAATAACATACATACTGAAATCAAAGGAAATTGTGTTTGAGAATATATGGAGACCTTTCATTGATTATGTAAAGAATTTAAACATAACTTTTGAAGAAGAAGGTGAATGATGTGTGTGGACCTTGTAAATTCCAAACTGGTGAATGTATAATGTATATACTTATGTAATGGATTGCCTAGACTAAACAGAGGAGCATTGTTGAATACCTGTCTTTGTTAGTGGTTGTTGGTGTTTTTAGTACAGTTTTTTTTAATTACTTTAGTGTTAGTGTTTGACTGTGTTATGTTTGTAAAAAAAAAAAAAAGGTTCAATAAAAAATATTGTGGAAAAAAAAAAACTGGCCATAGCGCACAAGGAGTTTGCCAACCTGGAAAGGTTGGGCATCATCAGGCGATCGAACAGCCCATGGGCATCCCCGCTACACATGGTCCCTAAGGCCGAGGGATCGTGGCGACCGTGCGGAGATTTCCGCAGATTGAATAACGCCACAGTGCACAACCGCTACCCGATTCCCCATATTCAGGAATTTTCCATTCACCTCGCCGGAGCATGCATTTTTTGTAAAATAGACCTGGTCTGCGGTTACCACCAGGTCCCAGTACGCGAGGAGGACATACCCAAAACAGCGGTAATAACTCCGTTTGGCTTGTTTGAGTTTTTACGCATGCCCTTCGGATTAAAAGGAGTGGCACAGACATTCCAATGCATGGTGGATGCCGTGTTGCGCGAACTCCCGTTTGTGTTTGTCTACCTGGATGATATCCTGGTGGCCAGCACGTCTGAGGACGAACACGTAACCCACCTCAGGACGGGTTTCCGGAGGGGGTCTTCTTACATTATGGAAGCCTTGTCTTCCCATTATAAAGCCATTCTGATCTCGGTTAATAATATTTGGTAATATTTCTTGTAGTCATTTTGCTAAAATTTTACAGATTATTTTAAGATCAGCATTTAAAAGGCAATGCCAATAATTTTCCTGATTTTTCACCTTGTTCGTAAAAAGTTTGCTTCAACCTTAGAAGACTCGAGGCAGCTCTATTCGCTGATTTTTTGTCATATTCAGCTCTCAGAATCAGTAATTTGTTCTCTAACTGTGGGTTACTTCCTGCATACACCTTTTCTTTAAGGATTTTTATTTTACGTTCCAATTGGACTCTCTCCTCTCGGGTCTTCTTAGATTTTGAACCTGTATAACTAATATAATATCCAAGAACTCATCTGTTTTTCTATGTACTTAACAAATTCCTCATCCTGAAGCCATTTATGTTGAAAATGCCACCTAACTGGGTCCTTTGTCAATTTCTTATCTACATATACTAGACAGCAGGGTGCATGATCAGAGATCACAATATTATCATAGAAACAGTTTTGAATCTTGGACCTTAATTCTGTAGAGATCAAAAAATAGTCAATACGTGAGAATGTCTTATAGGTATTAGAATAACAAGAATAAGCTTTGACTTGTGGTTTCATTTCTCTCCATATATCTAGCAATCTCAGTTGAGATGAGAGATGAGATGAGATTCAACTTTATTGTCATTACACATGTATTCTTTCATAAAATGATTAATGGTCATCCTACATCCATTGTGCGTACAGTCCAGTCCTGTTGATCTATCTATACTGGGATTCAATGTACAATTAAAATCCCCTGCTATTATATGTTGCCCTGTAAGTGATGATAAAGTGAGGAATAAATTAAAGTTTTGATCATCAATATTGGGGCTGTATAAGTTCACCAGATTTATATTTTCTAATAAAGATCCTTGGATGATTAGATATCTTCCAAATTTGTCTCTAATTACATTTTTCATTTGAAATGGGACTGTTTTATGTATGAGAGTCATAACTCCCCTAGCTCGGGATGAAAATGATGAGGTGAACACATTACCTTGCCATCTTCTTCTAATTCTTTTTACATCCTCCTCTAATAGATGAGTTTCTTGTAAAAATACAATTTTTGAATCTATGTCTTTTATTTTATTCATAACTTGTTTAAGTTTTTTAAGATTTTGTAGACCTCTGCAATTCCATGAAGTTAAATTAAGATTAACACTTTGATCTATGATCAATAAGGAGTTTGAGATTACCTTGCAATATGAACATACTCTTACAGAGAAGCAAAAACATGGATGATGTAACATTCATCCTACAAACTACACAAAAACAAATTCCCTTTCCCCACATTCATGGTAATCCCCCCAAAATCAAAAAAATTCCGTCTCCAGTTATAGCTAGTGACTGTTCCACACCTGCGAGGATCAGTCAAACCACTCTCTCTTTCTCCTCTCAATCACCCTGACTCTACTACTATTTTTGTGACATTAACTCTTCTGTAGTTTTTTCAACATAACTTCAAAGTTTTATAGCAACTTTGTACATCATAGCTTTTTTTTTTTAATACAGTCTGTATTTTGTAGACATGTTATATGTTTCAGATCAATCAGATGCCTGTACAAATGCTTAAATGTTCTACCTTTGTCATGTTCATGCTTAGCTCCCACCAGTCTCCTCTTGGATCTGCTTAATGAGCTCCTGCGCCTCTTGATGGGTCTTGAAGATGTGGGTTCTCCCCTTATATGTGACCAGCAGTCTTGCTGGATGAATCACTCCGTGACGAATCCCAAGGTTGCACAGCTCTTTGCAGGCGGGGTCGAACCGCCTCCTTAATTGTTGAATTCCTGTGGCCAAATCTGGGTAGAACCGCACCTGTTGATCCTGGTATTTAATTTCCCCTTTAGCTCGCGCCGCACTGGTGACCGTCATCTTGTCTCTGTAGTTGAGGAACTTCCTAATCAGCGTCCTCGGTGGTGTCTTATCTCTCGGTGGGCCAATTCGGTGAGCGCTCTCTAAAACGACCGATGACTGCAGATCCGCGTTATTCAGTGCTTCTGGAATCCACTTTTCCAAAAAGGAACATGAGTCCTGTCCCTCCGCTCCCTCCGGGAGGCCCACCAGCCTCAAATTATTCCATCACGAGCGGGATTCCAAGTCCAGGACGTTATCTTTCAGACATTTACATTTTAATTCCAGTGTTTGCAACTTTGATTGTAGGCTGGTGACGTCATCTTCAGCGCTTGAAATTCGGAGCTCCGCCTGCGATACTCATTCCATGCAGTCGCTTTTTTCCTTTCTCATTCCTTCTATCCCTGCTATAATCCCATCAAATTTAGATGAAAACTCTGTTCTCATGGAGTTGATGGCAGTGAGCACTGCGTTTGTCCCCTCTTCAGCAGTTCCCGCTCCGCCGCTGGCTCCATCCTCCACCATCGTCTCTAGAGTTTTTTCTGTTTCGCCTCGAGCGTGGAAGTCTGTTAGCTTGGGTTGTTTTGTCGAATTGCTTTTTCCTCCACCTAATTTCCCAGCCTTGGTCTTTACCATATCCACGCCTAAACGCTGGGATGGGTTTTTGTTCCAATTAAGAGTTTTAGTAAACTTTTTATTTTTAGGAGCAGAGCAGTGTGAAACCCGTCTTCCTACATGGCTGCCATAACCGGAAATCCCGCCCGGGGAATTCTTGCCGGATCATCCCGCACCGGACAAGTGTCCGTCTCAGCGTTTGCAGCATAGCGCAGACACAGGCACACTGCCCGGCCCACCACTGTTTTCCACGCGCTTTTGTGCCAAAAACTTTGAAGAACGCAGCGTTTGTATTTGTCAGGCACGATGCCCACCGCCCTCCATTGCGCCCACCCTACGATGGCCCATTCAGAGTGCTGGAAACAGGGGACAAACATTTTTTGTTAGACTTGGGGGGTTGTCGGGAGAAAATATGCATAGACAGACTTAAGCCCGCCTTTGTGGTGGCGGACGAGCAAGTGATGTTGGCTCAGGCCCCTCGGCGTGGAAGACCCCCACTGAGAACTCCCCAGGTAAACAATTCATCAGAGCAGCCACACGGGCAAGTCGAAGGTTTCCCCCCCCCCTCGCCATGGCCCACCCGCAGACAGACACACCCCCAGAACCCCCCCGCTGGCACAGCAGCACCGCGGAGGCGGTAAACCCCCGTTACAACAGATATGTGAGGAGACTCAAGCCAAAAGGATGTGAGGACTGAAACTCTGTCTGAGATTCGGGGGGGGGGGGGCGTGTAGAGGCTGGGTTAATCATCTCAGACTGGATGCAGAGGGTAAACAGAGAAGGACAATAGGTATGGAGATTATGGTGAGGTAGCAGGAAGTAGGAGTTGGGGGGAGAAGGGATCAATGTATTGTGATGCGAGATGTCATGCAGATGTGAGATGAGCAGTTGATATAAATGGAGAGACCCTGGTGTATTCAGACATGCTTTTTCTGTGTATGACTGATGCGAGTGTGAATAAAGTCATCTGCTGCATAAATCAGTTTCGTTATTTACACTCTCCACAACACAAGTAAACACAAAATGCAGTTTTTAAATGAAGGAGTTTATTATTAAGGGGGGAAAAATCCAAACCTACATGGCCCTGCGTGAAAAAGTGATTGCCCCAAAACCTTATAACTGGTTGGGACACCCTTAGCAGCAACAACTGCAATCAAGCGTTTGCGATAACTGAGAATGAGTCTTTCACAGTGCTGTGGAGGAGTTTTGGCCCACTCATCTTTGCAGAATTGTTGTAGTTCAGCCACACTGGAGGGTTTTTAAGCATGAACCGCCTTTTAAAGGTCATACCACAGCATCTCAATCAGATTTAGGTCAGGACTTTGACTAAGCTACTCTTAAGTCTTCATTTTGTTTTTCTTAAGCCATTCAGAGGTGGACTTGCTGCTGTGTTTTGGATCATTGTCCTGCTGCAGAACCCAAGTGCGCTTCAGCTCAAGGTCACAAACAGATGGCCGGACATTCTCCTTCAAGATTTCTTGGTAGACAGCAGATTTCATGCTTCCATTTACCACAGCAAGTCTTCCAGGTCCTGAAGCAGCAAAACAGCCCCAGACCATCACACTCCCACCACCATATTTTACTGTTAGTATGATGTTTTTCTGAAATGCTGTGTTACTTTTATGCCAGACGTAATGGACACACACCTTCCAAAAAGTTCAACTTTTGTCTTGTCAGTCCACAGAGTATTTTCCCAAAAGTCTTGGGGATCATCAACATGTTTTCTGGCAAAACTGAGGTGAGCCTTTATGTTCTTTTGGCTCAGCAGTGGTTTTCGTCTTGAAACTCTGCCATGCAGGCCATTTTTGCCCAGTGTCTTTCTTATGGTGGAGTCATGAACACTGACCTTAACTGAGGCAAGTGAGGCCTGCAGTTCTTTGGAGGTTGCTGTGGGGGTCTTTTGTGACCTGTTGTACGAGTCGTCACTGTGCTCTTGGGGTAATTTTGGTCGGCCAGCCACTCCTGGAAAGGTTCACTACTCTTCCATGTTTTCGCCATTTGTGGCTAATGGCTCTCACTGTGGTTCGCTGGAGTCTCAAAGCTTTAGAAATGGCTTTATAACCTTTTCCAGACTGATAGATCTCACTTTGTTTCTCATTTGTTCCCAAATTTCTTTGGATGATGTCTAGCTTTTGGGGATCTTTTGGTCTACTTTGTCAGGCAGATCCTATTTAAGTGATTTCTTTTTTGAGAACATGCGTGGCTCGAGAAATTGAACTCAGCTTTCCAAAGACATGATAAACCACAGTTAATTTATGTTTAAATGGGGAGGGCAATCACTATTTCACACAGGGCCATGTAGGTTTGGATTTGTTTTTACCCTTAATAATAAACACCTTCATTTAAAAACTGCATTTTGTGTTTACTTGTGTTATCTTTGTTTAATATTCACATTTGTTTGATGATCTGAAACATTTAAGTAACAAAAACACACAAAAAAATGAGAAATCAGGAAGGGGGCAAACACTTTTTCACACCACTGTTTACGTCACCAGAATGAAGGCTGCATGAAGTATAATAATAAATAAAAGTAGTAACAATTTGCTTCCTAAGGCTTAACGATTTAAGAGATATCAAATAGTTTTGGGGGGTTTTTTTGCATTTGTTGCACTGCCTTGGAACAATATGGACTTTCGCATGCTTCAGCATGCATTAATTTTTAAATTATCACAAAATATAGGTCAATAAAATTCTGAACAATTGTCAGAAAATGTCTGTACGTGTTAAGTTGAATAACAAGCATTCATGGCATGACAGCAGGATGAGCATTTTAATTTCGGGGTAGAACAAACAGCTGCAGCTGTCCATTTACCCAGACATTAAAACACGCAGGCATGGTGTTGTGGTTCTTTGCGGCTCTGACTAAATTCTGTGTCTTCTGAGGTAAATCTGATTATGTCCAATATAATTTAACAAAATGCAGCCGACTTTATTGTGGTAGAAACATTGATATATCTCAGAGCTTTTATTTGTTTACAGCATTGGCATCTTAGCAGCAGTGCAAACAAATGGAGCTACTGTCTGTGAGGCCACTTTTTAGGGTCATCTTCCTATCCCTAGATAGTCGTGGGAAGTTGTATTGTGGAAGAAGAAAACGGACGAGGCAGCGAGCTGAACACCACATGAACTTTATTCTTTTTCCGACGTCAAGTACAGGAAATACTCTGGCTGGATCTCTGGGCGCCTCCTTTTGATAACCTTTATTTCCGTCCCATGAGACCCAGGGAGCCAAAACAATACAATCAGTGGACAAAGACATGCATGCCACATTAACATCATGTAACGCCAGTCCTGCTTCTCACATCTCTTCTTCCTCCAGTGGCTCTGGGGGTAGTCCTTTCTACTACGTCTGAAACCCCCCAGTACCACTTCCTCCTTCAGTCCTTTGTTCCATCTTCCCCCGACTTCCGACTCTGGGTGGAGAACCCCCCATGCAGTGCCACCACACAGCCCCCCCTCAAACAACCAGAAAGGGCACTACCCCCCCCCCCCCCATCCTTTGGGCTTGAGCCGGCGCCCATAGCGGCTGTAGTGGGGGGTTGCCAGTCCGGTCGAAACACCCTGCTGGCAAGGTGTGCAGGCAGGCACATTAGTCTGTGGAGGGAAAGAGGGTTGGCGGGGGGGAAGCATGTTAGCTTCGCAAGCACAGGTCTCTACCAAGGGAATACCAACTTGTGGAGCCACTGAAGGTGGGCGTCTGCGCAGGGGTGCTTGACTGTGACAGCACATGCAGCGCTGGTGTTCTCCCTCTGGGTAGTCTCTGGGGTGGTGCTCGGCTCACTCTCCATGACACTTCTTGGGGTCACCAATGTGGAAAAATAAAACAGATGAGGCAGTGAGTTGGATGATACATGAACTTTATTCTTCTTCCAACATCAAGTACAGGAAATACTCTGGCTGGGTCTCTGGGCGCCTCCTTTTTATAACCTTTATTTCCATCCCATGAGACCCAGGGAGCCAAAATAATACAATCAGTGGACAAAGACATGCGTGGCACATCATCATATAACGCCAGTCCCGCTTCTCACACCTTCTCTTCCTCCAGCGGCTCTGGTGTCTCCTGAACTCCCTGGGTGGCTAATAGTCCTTTCTGCTACGTCTGAGACCCCCCGGTGCCACTTCCTCCTTCAGTCCTTTGTTCCATCTTCCCCCAGTTTCCGACTGTGGGTGGAGAACCCCCCATGCAGTGCCACCACAGTATGATTATATTACTGTTTGAGGTGGAAAAGGTCGTGTTCCTGCATTTCTGATGCTGAAGTCATTGTTTTTTTTAACAAAGAAAAGTGTCCCATTTCAGTGACAACCATACGTCCTAAACGAGTACCGAAAGTTGTGCCCATAATTCAAGCAAGGCATTATGGGGCCTAGGAATAAGGTGGATATGACCTGGCTTTTTACAGAATTGACAAATAACATTACCTCTGTCGGCAAATAACTTCTTTGCTGACCCTTGAGAATAAGCAGAAGGACAAGGTTTAAACATGCTATCTGTGGTATATTACATACAGTATAATCAGAGCTACATGATTGAATCAGTATCAGCCAGTCCTCAAGGGGGTGCACTTGTACTGCTCTCTGTATGTCTCCACCATAGACTGTATGGTCTCCACATGGCATGAGCAGAGCCATGAGCCTTTGCTGTACCCTGAGCTTAGGAATTGTTAAATAAAAGTGTTAAGATACACTTGCTGTCTTTTCTATTAACCACAAGACACAACACTACCCTCTACAGGCTTGACATTCACAGATTCCCTCCTGTCTTGTCTGACAAACTTCCCTTTCCATGGGGTTTCTCTGAGTCGACTCAAATCTGTTGCCATTGCTGCTCTCTCTAATTCAGAAACCTCTAACTCTGTTAAATACACTTCCATATGTCGAGGTAGGCTGGCTTTAAACTGCTACACTAATATAAGTTATCACAAGTCTTGAAAGGAAGAGGTTTTAGTGCTCACCAAGCACGAGTCAAATACAACTTCCCGTTGCCTAGCCAAATCAAGAAAAGTTTGTTAGAAAAAAATCTTCTAAACCTTCAGTCAAAAACCAGGCTGGATCAGAGTTTCAGCAAATTTAATTGCATTGGCCAGTGGAGAACAATACAAAAATAGTCTCAGAACCTATTCGCGCACCATTCTGACTCCAACACACGTCACTCAGTTCTTTAAGACCTCCGTTATCTGAGAGGTGGAAGAGCAATTTGTCCATGATTGGTCCAGTACATCTGGTCAAAACTTGGTGTACAGATTATCTTTTTCTCAGGAACCATGACACTCACTCAGTACCAGTCACATGGGAGCCGCACAACATGAACTAAAAAACAAGATGATAACTAATACAGCTGCATCCTTGACACTTTTACACAGACCGAGACACCGAGACACACACTTCTACAGCTAAAACTAGTCCTTAATGCTGACAAAACTAAACTGATGTGGTTTTCAAATTTTAGGAAGAGTCCACAAATTTTTCCCCACAGTGTCCACTTTTGAGGGAAATGAAATTGAGGTGGTTCACTCGTACAAGTATCTTGGTATCTTGCTTGATGACGCTCTGACTTTTAAGCCCCATGTTGAAAATCTTGTGAAGAAAAACTGAAACTGGGTTTTTTAATTTCGAAATAAATGTTTTTCTTTTGAGGTTAAAAAACGTCTTGTTACTGCAACTTTTATCTATTTTAGATTATGGAGACCTCTTGTATATGAACGCTTCAGCTCAGTGTCTGAGTAAGATTGACTCTGTATATCATGCTGTTTTGAGGTTTGTTACAAACTGTAGAGCCTTGACCCATCACTGTGAACTGTATTCTAGAGTGGGATGGCCCTCTTTGTCCACCAGGAGGTTGACTCACTGGTACATTTTTATTTACAAGGCCGTGCTTGGACTGTTGCCCCCTTACATTTGTAATTTGATCACACTGAGAAGTGTTGATTCTTATGGTTTGCGTTCTAATGATCATTTGTTGCTTTCTGTTCCATTTGCCCGTACTGAGCTGGGAAAAAGAGCTTTCATGTTCTCTGCCCCCTCTACATGGAACATGTTGCAAAAAGACTGGAAACTAACGGAACTTGTTTCATTGAACGACTTTAAATCCAGATTGAGAACACTTGAGACGGCCTCACTAATTTGTAACTGTTTTATATGATTTGTATGTCATTGTAAGTGTATTTGTGATTTTTTTGCTACCTCTTGGCCAGGACTCCCTTGAAAAAGAGGTTTTTAATCTCAACGGGTTTTTTCCTGGTTAAATAAAGGTAAGGAGAGACAAAGCAAATCACATATATGAAACTCTTCCATCAGTTTCACTAGGTTTTCGCTGCAGAGATCTAAAGGACTGACTATAGGCTTCTGGTACTGCTTCATATGCTGCCAAAACTGCCTTCTTCACATAAGCTCGACTATCACCAACATCCAATGCTGCATAGGCCTCCTGGTCTTTAAACCCTCAAGCACACTTTGAATGAGCAATGTCCACTTGTTTTCAGGCCACTCCAGTTCTATAGCAATTTCTTCAAATGCGTCAAAGAAAGAGCCCACATAGTCACAATTAAATTTTGGCACAAGTTTCAAACAGCTGGAAATGTCAAAGCGAACTTCATGCTTACATTGTAAGGCACTATTTGCTTTGAGTTTCTCCTGCTCTAGAGTCAGCTTTGCCAACTCAAGCTTCTACTCTTGCTGTTATCTTTGCCAACTATCTGAAGAAGTTTCTCCTTCTCTTCCATCTTTTGCCCTCCCTCTATAGTGATGTTATGCTCGACACTGACTCGAGTAATATAACGCAGAAGTGTCATGAACAGAGTGCCGAGCATTGTGTCAACATGCCGACAGTCACATGACCGTAGCAAGCAAGGCCTTGCTATGTCGGTCACATCACGTGACTTGAGGGCTCGTGGGAAGTTTGAGAGGGAATTAGTTTTTTTTGTTTGCTTTGTATTGTTTGTTCCTGCCATCCAATTTTGAATAGATCTCGGATAGCCAAATGCTCGAGGAAAAAAAAAAGTATTGAGATTTTTTTTTCAGGTTTTTCAACACTGATGCAGTTCTGGCAGTGACCAGATGGCAGTCTTTATTTGATGTTTCATAACACTGTCACGCAGGAAGCAACTGTCTCAGAGTTGCTCATTGTTTCAGGAGGCCTCGGTTTTAACATCACTACCTCTCTCTGACCAACTGAAGATGAAGCTCCTGCTCGCTCTCCCTCTCCAGAATAGGATCGTGCAGATGCAGCTCTTTAATAAGGATCTCCACCATGGCTCACTTTTTAGCCTCTGGCTCCAAATCAACATCAAAATGTTGAGTTACTGTAATCAAATCCTTTTTAAGCAACTCGCTGCATCTAAAGTCACTGCTACAAAACTCCTACCTTAATCATGCCATTTTGACCAATACAGGGTTACCAAAAGAAACCTCAGAACAAAATGTTACTGCAACAGTAACTTGCACATCACATTAACAAAAGAGAGTCCATTTATCACAGCAGATACATGCCGAAACAATTGCTCTGTAACACTGGACACCCAAAACACCTGAGCTGCCACAGCCCTCACTACCTGCATACAAAGGACATGCCTATGACACAATCATCTATCACAAACCAATTCAAGTAGCATTTGCTCTAAACATCAGCATACAGACCACTTTTCCAAATTTGCTTCACTAGAGAAAGTCAAAATAACCTGCCCACTATCTACCTCATTTCCCACCCATACACAATCATCTGCTTAAGTGAGGAGACTAACACTGTGCAGCTACTCTGCCCATAACCATGTGTCCATTACTCATCACTAACCTAGCAGCAGTTTTTTCCTAGCTGAATACAACTCAGCTGTGCCTCTTCTCACAAACAGATGATTGGATGTCACCATGTTAATTAACTTGATCCATTGAACATAAAAGACATAAGTCATGCATATACAACTAGCTCACCAGACAAGCTCCCATTTAAATATCACCATCTAAGAGTGGGTTCTGTTCTAAAGTACATGGAAAGGAAAGTGTAACCGTTTTCATAAAAGAAAGATTGTGTGAAATTGAAGCTCACCACTGCTGTGGGTCTTCAGGGTCCTTGGCAAGCCCAATCTCTATTCCCTTGAGTGGCCAAATCAGCAATTTATTTTTAAAAGTCAGGTCCTTTGTTAAAAATAAAAGAACAGGTTGGTGCAGCAATCCTCTAAACAGCTGGCATCCGAGTTCATCACTCTCTCTCACACCTGAGATCAATTGCCATTTAAAGGCTTTGCAGGCCCTCCTGCACGAACTTCTCAGATAGTGGCTTCATGACATCACAATCACCACACAGATGGCATTTCTTTATGAAACCAGTTCCAAAGTAAAGAAATAAAAACCAAAATAACAAAAGGAAACAGTCCCATGATATTCTAACAATAGATAGATTATTAATCCTAAGATTGGAAATGCCTTTATTACAGCAGCAATAGAAGTTGTGTTGGTGTTCTGTCATCCAGCATTGCTAATTTGTTCTCTCCACAGCTTGCGATCTCTGGCTGTTCGAATCATATAAGGGAGGGTCATGCTGCAGTGTTGGCTTAAGTCTTTTTGTCAAGTGGTGCAAGGCTGGCTTCTTGGTCTTTCTCCATGCACTTTTCCCGCCATCAACTTGTAGCTTAGGCCCTCTTTCTTCACCAGGTGTCCAAAAAACCTCATTCGTCTTGACAGTAGCTGTTGGCAAAGATTTGGCTGATGATAGACAGATAGATTAGATAGAAAGATAGATAGATCTTTATTATCACTATATAAAATATTAACAGTGAAATGCAGTTTTAGCAACTCTCCAGTAGCAGTAGTATAAATAAGGTAAGAATAATAAAACAGAGAACAATGCAGACAGTAATTGTAAGGCAGTTGTGGAGGGGAGGTTGGGGGAGAAGGGAAGGGGAGGAGAGGGGATGCATCAATCCTGGGGGGAATGGGATGGAGGTGGGGTAATACTTTTCACAGCCTGGGGAAAGAAGTTGTTTCACTCTGGTTGTTTTTTGCTTTAATTGTCCGGTATCTTTTTCCAGAGAGGAGGGAGGAAAACAGTGAATGTCCAGGGTGAGTAGGGTCCATGGAGATGCTCCTGGCCTTCTTTTGAAGTCTGCCAGAATAGATGTCTTCAAGGGGGAGTAGTGTGGTACCAATAATCTTCTCTGCCGCCCTCACCACCTGCTGCAAGTCCTGCCTGTCCTCTGCGATGCAACTTCTGAACCACACTGTACAGCAGTAGGTCAGGAGGCTCTCAATGGCTGCTCATTAGAAATTCAGCAGCAGGTGATGAGGGAGGTGAATATGCCTTAACTTCCTGAGGAAGTAAGGTCTCTGTTGTGCCTTCCCCACCTGATAAGAGATGTTAATGGACCAGGTGAGGTCAGCCGAAATGTGAACACCAAGGAACGTAAAGCTCCCTACTCTCTCTACTACCTCTCCATTAATGCAGAGGACTCAGTGCGTTTGGATTTCCTGAAATCCACAATCAGCTCCTTGGTTTTTGTAGTGTTCGAGTCCAAATTGTTCCTGACACACCAGTCAGACAGATGCTGGACCTCCTCCCTGTAGGCTGACTCATTGTTGTCCATTATCAGTCCTACTATGGTGGTGTCATCAGCAAACTTAACGATGAAGTTCGTAGAGTAGTTGAGGGAACAGTCATGGGTGAATAGGGAATAAAGGATAGGGCTGAGGACACACCCCTGTGGTGTACCAGTGTTCAGGATGAAAGTCAGGGATAAACAGTCTCCCATCCTGACCCCCTATGATCTGTTGCTCAGAAAGTCCTTTATCCAAGTACACAGTGAACTGATTAAGTAGGCTGGAATACCAAACCCTATCAAGGAAGACCAGAGCTTGCTGAGATCTACACAATCAAAGGCTTTGTTATAATCAATAAAGCAGCAGTAGAGTGGAGTGTTGAGCTCATAGGCCTTCTCTATAATCAGCCTTAGGTTCAGTATTTGGTCCCTTGTACCGCTGTCTATATGGAAACCAGCTTGTGTGTGGCTAATCTCTCTCTCATAGTAGTCCTGAATCTGTTGGTGTATAACCACTAGGATTATTTTGCTGGTATGTATGTGATATAAGAGCTATAGTCCTGTAGTTGGCATACTCTTTGTTGTCCCCTTTCATGTGCAGTGGAAGATAGACTGACATGGTAACTTCCTCAGGCCATTCCCCTCTTAGCATGATTCGGTCACAGAGTGTTTGAATCCAATCAATGATGTCGCTGTCTTCATCAAGAGCTTTGATAAATTCAGTGGGTAATTCATCCATACCACATGCTTTGTTGTTTTTGATATGCATGATGGCTCGGAGGACCTCAGAACGTAGAGTTGCAGGAGCTGTTTCACTGTCTGGGTTGACTTGCAGGGGTGTTGGTTGGATACCGTCATCGCTAGCATACAGTGCCTCAGTATAGCTCCTCCATCTTTCCTTGATCTCTTCAATTTCTTGGAGAACTGTCCCTTGTTGGTCTTTTATCACACCCGAGCAGAGTGTGAAGGACTTTTTAAGCATTCTAATGTATTGATATGCATATGTGTGATGATGCGTATCATATTTATTCTCTAGATTGCTGCAGATTAAAACAAAGGAAGTTGTTTTTGTTCCTTTTACTTGCGTTTCTGATGATTCTCTCCAGAGTTCTGTGGCCATCAGCAGCTTCAGTCGAGTTGTTAAGCGGGGGTTTGAGCTTTCTCCTATCTTCCATGAGGTTCAAGGTATCCTCTGAGATCCATTGCTGTCTTTTCTTAGTTGTTGCTTTCCCTATGACCTTCTCTGCACCAGCTGTGAGCACACTTTTGATGTTTTGCCATAAATCTTCAGTGCTGTTTGATGGGGGGTTGTTACATTGTTGTGTGGCTGTTTTGATCTCCTGACTGTAGTTTTCCCTGCACTCAGCATCATCCTGCAGCTTCTTGGTGTTCCACATGGCTCGCCTTTTCCTCTGCTGGATGTTTTCCATTCTAAATCTGAGCCGCAAGGTCGATGACGACAGTGTGATGTGGGGATTTGGCCCTTGTGGCTTGCCGTAGCCGATGCTGGGGGTGTGGACATGGTGACGTCAGGCACCAGCCGTAGCCCGCCTGACGTCACCACATCACACATAATCTGTGTCTTTATTAAGACAGGCACATAATCTGTGCCTGTCTTAATAAAGTTCAATTCGTTGCTCAGTACAACACGGCTCTTGCCTCATGTTATTAAGACATAACATTTGGCAACGATGGATTAAACCATGGGAGCACGCATAAAATTGCCACCTCCATTCTTGCAGTCTCTGGGTGTGCCAACTACACCATAGTGCCGCTGGCTGGAGGCGTTCGAGAAATACATCGCTGCGGTTGGCCTGGGCAGTGCCGACGAAGAGAGACGGAGGAGCCTACTTGTTCACTGCCTCCATGAGGAAGGCCAACGAGTGTTTCGCATACTGGGTGGCAAAGGCTCGTTGAAGGAGTGTCTGGACATAATAGACAATTTCTTTATGAACCAGAACAACATTACAGTGCAAAGACATAAGTTCTTCGACCGACAACAAACAAGCTGGTGAGTCCACCCAACGTTTCATAATGGAACTCCGTAGCCTAGCAAGCGAGTGTGCCTTCGAGGCCGATTGAGGAGGAGCTAGTCCGTGGCAAGCTAGCACATGGTACGAGCAATGGGTGGCTCAAAGAAAAGCTAATGCTAACTACAGACGTCTTCATGCTGAAGCAAGTGTTTGAATTGACCAGCCAGATTGAGTCTGCTACCCAGCTAGGTCTACAAGTGGGTAGCTAAGTCTAAAGAGAACTTACCCACCCAAGCTTCCCCCCCACATCAGGCCACTAGCAGCACAGCTAATCCTTCGGGGCGGACCCCCAAAAGGCGGCGGACCATGGCACAGGCAGGAGTGGGAGCTCAGGGTCTGTGTGGTGGCTGTGGCTATCCCCGTCACCGGGCGGGCACGTCCACTTGCCCTGCCAGACGAAAGAAGTGCCATAACTGTGGCTGTTCTAATCACTGGGCCAGGGTCTGCACCACCGCTAGTAAACCAACCGCCTCGGAGCTTGAAAGCATGACGTTGGTGTGTGTAGTGGGCACTAAGAAGGGGCTGTTAAAGTGGTATGTCTTGCAGCTTGACGGGGTCGATGTGCCACTTATGGTGGACTCGGGAGCTGGTAAATCCATACTGAGCATGACCACATTGAAAAGACTTTTCCCGGGCAAACCCGTTCAAGCAGGGGCGGTGAAAATGTTTGGGTACGGTCACACTAAAATTGACATGGTGGGCACAGTCAGCTTCTCCGTAACATGTGGGTCAAGGACTATTCCCGCATTTACCTTCCAGGTTTCACACCAGGGGGCCGACTTGCTGGGAATTGATCTGCTGGGTGAGTTAGGATTCTCCATCATGGACCCAGCAGGCTCAACGATGCTGACGGTGTTCCTCGAGTGTCATGCCCGCTGGCTGGCATTGTTTGTGGGCCTGGGATGTATTAAAGCATTCAACCAAAGCCCGCTCATCGACTCAAGCGTGACACCCAAGATCTAACCATTATAGCGGCTTCCCTTCGTCCTGCGGGACGACGTCATGGCGAAACTGAATAAACTGCTTAAAGCCGGCATCATCGAGAAAGTGGATGCCTCACCGTGGGTTTCGAACATCGTGGTGGCCAAAAAGAGGACGGTCAGCATCCGGCCGTGCATTAACCTCAGGATGGTTAATAAAGCGATCATCCTGGACAAATACCCGCTCCCGATGATGGAGGAACACACTGCAACGTTCAGCGGCTCGAGGGTGTTCACAAAGCTGGATCTCCGCCAGGGTTACCTGCAGGTGCCCCTCCACCCAGCCAGCAGAGACCTGACAGCATTTGTGAGCCACATGGGCACTTTCAGGTACACCCGCATGCCTTTTGGTCTGAGCTCAGCACCAAATTGTTTCCAGAAGATTATGTCCACAATCCTTGCCGGCCTCAGGGGTGTAGTGGTGTACCTGGATGACATCGTGGTCCACAGCGCGTTGCGGGGAGAACACGACAGTCATTTGAGGCGGGTAGTGAAGGTGCTGCTGGAGCATGGAGTCACGTTGAACGGGGAAAAGTGCATCTTTGCAGCGGATTCCATTGAGTTTGTGGGATTCCGGCTGGCGGCTGAGGGCCTGAGCCCCCTGCACTCGAACGTGGAGGCAGTCCTGCATCTCCCCGACCCCACGACACCCGCACAAATCTCCTAGTTACGGGACATGGTGAACTTCTACGGATGTTTCATTCCCCATTATTCAGAGACAATTGAACTCCTCTGAGCTCTTCTGAAGCAGGACGCGCCGTGGCAGTGGACTCCGGCCTGCTCAGTGGCGTTCACTAGGCTGAAGTCCCAACTCACCTCCCCTCCAGTGTTGGCCCACTTTGATCCAAAACGGCCGGCTTTTGTGACTTGTGACGCGTCTGGTTTGGCGGTGGGGGTGGTTATGTCTCAAGTGCAAAATGGTACCGAGCTCCCAGTGGCGTTCGCATCATGGTCCCTTTCAGCGGCTGAACAGAAATATGCTGTGGGTGAGAGGGAGGCGCTTGCTTGTGTCTGGGCGTGTGAATGGTGGCACATCTACCTCTACAGATGACATTTTGCCCTGCGAACGGACCACCGGGCGCTGACAACACTGCTGGAGATGACAGGCTCAGGACACAGGCCCCTACGGATCCACAGGTGGACTGGGCGGCTGAGGGCCTACAATTTCACTACCCAGTTCACCCCTGGAAAAGAGAGGTGGCGAATCTCCTGTCCTGTGCTACGGCCAACACCGCACAACCGGACAACGACACCAACCCCACAGAGGCAGATCTGGTCAACGCGCTGCACTGACCCCTCCGTGACATGGCATCCCTCCAGAAGCTCCAGGTGGAGTCGGAACAGGACCCCACGTTGTCACACCTGTGCTCGGTCATCAGGGAGGGTTGGCACACAATAGTACAGGGCGATCTGGTGCCTTTTCACCGGTTCAAAGACAAACTGAGTTGCTGGAATGGTGTGTGTGTGACTAGAATCAGAATCAGAATCAGAATCAGGTTTATTGCCATTGTTCATGTAGTACACAAACTAGGAATTTGTCTCGGTACAATGCTGCAACATTAAACATGATAAGATAAGAGAAATAAACTATACATGTAATAAAGTGTAGGATAAGATTAAGTGATACTGGTCAACAGTTAAAATATATATTAGCCAGCAGCAGATACTGTGGAGAACTATATAGTGCAGTCGGTAATGCAGGAAGAAAACAGTGATGATTGACATGAGTCTGGTTGAGCTGCTGTACATGGTGCACGAGAGTCAATAAGTCACTTAGTGTTCAGCAGTCTAATGGCAGAGGGGAAGAAGCTGTTCATGTGACGGGAGGTTTTAGTCTGGATGGACCGAAGTCTTCTACCAGAGGGGAGGGGGGCAAACAGTACGTGACCAGGGTGTGAGGGATCGGCTATGATCCGGCCAGCACGCCTCCGGGTCCTGGAGATGTACAGATCCTGGAGAGATGGGAGCTTGCAGCCGATCACCTTCTCAGCAGTGCGCACGACGCGCTGCAGCCTTAGTCTGTCCCTGGCAGTGGCTCCTGCGTACCACACGGTTATGGAGGTGGTGAGGATGGACTCGATGATGGCTGTGTAGAACTGCACTAACATCTTGGTGGGTAGCTTGAGCTTCCTCAGCTGCCGCAGGAAGAACATCCTCTGCTGGGCTTTTTTGATGAGTGAGCTGATGGTCAGCTCCCATTTGAGGTCCCTGGTGATGGTAGTGCCTAGGAAGCGGAAGGAATCAGCAGTGGTGATGGGAGAGCCTGAGAGGGTGAGGGGGGGCAGAGGAGTAGTGACTTTCCTGAAGTCTACAATCATCTCCACTAGGGGGCACTGCACATTAATTCTGGTGTCTCTGAGATCACAAGTTCTGGCAATGCTCCATGAGGGACACTTGGGTGTGGTCAGGGTGAAGCAGCGTTGCAGGGATTCGGTTTGGTGGCCTGGTATTGATAAGGACATTGAAACTATGGTAAAGAACTGTGTTCCATGTTTGGAAAGTGGAAAGACCGGCAGGCCACCCCCCCACCCCTGCAACCACTACCGTACCCGGAGGGCCCTTGGAAGCACATTCAATTGGACATTTGTGGTGAACTACACAAGGCTCCCCAAACAGCCAGTTTTTGTTGGTGGTCTACGACCTGTTCTCCAAATGGCCGGAGGTGTTAGCCACTAACTCGGTCACGACGGATGTGGTCACGGGTTTCCTCTCATCGCTGTTCGCCAGATGGGGGGTCCCGGATGCCATCACAACAGACAGTGGCCCACAGTTCACTTCTGGGGGTTTGAGGAGTGTTTGAGTGATAGGGGTGTGGAGCACATCAGAACTGCGTTCTACCACCCACAAGCCAATGGTGGCGTGGAATGTTTCAACAAGACTCTGAAAAATGGTCTGAGAGCCCATTTGGCAGATGGCTTCACCTTCTCTGATGCCCTCCAGAACACACTCCTCCACTACAGGGCAACGGCCCACGTCACAACAGGGTGCTCCCCAGCGAAACTCAAGCTGGTGCGCAAATTCCATCTGCCTCTAGACCAGCTAAGGCCCCCCACAACCTCCCCTTCGGGGGACACAGATCCTCCATGAGACTGGGTCATCACCCAACAGCAGAAAATGAAAGGACGTTTCGACAGGAAGCACAGGGAGAAGGCCCACGGACCCGATGTGTCGGACCGGGTCTGAATTAAGCATCCCAACCGTACGCATAAACTGCAGCCTTTCTGGACAAGGTCCTTACAGATCATGAGGCGGCTGGGCCGGGACATGTTCAAGCTCTCGGACGGGTCACGGTGGCATTCCAGCCGACTCAGGAAGTTGTTGCCTGCACAGGGTCTGGGAGCTGCGGCAGATGGGATTGGCGAGGGTTGGGACTTATCTTATGGGAATGTTGGGGACTCTCAGGTGTGGCCAACGGAGCCTGAAGCAGGTCCTCCTCCGGTGAGGCGCTCGGTTAGGACGTGTCAGAGGCCCAAATACCTCGATGACTTTGTAGTTAAAGTAACTTTAGCTGAAGCGTGTTGGGCATGGGCGGCAGAATAATCCACCCCAACACGGGAGGGTACCTTGGCATTCTACCCAGGTGCCTATTTAGCTGGCTAGCCTTGTGGTTCTATGTGTTTAAAAAAAAAAAAAAACTATGTTAAAAAAAAAGATCACATTCAATGTATATTCAATGTATATATACCGCATGCATTCTGTGGGGTTCTTCCATGCTAGCATTAATGGGGGGGGGGGGGGGGGGTTTCTGTGGTACTTTTCACATTTTGTAAAGGGGTGTGTGTGATGTGGGGATTTGGCCCTTGTGGCTTGCCGTAGCCGGGAGTGTGGAATTGGTGACATCAGGCGGGTTATAGCCGGTATGTATAAACTGTGCCTGTCTTAATAAAGTTCTGTTCATTGCTCAGTACAACACGGCTCCTGCCTCATGTTATTAAGACATAACAGACAGGCTGTGATCCGATCCACAATCAGCACTGGGAAAAGCTCTGCAGTTAATGGCTGATGCTCTATACCTTGATTTAACTAAGATAAAATCTATTTCATTCCTAGTTCTGCCTCCAGGTGAGATCCAGGTTGTTATTCTCTTGGTGTGATGGTTGGGGTTCATGTTAGTGATGAACAGATGGTTGGCTGTGCAGAAGTCAATCAATTGTCGCCCACTGCTATTTCAAGTCCCTGTTCCATACAAGCCTGTGCCATCTTGTTCGCGCACATTACCGAGAATGGCATTGAAAACCCCCATGACAATGGTGTAATCACTGCATGCAACACTGTCCAAGGTCTGTTAAGAGTTTCTCCTAAAATTCCTCATGTGCTTCATCTTCTTTGTCCAAAGTTGGGGCATAGATTTGGATAACAGAGATGTTAACTGGTTTAGCTCTCAATCGTACTGTGATAAATCTGCCATTGTTGTAGCCATCCATCCATCCATCCATCTTCTACCGCTTAATCCTTTCGGGTCGCGGGGGGGCTGGAGCCTATCCCAGCATCTTTGGGCGAGAGGCAGGGGTACACCCTGGACAGATCGCCAGTCCATCGCAGGGCCAACACAGAGAGACAAACAACCATTCACTCTCACAGTCACACCTAAGGACAATTTAGAATCCCCAGTTTGATGCCAATTAACCTAACTTGCATGTTTTTGGCATGTGGGAGGAAACCGGAGTGCCCGGAGTAAACCCACGCAGACACGGGGAGAACATGCAAACTCCACACAGAAGGGTCACCGATGGTCTGGGGGTGGGATCGAACCCACGATGGTCAAGGGTGGAATCGATCCCATGACCTTCTTGCTGTGCTGCCACTGTGCTAACCACTGCGCCACCGTGCTGCCCCATTGTTGTAGCCCATCAAATATTTCTTCATCCTCTTGCTTAATATCAAGAGGATTGGTCCATTTTTTTTTTGTCCATTGTGAACAATGGACGAAAAGAGGAGGTGTCACCAGGGGGTTCAGACGGGACAGTAAGGACTATGTGCCCCCCACCCCCCACCCCGTGGGAGAGGAGTAAATGCCGGGCCACTGGAGAAGGGTGTGAGAGCGGCACCGGTGTTATATCATGTTCATGTGCCATACAGGCTTTGTTCTAAACATAATGTGTTATGGTCAGAAGTTCCAGGCCTCGATGCGTGGAAATAAAGATATAAAAGAGGGATGCACAGAGGCTCGGGGACAGCTTTTGCTATACTGTAATGTTGGAGGAAGAATAAAGCCCTGTGTCGTTCAGCTCGTTGCCTCGCCTATTCTTTTCTCCACACTGGTGACCCCAAGACGTGCCATGGAAATCAAGCCGAGCACCGCCCCAGAGACTGCATGGAGGGAGAGCACCAGTGCCGCAGGCATGGTCTCAATCAAGCTCCCAGGCTTCTGGCTTCACAACCTGACTGCGTGGTTCTTGCACATAGAAGCCCAGTTCGCACTCCGTGGCATAATGACGGACGATACCAGGTATTACTATGTGGTTGCTGCGCTGGATGTGCATGCCATGCAACAGGTGACGAGCCTGCTCCAGGAGCCACCGGCCCAAGGAAAATATGAGGCGCTCAAGCGGATGCTTCTCCAACGCTATACCCTTTCTTACAGTGAGAGGGCAGAGAGGCTCCTAACGCGTTTCAAGTTAGAGGACAAATCAGCAGTGGAGCTGATGGAGAGCATGTTGGCGCTGAGGGGGAAGGACAACGAATCTTTCCTGTTCGCCCATTTGTTACTCAGGAACCTACCGACTACAGCGAGGGCGATCCTGGCCAACTCGCCGCAGCTGGTTGCAAAGGACTACCACGCCCTTGCGCACGAAGCAGACCGCATCATTTCAGTGACCAGAACTCTCAGCATGCAGACAGTGGCACCGGCATCCATGAGGGACTCCAGCGAGGTCGAGGAGCAGTTTGTGGTAGCTGGGACGGACACAAGAAGACAAAGGAATGGGGCGATCTGTTTTTCTCATCGCCATTTCCGCTCAAATGCCCAATGGTGCCTGTCGCCATGCCAATTCAAGAAGCCAGGAAGATGGCAATTTAAGAATTCAGTGGCAGCTGCAACCGATGGTGACAGGAACAGACTGCTTTATGTCACAGACACATGTTTGGGGAGACAGTTTTTGGTGGACTCCAGCTCCCAGAAGAGCCTCATCCTGCCGGTCAACGCAGACAGGGTGGAAGGATGCAGCGGTCCCGAGCTCACGACTGCCAACGAATCCACCATCAGGACATTTGGCGAGCGGACACCGACGATATGCTTACACGAACACAACTTTCAGTAGGACTTTGTGATAGCTGCATGTTCCGGCCCCATTTTAGGAGCAGATTTTCTATGCGCTTATGGATTGTTAGTCGATGTTACTAAAAGGAGATTAGTGGACGCTGTCTCTTTTACCTCACTGCCCTGCACAGCTCGGGGAGCTGGGTCGACAACACTGGCTAACGTTATAGCTCCAGGGGGTAAGTACCAACATTTCCTCACACAGTTCCCAGCACTCACGGTCCCGACATTTTCAGCTACAGTAACGAAACATGGGGTTGAGCACTTTATAACAACAAAAGGCCCGCCGGTGTCGGTGCGTCCTCGCCATTTGAACGCAGCTAAACTGGCCAGCACACGAGAGGAGTTTGCCAACTTAGAGCAGTTGGGCATCATTAGGCGCTCCACCAGCCCGTGGGCATCCCTGCTACACATGGTACGTAAAGCCAACGGGTCGTGGTGACCTTGCGGCGATTTCGGGCGCTTGAACAACGCTATGGAACACGATTGCTATCCTATTATACACATCCAGGATTTTTCCGTGCACCTGGCCGGGGTGCTTGTTTTTTCCAAAGTGAATCTGGTCCGCGGTGACCACCAGGTCCCAATGCGTGCAGAAAACGTTCCAAAAACAGTAGTAATAACGCCTTTTGGCCTTTTCGAGTTTTTACGAATGCCAATCGGATTAAAAGGCGTGGCGCAGACCTTCCAGAGGATGATGGATGCAGTGCTTCGCAACTTGTCCTTCGTTTTTGTCTACTTTGACAACATTCTGGTAGCCAGCGCATCCAAGGAGGAGCACATCACCCATCTCAGGACAGTTTTCCAGAGGTTGGAAGCACAGGGGTTGATAGTTAACCCGGCGAAGTGCCAGTTCGGTGTGCCAACGACTGACTTTTTGGGCCACTGCATTTCGCCGGAGGGCGCAATCCCGTTACCGAACAAAGTTTGCGCTGTGTCAGACATTCCGCGCCCGCAGACCATGAGGGCACTACAGGAGTTTTTGGGAATGGTTAATTTTTATAACTGCTTCCTTCCCCGGGCAGCCCAGCTGATGCAGCCGTTGTACGCTACGCTTAAAAAAAAGAAGCCCACAGAAGCCATCGACTGGACTCCCGAGTGAGTCCAGGCTTTTACTAACGCCAAAACAGCATTTGCGGATGCCGCGCTGTTAGCCCACCCGGACCCGTCTGCATGGATAGCACTCACTA
Organism: Pholidichthys leucotaenia; assembly: GCA_020510985.1. NCBI lineage: Eukaryota > Metazoa > Chordata > Actinopteri > Cichliformes > Pholidichthyidae > Pholidichthys > Pholidichthys leucotaenia. The sequence continues at coordinate 206,465,404 of CM035845.1, read as the reverse complement.
CAGACACATCTGACATTGCCATAGTGGAAGTAGGGGAGCAGTGCATCTCAGGTTCGCGGCAGCCGCTTGCATTTTTCAGCCGCACTTTGTGCAACAACAAACGCAAGTACAACGCATTCGATAGAGGATTGCTGGCTCTCCACCTGGTGATGCACTATTTCCAGTTCTGGCTGGAGGGGCACGAGTTCACTGCGTTCGTGGACCATAAGCCGCTGATGCATGCAATGGCCAAAGTCTTGGAACCATGGTTGGTCCAGCAGCAACAGCAGTTGGCTGCAATTTCGGATTTTACTACCAACACTCAACATGTTGCCGGTAAGCATGGTTGACTGCCTGGCGCGCGTGTTTAATCACCCCGGTCTACATGAGAATAGATTTCCCTGCCATGGCCGCAGAGCAAGCCAGGGACACAGACATTTGCGCACTCCAGTCTGCGCCAACAGGGTTAAGGCTGGAGAGCAGGGTGGTGCAAGAAGGGTGCCTTTCTTTGCTCTGCAATGTCTCCACCGGCCGCCTGCGCCCGGTGGTTCCTAGCTCTTGGCAGTCACGTTTTTGAGTCTGTCCACTCCCTTTTGCATCTGAGAGTGTGCACTTCGGTGAAACTAGTGGGGCCGAAATTCATCTGGCCGCGCTTGACAACGACGCAAAGACGCGAAGGAGTGGGCTGCAGCTTGCGTCTTGTGCGAGCGGGCCAAAGTGCATAAGCACACCAGAGCTCCCCTCGAGCCATTCCAAATCCCGGCTAGGCAGTTCAACCATGTCCACGTGGATTTGGTGGGACCCTGCAAGGTTTCACACACCTTTTGACAGTCGTGGATCACACCATGCGCTAGCCTGAAGTGGTCCAGCTGGCTTCTACCACATCCGTGGAAGTGGCGCATGCTTTTTTGTCAGCTTGGGTTGGACATTTCGGATCTCCATCGGACATCACGTCCAACAGATGTCCACAATTTGTTTCAGAACTCTGGTCCGTGATGGCTCAGAACCTGGGGGGGGTGGGGGGGGTCAAAATTCACCGCACTACCACATACAACCCCCAGGCTAATGGGTTATGCAAGCGTTTTCATAGGTCGCTTAAAGCAGCACTCAGAGCTTCGCTCACGGACACAAATTGGGTCAACTGCCTACCTTGGGTTCTTTTAGGGTTGTGTTCTGCACCTAAGGAGGACTTGGCGGCCTCCCTGGCAGAACTTGTTTTTTCCTCAATCGCTGCGGATCCTCGGAGAGTTTTTACCAGAAAACCCAGCACCTGAGGCCGATGCACCCACGCAATTTTTACACAGTACAGAGGCTGTAAGCATACCGGGCCTGGCCCACCATTGTTTTCCCCGCACATTCATCCCAAAAAGCTTGCAGAATGCCAGTTTTGTTTTTGTCAGGCATGATGTGCACCGGACCCTGCTGCACCCACCGTACAACGGACCACTCAGGGTGTTGGAACCTGAGGCAAAACATTTTGTGTTAGACTTGGGGGGATGTAGGGAGACCGTCTGCATCAACAGGCTGAAGCCCGCTTTTGTGTTGGCAGACGAGCAGGTGGTGTTGGCCCAAGCTCCCCAGTGCAGACACCCACTGTTGGTGGCTCCACAGGTTGGTGATTCCTCAGCAGGGACCGGCTCTCGCGAAGCTGATGTGTTTTCTCCCCCTCCCTTTTTTCCTCCACAGACTGACGTACCCTCCTGTACACCCCGCCAGCAGGGCAGTTCGACTGGATCGGCAACTCCCAGCTACAGCCGCTATGGGCACCAGCTCAAGCCCAAAGGACGGGGTGGGGGGGGGGGGGGTTAAGGCCCATTCTGGGTGTTTGGGGGGGGGCTGTGTGGTGGCACGGTGTTGGACTTCTCCACCCAGGGAACAATGGACCAAAAGAGGAGGTGTCACTGGGGGGTTCAGACGGGACAGTAAAGACTATGTGCCCTCAGAGGAGAAGAGTAAATGCCGCGCCACTGGAGAAGGGTGTGAGAGTGGTGCCGGTGTTATGTCAAGTTAATGTGCCACACAGGCTTTGTTCTAAACATAATGTGTTATGGTTGGAAGTTCCGGGTCTCAATGCACGGAAATAAAGATATAAAAGAGGGATGCACAGAGGCCCGGGGACAGCTTTTACTATACTGTAATGTTGGAGGAAGAATAAAGTCTTGTGTCATTCAGCTTGTTGCCTCGCCTATTCCTTTCTCCACACCGTACTCCTTGATAATTGTTGTTGTTCTCAACACACATTATCAGCAAGGCATCCTCAACATTTATCTCTCCTGATTGAGTCCCGTGTCGATGCCTAGTCTTTGCATTTCTTTTACTACATTCAAAGTTTTCTCTACATTCTTGAAGCCTCTAACATTCCAAGTAGCTACTCTCATCAGTTGCTGTAATCTGAATCTCTGGTCAGTAGCATATTTCACACGCAGAGCCTTTCCAGACACTCTAGCATGTTGAGGGCCAGTCGGCTCACATGGCACTTTGTGTCTGTATAGCTGTGTTCATGATAAACATGTGCCTAGGAAATTGGTTGACGGTGGGTACAGTCTCTGCCATCGGTTAGGCTTATTGAATATCAGCCTATCCTCGCCATGTCATGAGGAGGCTATGGGTTGTGACTTTCTGTAGAATGGCAGGCACCAACCCACCATCCATCACACCCTGATCCCTTTACCGCCACGGTTCGTGGCTGCTTAGTGAATATTCGCAGCTAACCCCTATATCTAGAGGCTGTTTGGCTATCCACCACCTGCTGACGCTCTGGGTTGCTGCACCTTGCCCCTAGGATGTTACCCAGAACTCAGCAATAGAAGTAGTCCAAAGATATTAAAAGAGCTATCGAAGTAGTCCAAAGTTATTAAAATACGTACTTAAAGGAAGGAACACAAAAGTTAAAGAGACTGACTCAAAATAAGATAATGAATACAAAAATACAATATAAAAAACTAGAACCTTAAGTATTCACATATATCAACATATAGGATTCTGGCGAAGAATGGCTGTGAAGAGTAGAGATAATATGAGCAATAAACTGAAACTACAGAAAAGCCCCTCTGAGGTGAGGTGTTATAAAGAATTGTACTGCATGTGGCAGGAAAGATTTCCTCTATCGGTCCTTGTGGCAGCGGAGCTGAATCAGTCTGCTGGAGGAGCTCCGCTGCCAGTCCAGGATGTAGTGGAGAGAGTGTGACTGGTTATCCAGGGTGGGTAACAGTTTGCCCAGAGTCGCCCTCTCCACCACAGCTTCCAAAGTGTCAGGTTTGCAGCCGATCCCAGTGGTGTGCTGTTCCCCCAGCATACCACAGCAACGAATGGAACACTGGAGACAACTGACTGAGAAAATGCCAAACATCTTGCTTTGCTCGTTGAAAGATCTGAGCTTTCTCAGGAAGTAGAACCTACTCATACTCTTCTTGTACACAGTTTCAGCGTGATACCTCCAGTTCAGTCTGTCGTTAGTATGAATTCCCAGGCACTTCTACTCCTCCACCTTGTCATTTTCCTCTCCCAGGACACAGAGAAGCTGTGTTGTGGTCCAATTCCTCCTGAAGTCAATCACCACCTCCTTAGCTTTTAGAGGCTGAGAAGTAAAAACTAAACACATTAGTGAAAAAAAGGTAAAGCTAAAAAAAATCATTGAAGTTCAGAAATAAAACTTTTTTTTTCCTTTAAGATCACTGTTTATTCTTTTTTTGGGGGGAGGCGGGGGGGGGGGGGGTTACCTTACAGTCTATGGGAATAAGTGGCAGCGGTTTGAGGATCTCTTGATTCCACCTTAAAAGCAGAACCAGGACAGAAACTGATCCATGAGATCTGAGAGGCTCTTCAGGAATTCATCAGAGACAGATTCCATTGTTTCCTCCATGTGACTCACACACTGCGTTTGTGTGTGTGACAGAAAGGGCTCAGGTATTTGAGTAAAACAAGTTTCTTCAATTTAATCTCGGTGGACTTCTACAGTGCATCCGGAAAGTATTCACAGCGCTTCACTTTTTCCATGTTTTGTTATGTTACAGCATTTCAAAAGGGATTCAATTCATTCATCAAAATTCTACGCACAATACCCCATAACAATGTGAAAAAGTTTTTTGTGTTTTTTTAGATTTTTGCAAATTTATTAAAAATATAAAACTAAGAAATCACACGTACATAAGTATCCACAGCCTTTGCCATGAAGCTCAAAATTGAGCTGAGGTGCATCCTGTTTCCACTGATCATCCTTGAGATGTTTATACAGCTTAACTGGAGTCCACTTGTGGTCAATTCAGTTGATTGGACATGATTTGGAAAGGCACACACTTGTCCATATAAGGTCCCACAATTGATGGTGCATGTCAGAGCACAAACCAAGCATGAAGTCAAAGGAATTGTCTGTAGACCTCTGAGACAGGGTTGTCTCAAGGCACAAATCTAGGGAAGGGTACAGAAAAAATGCTGCTGCTTTGAAGGTCACAATGAGCACAGTGGCCTCCATCATCTGTAAATGGAAGAAGTTTGGAACCACCAGGACTCTTCCTAGAGCTGGCCGGCCATCTAAACTGAGCGGTCGGGGGAGAAGGGACTTAGTAAGGGAGGTGACCAAGAACCCGATGGTCACTCTGTCAGACCTCCAGCATTCCTCTGTGGAGAGAGAAGAACCTTCCAGAAGGACAACCATGTCTGCAGCAATCCACCAATCAAGGTATGGTAGAGTGGCCACATGGAAGCCACTCCTTAGTAAAAAGCACATGGCAGCCTGCCTGGAGTTTGCCAAAAGGCACCTGAAGGACTCTCAGACCATGAGAAACAAAATTCTCTGGTCTGATGAGACAAAGACTGAACTCTTTGGCGTGAATGTCAGGTGTTGTGTTTAGAGGAAACTAGGTACCACTCACAACCATGCCATCATGCTGTGGGAATGTTTTTCAGCGGCAGGAACTGGGAGACTAGTCAGGATAGAGGGAAAGATGAATGCAGTAATGTACAGAGACATCCTGGATGAAAACCTACTCCAGAGCGCTCTTGACCTCAGACTGGGGCAACGCTTCATCTTTCAGCAGGACAAGTAGCCTAAGCACACAGCCAAGATATCAAAGGACTGGCTTCAGGACAACTCTGTGAATGTCCTTGAGTGGCCCAGCCAGAGGCCAGACTTGAATCCAATTGAACATCTCTGGAGAGATCTGAAAATAGCTGTGCGCCAACACTTCACATCCAACCTGATGGAGCTTGAGAGGTGCTACAAAGAGGAATTGGCAAAACGGCCCAAAGATAGGTGTGCCAAGCTTGTGGCATCAAAGTCAAAAAGACTTGAGGCCGTAATTGCTGCCAATGGTGCATCAACAAAGTATTGAGCAAAGGCTGTGAATACTTGTGTACATGTGATTTCTTAGTTTTTTATTTTTAATAAATTTGCAAAAATCCCCAAAAAACTTTTTTCACATTGTCATTATGGGGTATTGTGTGTAGAATTTTGAGGAAAAAAATGAATTTAATCCATTTTGGAATAAGGCTGTAACATAACAAAATGTGGAAAAAGTGAAGCGCTGTGAATACTTTCCGGATGCACTGTAGGAAAAAAGGAGGGGTGGTGCTCCTCATAAAGAGGAACACGTTAACTTGGAAGTTAAATTAAATCTATTTAATTACAGGAAAAATGCCAGAATTACTTTAGTTATTCAAGTTTAACAGTTTATTTTTGTCTTCATTCAGAAAAAAAAACTTGGCTTAGAGGCTAATTTTCACTGAAATTAATAATTTTCAAAACACGTGAAACTTTAAAGCAACACTAGATAACATTTTCACCTTAAAATAATGTTTCCAAAAGCATTCTGATGATACATCAGCCTTTGACCAGGTGAATATCACTTTCACCACAGCCTGAGTGGGCCTCCATCACCTGTAACAACAGCATTATGTAAGAAACACTGAGAAGACTACAATTAGCACGTTTGACAGCCTGAGTCCAAATGGCCAATCACAGGGCAGAACTTTAGCCACTGACTAACAAAGCATTCTGTGATTGGCTGTTGGGACTCAGGTCATAAAACATGCCAGTCGTAATGCTTTCATTGTTATGCCTTGGTGAAACCAAGGGGCATACGGTAATCAGTTACTGCATTTGTTTGTGGCTCTGTGTATCTGTCCATCTGTCTGTCCGTCTCTCTGTTTTAACTCGCCCCGTCAAAATTAAATGGAACTAAAGGCTTGTATCATTGTATCGCCATATTTTCTTGACTTTCAATTTGCCAGAGTTTTGAAATAATGCTTTGTTTTTGAAATAAACACAAAAATAGCTCACCTTTACCGTCAATGGAACAGTACTGTGCATGCGCCCGGGAACTCCCACCAGAGGAAAGTACTCTGAACAATCCGCCAATAATGGGTGAACAAATGTCCGTCTTTTTGCCCGTCTGTTTTCTTCCTCTGCCACTAAACAGCAAAAGCTCCTGTTCATCCTGATTGTCACTGTATTCACGTACTGCCATCGCTTCCGCCATTTAAAACGTCTGCCACCATGCTCTTCTTCTGTGTTTGGATTGCAGCTGTTCAAATCAGTTTGGCGGCTCTTGGCTACCGCCAACAGTACGGGCATGTGAACTGCAGATTATTTTCACTGCGCATGCATGCACTCCAAAACTACTAGATGGATTTGGATGAAATTTTTACCAGAGGTGGTCCTTGGGCTAGAGAGGAATCCATAAATAACATTGTGGTGATGATCCAAGAACACATACCTCTGCCAAGGTTCTGGCACCGAGGCATCAGCACCTTGGTACTTTCACTCCTACCAGGAACAGCAAAGTTACCGGTACATAGTTTAATAATCAGAAAACATGACAAGACTGCTCTTTTAATTTCAAACTTCTGGATTTAATTCACAAAATACTCCAAAACTCTATTTTCATCTTAAAAATCAGCATTCACAAACACGACCCGCAGTTCATTTTACAAAAAAAAAATAAAAAAAAAAATTGTAAAGTTTAATCTTTTATTTAATTTTAAATTAAACCTCAACTTTAAAATCAGATTCTTTGCTCATATCTCAAATTCATGAAATACCTCAAAAGGCCAAAATTAGACTGGACACAAGGTTTTTTCCTTTAATTCTCCTCAGTTATTATTCTGAATGTAGACACTTTCATTTAAGTTTATTCCCAATATTATTTTTCATAATGAGAATTTTAAACACTTTAAATGCAGTTTTAAACTTAATTTTGAAAAACTTGATTTACTTTACATTTTTGACATGCTACAAAAGCTAACTTGGCATTTTCTAATGATCTTAAAATACTTACTGGTCGTTTCAACTCCCTTTTGTATGTAGTGTAGGTTGGAGTCTTACATTTGCAAAATAATAGAGGCTAATTTAGCATTTTGATAAAATATAAATTAAACAGACAAAGACTCTTCATTCAGTTTTAGATTTTTTTTTTTCCAAGATTCAATAGGAGAAGCTATCATAAAAACAATTGTCATAGACTAAAAATACAGAACAAGTCTAAAAAAATAATGGTAAAATACACATACAATATATACAAACTAAAAAAATAACTTTTTACGAAAACATTTCTAATATTGAATTTAGATTTAAAAATTTTAATGCTGCAAATTATTCTACACTGACAAAAATATCAAGTTTTTTTTTTTTTTTTTTTTTTACTTGACATAAACAATTTGTATCCAATAAATGTTTACAAATTTTTTTCACTCTTGATTTTAAATTTTAAGACCCTGGGGCAGACCCAGGACATGCTGTAGAGACTATGTCTTAATCTTAACCCAGAATTTTATTTTTCCTTCGAGCTTTTGTGCATAATTTTTTCATCTTGGTTCCAATTTTCGGTGAGAAGCCATCAGTCAGTATTAATCAGAGTGGATCAGAGGAAAGAGAGTTACATGATGACATCTTCCAGAACCGATGGATGGAAGCCAGTGGCCAGCAGACTCTTCAGCAGCCTCTCCACTGTTGCCCGCTTTCCTTCGCTCCTTCTCCACTGAACCAGGGCAGTGAGTGTTGCTGCTTGAGAGCTGAGACTGTGATCGGAGCGGCATCGAAACACCGCCTCTGCAGACAGGCCCAGATCCAACACCACTGACTCCCACTCGGCACCAAGCCGGGATGCCAACCGGGACAACTCTCGGTCTGAGGGAACCTTCTGGAGAATGGAGTCTGGGAACTGAGGAATTTCTGCAAAGAGACGAAGTCATTCACACAAGAAGATTAACAACTCTTAGTATAAGCCCATTACACAGACCTGTACACATGAATACCTGTTAATACTTCTATCAACTTGGAATGCAGGTGGTAAAAGTATAAGGAAGTGTAGCAAACAGACCAAAGTGATATGTCAGTGTGGACAGGTGGAACATTTTATAAAACTTTTTACAGGTATTCACATGTACAGGTCTTGAAAAACGTTGAAAAGACAGCTTTGCCAACTGTCTAAAAAACGTCCGGATTTGGTTGAAAAGTGAAAGATGAAAAGCCTTCTTTTTCAGGTTGTTGAAAAGCTGTCTTCATATAGACGTCTCTGTATGGTCTGAATTTGGTTGAAAAGCTGCCTTTTTTTTAAATACACATGTAGTCGCCAACATCCTGATCCTTTTTGAGTGGTGTGTGGTAGGACACCTACACCAGCGTCTCTGGGCAAGAGGCAGAGTACATCACCGGTCTATCACAGCACCTGGTATTCCCAAGCAGGCTCCCACCCAAGTATTAACCAAGGTAGACCCTGCTTAGCTTCCAAGCTCAGACAAGACCAGCAATGTCTGGGGACTCTCTCAGCCCAAGGTGTGAATGTCAATAAAAAGACAACATAGAGAGAAATATGTTGAACACACTTTTATTCAAAGTGCTTTTTAAGTGTACAGCACAACAGCACTAACACTGGCTTTAGATTGTTCCAGATACTATGTAACAAGTATTATGCCAAATGTCGAACTTTAAAAAAAAGCTGATAAAAATATGCATTTTTATGAAGCACTTTGTAAAAGAGTCCCAGTGTTTGTAAAATGTATTTGAGTTTTGAGACACAGACCCCCACCACCATCACCAAATGCCAAAAACTGTTTTGAGGATAAATTAAGACCACATCCTCTGGACTAAATAGCCCAATTATTGGACATTTTTTGCCCAATTTTTAACAACTTTTTTTTTCTGATTAAATATGATCTGTGGTAGATGGACTAACACAGCCCAATTTTCAACATCTATTTGTGGGCGAAATTAAGGCTTAAACTGATGGACCTGATTTAGCTCATTACAACGTCTAAATAGACAGCCTAAGTCACGCCCCCTCTACTTCCACATATGGGACCTTAAATCAGAAAAATTCTCCACTGAAATGAATGACAAGCACAAAATTATCTTTTGATCCCGATCAAATTTTGCCACGAGTTACACATATGATGTTTGTCAATTTAAAAGATAATTTTCTACATAAATGACGGTGTAGGTTGTTGTCTGTTACGGTATAAGGTTACGAAAATACGTAAATTAAAAAACTTCAAACACAGATAGATGGCGCTTACATCATCTTTTCAAAGCACGCCCAGGGTGAAGTAACAGTCCTCTGGATCAGCTGCAGCTCTCACAATACAAAACAATACCTTTGTGTTGTTTCTCTCCTCTTTGGATCCTTTTTTCCATCGGTCAGGAAACAGGAGGTGAGGTTTTAGTAATCTCTCATTATGATCGTGTTTAGTGATGTGGGATGATGGGAGATGTTGTCCACTAATCGGTGAAAAAAAAACCAAATATTAGTCTGTTATTATACGACAGCCAACTTGGAAAATTATCTTTTAAATTGACAAACATCATATGTGTAACTCATGGCAAAATCAAAAGATAATTTTGCTCTTGCCATTCATTTCAATGGAGAATTTTTTTCAATTTAAAGTCCCATATGTGGAAGTAGAGGGGCATGACTTAGGCCCTCTATTACACTTGTGCGGAGGGGGGCACCAAGCCATAAGCTGACATTCATCTCAAACACACACACACCATCCACAGTTCATTTTACAAAAACGCTAAAATTGTGAACTTTTAGGGCTGTCTACTGGTAATTTGATGGCATGACGCAAGGCGTAAAAAACCAGACAATGCGCTGACAGAAAATAAAAACATTGGCGCACGGCGGAAAGGCTGTCAGAAAAGTGCACGGATGACCGTCGGTGTGTATTCAGCTGATTTTTCAGCCCATTCTTCACCGTTTGTTTTTTCTAACATAACTAACTGGGCATTGGCTGTCAATGATGTCTTCCTTATTACCAAGCAGCATTACTATCACATGTATTTTGGCTCACACACATGAGCTTTGGTCAGCGCAAAACCCGTCTTAAACGGTCATGATCACAGTTCACTTTAGATAATTCGCCTCTGCATTAAAGGGATGGTAAGGAGCGCTTTGGATTGGATTATCCAAAACACACCTCTGAATGATTAGACTCACCTTTTTGCATCATGCGCCAGTGGAAAGTTCATTTTCACGCTGTTGTGATAAGGAAATGAACTTGGAAACGCCCATAAGCGCGTTCTGCGTCAGATAACTGATCAACCGACCCCGTCATTGTAATACAGCCCCATGACTGTCCCAGCGCATGCCGTTTCCTGAGCTCCGGAGCTGCGTGATGTCAAAACGCGCCACTGAAATATCATTAAACAATGCGTTTCTGACGCTAGACCTCCTTTTTCCTGATCAAAAGCGGATTCTAATATGCACTATAATAGTAATGTGCATTAGATTGTGCGCCACACCTCTTTGAAATGAGGCACCTCCTCTAAGCGCACAGCGGGCGCACTGTCGACTGGTAACTTGATGGCATGATGCAAGGTGTAAAAAAAAGACAATGTGCTGACAGAAAATAAAAACACTGGCGCACGGCGGAAAGTCTGTAAAAAAAAATAAAAAATAAAAATGCACAGATGACTGTCAAAATAGGGCCCTTAAAGACCCACTCCAGTGGATATACTGTAAATCCCCTTAAAAACAAGTCTGCATTGTCTAAAATGGTATTTATGCCCTTTTTTTGCATAAAAAATTTTCATTGTCTTACAGTTGCTTGTGAAAATTTTTGCCCTTTTCCTCCTTCAAAGCCAGGATCTAATTAGGCCCACCAACACCCCGCCTACCAGGACAGAAGTCTGCAAGCTGGCAAATTTAAACAGCCAGTGCTTAGCCCTGATTGTTCACCTGCTATACACCGTGTTCCAAATTATTATGCAAATGATATTTGTCTCTGATTTTCCTAAATAGTTGACGCAAATGACAGTCAGTATAATTCTTAAGTCATCAGCTGTTAGAGCATAATTCAAATTTTATTGAATAAACCTCCCAATGATAACTATTTTTTTGCAAAAATTTTAAAACTCAAAATGCACTGTTCCAAATTATTATGCACAACATTTTCAAAACATTTTATTGGAAAATGGTAATTTGTTGAATTTGCAGCATTAGGTGGCCATATTTACTGAAATCAAAAGCTAATTCAATCAAAAACATCAGGCCAAGTTACATGTTAACATAGGACCCCTTCTTTGATATAACCTTCACAATTCTTGCATCCATTGAACTTGTGAGTTTTTGGAGTTTCTGCTTGAATTTCTTTGCAAGATGCCAGAATTGCCTCCCACAGCTTCTGTTTTGATGTGAACTGCCTCTCACCCTCATAGAGCTTTTGCTTTAGGATGCTCCAAAGGTTATCAATAGGGTTGAGATCAGGGGAGGATGGGGGCCACACCATGGGTTTCTCTCCTTTTATACCCATAGTAGCCAATGACACAGAGGTATTCTTTGCAGCATGAGATGGTGCATTGTCATGCATGAAGATAATTTTGCTACAGAAGGCACGGTTCTTCTTTTTGTACCATGGAAGAAAGTGGTCAGTCAGAAACTCTATATACAGGGATGGCAACAGGAAATTCTGATTTCAGCTGAAATCTAATTTGGTCAACTGACTTATGGGGGGGCCGGGGGGCGCAACCCCCCTGAAGCTGAGAGGTTTTCAGTAAAACAGAAGTAATTTAGACTGAAAAAAATGATTAAAAAAAAAAAGAAGAAATACTAGACTTGGATAAATCATTAAATTTAATGAAAAGTTAACTTACTTTTTCTTCAATGTTGTCTCACTGTCTTTAGTCCAACATATTTAACAGTTCTATAAGAGTTTATTACACTATTTACACTGGTCACCAAGTCACTTCTAATGTGAAACTTTCTTCCTTTTCGCAGCAAGCTGTGTCAGTCTCTGAACTTTGAACTTCATCTCCTTTTCTGGTTTCTTCAGAAATTGTCCGAGTGTTTGTTACCTCGTCGAACTTTGAGCCAGTTTTCACCTTTACCGTCACTTTTCTCTCAAGCCAATTCCATCAGAACTTATTTTTGACACTTTTGTCTATTTCTAGCACTGATGACTCCTGATCCTTTGATAAAAATCTCATAATTCCGCTGAAAACGATACCGAAAGCTCAGAATTCCAACACGAACCAGGGATGTGATTTGGGGTTGGGGAAATTACCTGAAAATTTAGCATGGGGTCTGGGGGATGCAGTCCCCCAGCGGCGTCCGGGGCAGAGCCCCGGTGGGGGGACAAGGGGGTCGAAGCCCCTTGAAGCTCCTGGGTTTTTATAATTTTTAAGTACCAGAACTGTGCTTAAATGACATAAAACAAACAGCTGAATGCCACTTATTACTGTATAATATTGACTTATGTTCCAAGAAGATGGCATTCCTAAAATATTCCAACAAGCATTATCCATCACATGCTTTAACACTTGATCAAATCAAAATCAGTTAATTTTATCTATTCCATAATAGAAATAAAATTCATTCATACCATTACTTTTTATAATTTCAGCATTCATTTCAGATCACCAGTTTCAATCTCCATTGAGTCTTGAGCAGTTCATTTTGCACAATCACTGATGTAGCCAAGTCTTAGAAATATTCAAACGTTATGAGTCAATGTCCACTGTGCACTGTCAATTTCAAACTGTTTGGAATCATAAAAGTAATCTAACTAAATTGTTTTGCTATTTTTTTTCTCCTCAACATCAATGTCAGGGCGCTGCAGGAGTTTTTGGGGATGGTTAACTTTTATAACAGTTTCCTCCTCCGCGCAGCCCAGCTCATACAGCCGTTGTACGCCGCACTCTAGAAACGGAAACCGGCGGACAGAGTCAAAGGCGTTCTGAGGTTAAAACAGCTCTGGCAAACGCTGCACTACTGGCGCATCCAGACCCGGTGGCTTGGATAGCGCTCACTACCGACGCCTCGGACAATGCCATTGGGGCCGTCGTGGAGCAATGCGTTGCCGGTTCTTGGCAGCCGCTCACCTTTTTTAGCAGGTCTTTGCACGACAGTGAGCGTAAATACAGCATGTTCGACAGAGAGTTACTGGCTCTCCACCTGGCCATACGCCACTTCCAGTTCTGCCTGAAAGGGAGCACCTTCACTGCGTTCATGGACCACAAGCCGCTAACGTACTTAACGTACTTTATCTCCCTGGAAGATTAAAAAAAGCGGAATTCTGCGAATAAGCGGAAAAATCACATCCCTGACGAACACGCCGCCATGAATTTTTGACAAAGCATACAACGAGCCATTTGATTGGTCCAATCGTTTGCAACTATCCAATTGCAGGGCTGTTTACAATACAGCAGTAGCTTGAGTACAAAACATCCGGGTTATCGCGGGAGACTTGACCTGGGGAAGCGCCGAGCGCTTATGTAATCGTGTTGATTTTTGCTAAAATCAGTAACAATAAGGTACCTTACCCCCGTAAAATTTTCTCAACGGATTTAGACGATTCACAGAAATGATCAATTTGAAAATAAATCGGCGGAAATCCGCGGATCGGCGGAAAATTGCCATCCCTGTATATACTTTGCCGAGGTCAATTTACACCATCAGGGACCCTAAAGGGGCCTACCAGGTCTCTCCTCATGATTCCGGCCCAAAACATGACTCCACCACCTCCTTGCTGACGTTGCAGCCCTGTTGGGACATGGTTGCCATCCACCAACCATCCCCTACTCCATTCATCTGGACCATCCAGGGTTGCACAGCACTCATCAGTAAACAAGATTGTTTGAAAATTAGTCTTCATCTATTTCTAGGCCCAATGCAACCATTTCTGCTTGTCAGCATTGGTTAGGGGTGGCCGAATATTAGGTTTATGCACAACTGCAAGCCTCTGGAGGACCCTACACCTTGAGGTTCACGGGACTCCAGAGGCATCAGCAGCTTCAAATACCTGTTTGCTGCTTTGTAATGGCATTTTAGAAGCTGCTCTCTTAATCCGATGAATCTGTCTGGCAGAAACCTTCCTCACTATGCCTTTATCTGCATGAACCCATCTGTGCTCTGAATCAGCCACAAATTTCTTCAGTATGATGATCACGCTTCAGTTTTAATGAAATATCTAATGTTTTCATACCTTGTCCAAGGCACTGCACTATTTGGCGCTTTTCGGCAGCAGAGAGATCTTTTTTCTTTCCCATATTGCTTGAAACCTGTGGCATGCTTAATAATGTGGAACACCCTTCTTAAATAGTTTTCCTTTAATTGGGCTCACCTAGCAAACTAATTATGACAGATGTCTGAGATTGATATCAGTGATCCAAAGAGCCTTGACACAATACCATCCATGAGTTTAATTCAAAAACAAAAAACTGAATGTTTACGACATTAAAATCCTATTTGTATAATAATTTGGAACGTGGTGCAGTGACATCACAAAAACGCTCCGTCTAAACTTACCTTTTTCCAAGGTCAGAAGCTTGACTGAACTTTCACAGCAAAAGAACATGACAGAATATGACACCTAAGAGTGACTTAGTTCTTGATATGTCTTCTAAGTCATTACAAAAACATGTCACAGACATGTTTTTTCAGCTTTTACCCCAAATTTTAAATTGTATTTAACTTTTATTCTATTTGAATTTTATGTTTTATCATCTTGACTGATAAAACAGCCAATCTGTTTTAGTTTTAACTCTTCACACACGTACACACAGAGAGGTTCCAAATGATGAAACGTTCCCCTGTCACAGTATCCACAGGGAAAACTGGCCTTGAGATGACTTTTGTTGTGATTAGGCTCTATACAAATAAAGTTGAACTGTACGGGAACTGGTGACCCCTCATTGATTGAGTGACATTGAGTAAACTCATAGTATTTTTTCTCTGTTGTTGTTGATGCTACCATCCAATTGGAAAAGAGAACCCTCCCCCTCCTCCCCCCACTAACATTAAATACCAAGAACTAAAGATTCCCTGAAGTCCCATGACATCAGCACAAAAAAGTTTATTCAAACATTCATGACGCCAAACAAGGACTCAGTGTTTTTCTCTTGGTTTTTTTTAGTGTTACTCTAACTGTGATTAGCTCCGCTTGCTATACACAGGGTCAGCAGAGCCCATTTAAGAAACCCCAAAACACAACCCAGAAAAATTATATCAGGATGCAGACACATGACATTAAATTTATTTTAGAAAGCCCAACCTTCATAACCGTTACAGCAAAACTATAAACTCAACAGGAAGATTTAGGCTGTTGTGATGGGGCCTGCGTTTGTTGTGGGTTTTTTTTTTCCCACAATATTTTTTATTGAACCTTTTTTTTTTTTTTTTTTTTTTTACAAACATGGCACAAACAATCAGACACTAACACAAAAGTAATTTCAAAATTAAAAAGCACAATAACAAAAAAAAGTGTAATAAAAACAACAACAGCCATTAACAAACACAAGTCAACAACAATGCTCCTCTGTTTAGTCTAGGTAATCTATTACATAAGAATACATACTATACATTCACCAGCTTGGAATTTGCAAGGTCCACACATATCATTCACGTTCTTCTTCAGACGTTATGTTTAAATTCTTTACATAATCAGTGAAAGGTCTCCATATATTCTCAGACATATTTTCCTTTGATTTCAGTATATATGTTATTCTTTCTAGTGGAAGGTTTGTTAACATCTGTCTTAACCACTGAGTCACATCTGGGCTATGAGTCTTTTTCCACAGTAGTGCAATACATTTTTTGGCATTAAGCAAACCGAGGTCTATGAATGCTCTTTCACTCTTATTAAAGTTATGTTTTTCTGGATACAAACCCAACAAAAACAGTTTAGGGTTCAATGTGTTTTGAAATTATTTTTTCAATTGTTACCCTCACCTCTTCCCAAAACATTCTGATTTTTCTACATTCCCATAAACACTGAAATAGGGTTCCTTTACTTTCCATACATTTTGTGCATGTATCTGGTATGTTTTTGTTATATCTATTTAATTCCACTGGTGTAACATACATCCGCATTAACCATTTAAAATGTATCAGTTTAAGACGTACATTTATTGATTTGGTTTGAGCTCCTGCACAAGCCATTTCCCATTGTTCCTCTGAAATTTCAATTTGCAGGTCTTCTTTCCAGTAATTCAGTCTTTTCTGTGAGTTTTCACTTGAGAATAGTGTTAATGAGTTATAAAACTCTGACATAATACCCTTTCTCTTACTATCTTTCATCAAATTTTTTTCCAAAAATGAATAAGTAGGTCGGGTGAGAGCATTATTTTGATTTGATTGAATAAAGTTCCTAAGCTGAAGATATTTAAAAAAGTGTGTTCTATTAAGATTGAATTTAATCCTCAGTTCTTCAAAAGACATTATGTTATCTGAGTGTGACAAATATAAGTCTTGAATCTTTTGAATCCCTTTTAAATTCCATATTTTAAATACAGTATCCGCTCCCCCTGGTGTAAAATATTGATTACCCCATATTGGGCTAAATTGTGACAGTAAGTGTGGATCTTTTAAATATTTTTTGGTTTCACACCATATTTTGATCATGTGCTTTACAATTGGATTTTTAACTTGTTTCTGTAGTTTTTTAGCCGAGTCTCAGTATATGAATAAGGGAAGAGGTAAAGGTTAATTATATGATTCCATTTCAGTCCAGTGAGGAAGATCATTTGAGCGTTTGTTGTGTTTTTACTTTTTGTCAGAAAAGTTAGTAACCCTGGGGGCCATGAACAGCTCAATGAGTGGGAGCTCACAATCATCTTGGTGGAAGGATATTATGCTCAGAGGTGTGTGGCATAGTAGTGCTGTTACGTTCATGAACAATTCGTTGTAATGTACTAGTTTTTATGCTGGAATGTACTGTGCTGAGTCATCTAAGCTATGGTAACAAATGCATTTACGAACGGCTGCGAAAACCATACAAACAATTTTTGGACCATTTCATACGGCCTTCTGTCAGAATCTGCCATCCGGGCAGATGAGGATTTAGAGGCAGGACTCATAGGCGCAGGCAGAGGTATGGTGCAAAAATAATTTATTAACAGAAAAACATTGAGGTAAATGAAAGGTGCAGCAAGGGGGCTAGAAAAATAACTCAGAAGCTGCAGATAAAAATAAATACATGGGTAGCTTGGGACACGGGCAATCATAGAGAGGAACAACAGGGAATCAACGATGAAGACGCTAGACAGAGCTCATGCAAAAACTGACATAAATAGAGTAACTGCTAAATTACAAGTGAGAGATAGCTTGGGCAGACAATCAAGGGCAGCAGGTGAGGAAAACAGGCCGGTCGGGGATACACTGACACACATAGATGCACAGGAGACATGACAATGAACATTCAGGACAACATCATACCTGCCAACTTTTCAAACCTGAAAAGCCTAGTAGCTAGCCGGGGTCCAGGGGCCGCACCCCTAATGCTAATGCTAATAATGCTAATGCTAATAATAATAATGCTAATATTTGATAAACAAATATACAAATAATGCTAATATAAACAAATATTAGCATTAAATCAAGTTAGAATGTAGCTAACAACCTCATATTTCTTCAACTTTCAAACCTGAAAAGTCTAGTAGCTAGCCGGGGTCCAGGGGCCGCAGTGTCAAACAAATATTAGCATTAAATCAAGTTAAAATGTGGCTAACAACCTCATACTTCTTCAGCAATCATGTTGATTGTTGAAGCCCCCCGAAGCTCCTGGGTTTTTATGATTTTTAAGTACCCGAACTGTGCTTAAATGACATAAAACAAACAGCTGAATGCCACTTATTACTGTATAATATTGATTTATGTTCCAAGAAGATAAAATCTCTTTCAGAGATTTTTTGATCTCTTCCATTTCCTCCTTCTTTGGTGGCATTTTTACTGACCTGTTGATAGTAAAACAATCTCTGCTGGTGTGGCTGGTATCCGATCCGACCGACCTCGAATCCAGCTGGGCCTCAGCTAGCCCCCTCTGCTGCTAGTCCCGCTGCTTACCGCCGCTGCAATTGAGCTCCTGTCCAGCCGGGGTATCGGCAGCTCCTCCACCGAGTCCCGCCGCCCACCGCTGCTGTAGTTGAGCTCTGATCCGGCTCCCGTCCAACTGTTGCCTCGGTTGGTTCCTCCGGTGAGCCCCAATCACCGAGGACGGAGTCGCTTCTTTGTATCGGTGTTAGGTGCTACAACTACCTATGGCGTTAGCTATAGCGATAGCATTAGCTTAGCAAACGCTTCAGGTAAATTTAGATACGATTCCTAGCGATCTCGTGTTTGGAATTGCTTTCGTGTTTTTTTTACGATTTAAAATTTTTGACTGAATTTTTAGTGAAAAACCGTAATTTTGATTAATAAAGCCGTAACCTGGAATGGGGTCTTGAAAACCATAACCATTACGGCAAAACCGGAGTAGCTGGCAGGTATGCAACATACAGAGAAATACAGAGAGGGCAGTGGCTAGGGATACGGAAAATATGGGGAGTTGGAACAATAGATAAACAGATATACACACAGACCCAGTGCCAAACAGAGGAAGACAAAGAGGACAATGAATGCAAATGATAATCAAGAGTAATTACAGGCAGAACAAAAATAAACACAAAGCGTGGGCAAGGTCAGCGGGCCAAAGCCCAGATCATTAACACCTTCTTAAGGGAGCCGTAGGAGAATCGTACCAAAGGCCATATAAAGATAGTACTTTCTAGCTTGGTGCTCGACAAAATGGTTACCCAGCCACAGGGGGAGCATAAGCCAGTCCACTCCTAGTACTGGTCCCAAGCCCATGGGGAGGGTTGGAAAGACATCCAGCATAAAATCTCTCATAAAATCCAGCAACATGTGGACCCTGTAGCTGTATGGGACTAACATGAGGACAAGAAGAGAAGACCCACATGACGATAGTCGGTGTGTGGGTGAGGCATTTATGCGCATCTGTATGTATGTCTGTGCATTAAAGGTCTGATGACATGATTCTGACTTCATCTAATTTTACAACACAAAATTTCAATATGACAAAATAGGTTGGTCCATGCAGTTCTAAGTCTATGCAGTTCTAAATCAAACAGGCTTTTTTTCACGCGAATATCTGACGTTTTTTATGAGCGCCACGTCACCAATTGCGTCAGTGGCTGGAAACCCCCCCTGGCCATGTTGTGACGTCAGCGACAGAACACAGCGCTTGGCTGCCCATTGTACACACAGGATGAAAGCGGTAGAAAACAATGACGATGGTTCCAGCACAAGTAGTCTGGAATTGGTTTGTGTTGTCCAATCTTCAGACAATTATAGTTCAGAAGAATGGGATGACAATGAAGAATCTGGCGGCATCAGACCTTATAGGTTTAAGCCGTGCCAAGCGGGCATCGTGCCTAGTGAGTCACATTCAAAGCATGACGGTAGAGACTGTAGAGAGGCACACATGCCTGCTGCAGCAGCAGCGACAAACACAAGGCAGGGGAACACTAAGTGTTATGCTTTTGTTACAGATATTGCCACAAATTATTTGTTCATAAATATAATTTATTTAAACCCGATTTTTCAATAAAATCATAACAGTGTATTCTCTGTGGCTCAGGCATCGGGTTTATTATGTATTATCTTTTGAATTCTTGTAGTTTTTGTTTTGTACATGTGCTATATGTGCCATTTTGAACCACTTTCAGGTGGGCACTGTCCAAGATTTGCCAGTCCGACCATGCGCCCCCTCTCTTTGACAGTCAGCTGTTCATGTTTTGTGTGCATCATCTGCCGTGTTGACAGCCAGCCAATATTGCCAACACTATCACGACGTGTTAGCCACTCCACACAGCCGTGGTTCTGTTGCGCCCCTTGAAGTGATGTCAGCTCTGGGGCGCAACTGTGGTTAACACGTCTCCTCTCCATGCGTTTGCTGGGCGATGTCAGCCCCGAACGCCAACTGTAAGTGTTTCTGTTTATTTTTGTAAGTCTTCACCTTCTTGGGAACTGTTGTCGTCATTCTTATGTTCAATACATGTGCTGTGGTGAATCCTGTGCGTAAATCCATTCATCATGACCCTCCATGCGCCCTTACGCAGGGCACGGAGAGGGAGGATGAAATAACAAGGATTTACGTGCAGGGTTCACCACAGCACATTTAATACAGAAAGACAGACAATTCCCAAAAAGGTGAAGATGTACAAAAAACACAAACACACTTACTGATGGCATTCGGGGACCATCATCGCCCAGCAAACGAATGAGAGGAGACGTGTTAGCCACAAGTGCGCCCCAGAGCCAACATCGCTTCAAGGACGCATGAGAACCATGGCGAACATGGAGTGACTAACACATCGTGAGAGTGCTGAAAATACTGGCAGACTAACAGCACAGAAGACAATACTATGGACCAGCAGTGCGTGACTGGCAAACGGCCGCTAAGTACACGCACTGCTGGTGATGGTGTGATGAGAAGCACCTGGGCGAGGACCGGGAAAGATGATCAGCGGGAGTTTGAATCAGATAGTGATAATGATAGAGGGGAAGTGGCGGGACCAGCGAGTGTCAGCATGCGCTCACAGAAAGTAGGTCAAAGCTGCGCGTAAATCCATTAATCCTTCCCCTCCTCATGCGCTCTTCGTGCACTCCTCCTGTGTAAAAGCGCACGAGGAGGCTTATGACAGTTGGAGCTGAAGCGTGTGATGTGGTCTTTCACGGCCTGCTGTTTATCTAAGCCTGCGACAAAACGCGAAGGCATAGCCATAAAATTAAAACGAGAAACCAGAGAAACTGTGAGCTACACCGGCATCCGTTCTGTCGCTTACATCATGGTGGTGCCATCCTTCATTCGGTGGGCGGCACCACAGTCCAGTGAGCGGCTGCGGTTTTTTGATGATAACTAGTTGATGCAGGCACGGTTGTAAATATTATATTGATCATCGACAATGACCTTTGGGTTTACACAACATGCTAAACAATGTCAAAATTGTGTCATCAGACCTTTAAAATAACAAGAGCACTCTGAGGCGAGTGCAACATCCCCTGCCTCTGTTTTCTTTGAAGATCCCAATACTTACTGACAGAGACCAGTTTTCAACTTTTGAATATAATTACTGTGGCAGAACCAAATTATGATAAGCCCATCATCCACAAATATACAATAAAGTACATAACCCATAGCTGTAGGTGAGGATCCCAAGGTGAAACCATGTAGCAAGTATGGTGACCCTAGAGAACTTTACACGTTCTATAATAAAAGATCATAGGGAGTGCCAACCTTGACCTTTGACCTTTTGACCCCAAACCCATAGTCAGAGGTTATGGTCTCAGAGTGAACCTGTGTACCAAGTCTGGCGACCCTAACTTTACTTGTTGTACAGTAATAAGGGATAAGGAACGTTAACCTTGACGTTTGACCTCTTGACCCCAAATCTATAGTCAGAGGTCAGGATCCCAAGGTGAACCTGTGTACCAGGTTTAGTGGCCCTAGCTGTACTTGTTGTACAGTAATAAGGCATAAGAAATGCTAACCTTGATCTTTGACCTTTTGACCCCAAACCTATAGTCAGAGGTCAGGATCCCAAGGTGAACCTGTGTAGCAAGTTTGGTGACTCTAGCTTTCTTTGTTGTTGAGATATAGTTTATAAGCCATTTTGATGTTGACCTTTGACCTTGCAATCCCAAAATCATAGTCCCACCTCAGGGTCACAGGGTGAACCTGTGTACCAAGTTTGGTGACCCTAACTTTACTCGTTGTATAGTAATAAGGCATAGGGAATGTTAAACCTTTGCCTGTCTGTGGTTTCATAATACAACAGCACCCCCGCTGTCTGTCGCAGTTCGGCACCTGTCATGTGATGTGGCCATAAACCATAAAAAATGCCCAGTTGTACTAAGTATTCCACATCACAAGGTGGCAGACACGTATAGCTCACTGCTCTTGACTTGGAGGACTGATGTCTCCCAAAGAACCACCCGAAAACCTCACTTCTGGGGCACCGAAGAAGAAGAGAGAAGAAGAGAATGTAAACAAATGTCAACGTGCTCCATTGCAACACGAAGGAAGCATTTCCTCCCAAATTTGCCAACTATGATTCTAAAAAGAGATTATTTAGCTTATGAAGGTAAATATCTACATTTTGTTATAACAAAGGGTGGCCGAAGCTGGTTATTTTTCGTCTGCCATCGACCACAGCTCCATGTGACTGGACAGAACAATCGCGCCGGTTCCATGTCGTCATATAAGATAAATTGCGGCGGAATAAAAGCGAAATTGAGGTGGAATAATCATAAGAGTTTCTGGACGTGGGAGAGAAAGCAAAAATGACCGACAGAAGACAAAATAACGACCAGGATGACGAAAATAGACAAAACGAGCCGCCTGGCCAGCGGTAAGTCTGATGAATTTCTTTGTTTACATTGTACTGATTTTCTGGTTCATATACTTTGAAGATAACAAAAACCCAAAAACAAAAACGAAGACAAAAAAACAAAACCATCCTTTGTGTAAATATGTCCAAAGTCCACTTTTGACCGAAAGTTATGTAATCCAATATGGCTGCTGTTGCATTATGAAAATTAGATGCATAAATTTACTCCTATGTCAAACTTTGGATCATATTCTACATCTTTCTAATTGACAGTAAGCCATTATCTCTTACCAATTTCAAGTTATAGCCTTGGAAATCTCTGACATCTAAACTGAATATTTTCTTGGAAAAAAATCTTGATCACCAGAGGGGGAGGTTGCCGGGTGTAGCAATGCACCACAGTCAACATTAACCTTTGACCTTTTGACCCCAAACCCATAGTCTGAGGTCAGGATTAGGGATAAGCTGATCCGATCCGCTGTATTGGTATTGGGTTCAATCCAGGCAAAATGGCTGGATCGGTATCGGTAAGGAATAAAAGTAATTTACCGATCCAATGCATTAATAGTATTAAAATATAAAATGAAGGCACGACCATGTTCTCAGCCACGCTGTGCGCGGCTTCTGTGCTCAGCGGCAACGAGTGTCACCTCACTGAAGCCTGTCTGTAGGACTCGCCTCGGTATGTTGTTGTGTGGTACCAGCATTTACAATTTTCTTCTTTCGTTTTTCATTGGAATGTCAGCACCAGCAACTTGATAAAACACTTGCAAAAGTATCACAATAAAGGAGTATGCTGAATTCTGTCAAGAACCAAGCAGAAGGAAGTGCTTTTCCAGCTCAGAGGCTGGATGCTAAAAGTGAAACCTAAGCAAAAGAACGAAACTGAAAGTAAAAACCAGACTGGAGTGAAACAAAGATATAACATGGGCTTACCTTTCGATAGAGAGTTACAGCTGATGAGAGGAAGGTGACAGAAACATAAATAGCAAATTATAACAGTGAACTGGAAGCAGAACTAGAATAACATGAAATGGAACAGGAATGACTTCAAAATAAGAGCAACCCTTAAATCTAAGAATGGACAGAGAATAATATCAGAAACACTATTAAATAAACCGAGGACCACGAGAATACTTAAGATAATAATAATAAATGTCAAAAATACAACTTAAAGGGTTAGTTCCTTTTTTCAGATCTACAGCATTTTTTACCCATGCAAAAAGTGGCACTTTGAATTTCATCTGAATGTTTATTTAAATACTCAGCTTCAAAGTTTTGTATAAACTTGCACTTAAAACTTCAGAATGCATGCTTACAAGGTGCTGACCAGTGAAATGCTGCCAACGTTGCAAAGTTTAAAATAAGAAAAAGCAGTAGCGTTGCTTAACTGAGTCAAATTTGTAATATAGTCTTTGACTTTTACATTTGTGGATTTGTATGTGTGCAAAATGCAACCAGTCATTACCAAAGTATGTTCTGTACTGTTGCTGTTTTAAATAAGAGAGACGGTATAGGATTTGGATTGGTATTGGCCAACAGTCAACATCACAGTATCAGTATCGGGCTTGAAAAAGTGGTACTGGCTCATCTCTAGTCAGGATTCCAAGGCGAACCTGTGGACCAGGTTTGGTGGCCCTAGATGTACTCGTTGTACAGTAATAAGGCATAAGAAATGCTAACTTTGACCTTTTGACCCCAAACCTATGATCAGAGGTAAGGATCCCAAGGTGAACCTATGTAGCAAGTTCTGTGACCCTAGGTTTCTTTGTTGTTGAGATATAGTTTATAAGCCATTTTGATGTTGACCTTTGACCTTGCAATCCCAAAAATATAGTCACACTTCAGGGTCATAGGATGAACCTGTGTACTAAGTTTGGTGACCCTAACTTTACTTGTTATATAGTAATAAGGCATAACGAATGTTAACCTTGACCTTTGACCCTAAACCTACAGTCAGCGGTCAGGATCCCAAGGTGAACCTATGTAGCAAGTTCTGTGACCCTAGGTTTCTTTGTTGTTGAGATATAGTTTATAAGCCATTTTGATGTTGACCTTTGACCTTGCAATCCCAAAAATACAGTCACACTTCAGGGTCATAGGATGAACCCGTGTACTAAGTTTGGTGACCCCAACTTTACTTTTTGTATAGTAATAAGGCATAACGAATAACGAATGTTAACCTTGACCTTTGACCCTAAACCTACAGTCAGCGGTCAGGATCCCAAGGTGAACCTGTGGACCAGGCTTGGTGGCCTTAGCTTTACTCGTTTTATAGTAACTAGTGCATGTCCATAGGAATCAAGTGGGTCCTGTCTGGACTACCTGTCTGAAACGGGTAGGCCAATCAGGCTTTACAGACCCAAATGTAAGCTGTGTTTGAAAGTGGAATACAGAGGTGTAGCCTATATGTAGGCAATCACACATTAGACTTTGACTAATATGAAAGGGACTAAACTGAGATTTAACTGATTGTGTGATAACTGAAAATGAATGGGACATCCAATATTAACGACTGTTTAAGAGCCGCTTGTTTATTTTTTGTCAGATCACTTATTTGTGTGATCTTTTATGACTTATATTCATAATAGTGTATCTTGCACTTTGGGGAATGGGAGTTGTTCAGTCACCATTCTAATTGTTTTAGTTTATATGTGTAGTTTATAGTGTATCGTCAATGTGGAGAGAGGACATGTGGTGGAGATGTGGTGAAGAGGACACCAAACAAACTGTGATCCATCATTGACAATCCTGATCACCCCCTCCACCACACACTGGACAGACAGCGGAGCACTTTCTCCAGCAGACTGCTACAGCTTCGCTGCCAAATGGTCAGGTACAGGAAATCTTTCCTGCCACATGCCATTTCATTGTACAATAACTCACTCTAATGTTGAATTCTGGTTATAACTATGCTACCATACTGTACCTTGCAGTCTAATCGGTACCGCACATTACACCCTGCACCTGATAGTCCTGCATTGTACAACAAGTACGATTCATGTATCTATATGGGTCATCATCCATTCATCTGTGATGTATACAAATTATTTAGGCAGTATCGGGATTTTGGAGTTATTCCCCCACGGTTTCTGGCCACAGACATCCTAGCAAGCTAGCAACGAAAACACCCATCTTCTGTGAAGTTTTGGAGACTTGAGAAGACATTTTCAGGTGAGCCCCCGGCCGGATAATGTAAACCTAAGCATGACATTATTTTGGGAATTTCCACAGCAGGTTCAACACAGCTGCAGAAGTTATAAAGGCAACTTCGCCTGTCTGCATCTCACTCAGAAGGGGAAGTCATGTCTGTTTGCGTGTTTACATTGAACTATAATGTAATCATGCTGCGCGAAAAATTTGTCCATTTGTGTTTAGTGTGAACGCACCTTTAGTTACTGCCACTGCTTTGGGAAAATGATTGGTTTTTTTTTTAGCAGAATCAGCAGTTCATGCCTGTATAAAGAGCGGAGCTCCACACAGTTGTAACACACGCGCATAAAGTTGAGACTCTCACAGCTTCCCTCATTTGCCACCTAAGTTACAAACCCTGTTTAAATTACGAATCCACAGGGTCCTGAAAACATCTGCAATAATACCGCATACCGCGGTATTGAGCTGTCCACCATCACCACAGGGGAAATTCCTCTACCGCGACAGCCCTAGTTGGATACATTTATCAAGTGAACCACATACTTTTATGAACGTAAAATATATTTTAAATTATTTATTAAGTTGTCAGTTGTATGCATCACATCCAACAGTGGCTCGTCTGCATGTAGCCGCTGAGCCTCACCATGGAGACCACAGAGAACCCAACAGCTTCCTGCTTATTCTCCACCACCCTCGGTAAGACATGGACAAAGTCAGAAAAAGTAAAATCACTGAGGAAAATAGAGAGTTTACTTCTGTGTGGACAAATTCATTTGTGTTTACGTATGGTTGTTATGTGGAGAGAATTTCTCCACAAGAACACAAACGAGATAAAACAGTCGCCTCATTAGTGTCTACAGGTCCATAAAAAGTCATAAATGTGATTATCTAAAATAAATGCCTTAATTATCCTTAAAAATGAGAAACAATCCTTCAGTTTCTACTCAATAACCTTGAAATAAGTAGCCTGCACTATAAATGCTGGATTCACCAGACATGACCGAAGTCTGTATTAGTGTGAATTTATTTTCACAGTCACAACTCAATACTGTACATCCTGAATTATTTAAAAATAAAAGCCCTCTACTCGATTCAGTTTTCAGAATGGTTGTTTCTGTTATGTGCTTTTATTATGAAACACCATCAACCAGATATACTTGTCTGAAATCAGCAATCCACAGCTGACAGTTTTCCATCACAATCTGTAAATAAAAAAGAAAAGAACAGTAAAGGGAGTTCAAACGATTGAAAAGAGGCTGAAAAGAGTGATGAGTCTTTTATTTTAGGGATGTTTTCAACTTTTTCTCTGCAGGATAACTGCTAGCTCATTACCTAATGTTTTAATGAGGTTTTGGGCAGTGAATTATATGTGCAGACTGTCAGTGCCACGCAGTTTTTTTTAATTGCAAAGGAATAACATTTAACTCAGTGAAAGGTACTTCTAAACTTTTTTTTAAAATATTTAAAAGTATCCTAACCATTAGGCAGTGGTGGCCTAATGGTTTAGGATGTGGATTGGTGAGCGTGTGGAGCGTGTAAATAACAAGGCGGATTTGGCTTAGACGATTTATTACACATCTCACACAAGAAGCATAGACAGAATGACATCCCAGCAGAGACTCTTCTCTTAAATAACATGGCATTCCTCTAGAACAGGGGTCCCAAAACTTTTTCCTGTGAGGGCCACATAACTTTTGCCTTCTCTGATGGGGGCCGGGGTCAGTTTGTAACAGAAAAAGTGTGACGATCGCAGGGGTGCCTAAACTTAAAAATTGTTTTCCAGAAAGCCACACATAACCAAATATTAATAACCCTTTCCAGGATCTTCACAGGAAAAAAAGTCAGAAAATGAATAATAACACTATTTATGAAATAAATAATAACCAAATAACCCTCTCTGGGTTCTTCACAGAAGAAAAGTCCATGGAACATTAACTTTCTGTTGTGCTGTGCACAATCTTAACAGGTAAAAGTTCAGCTTAGTTGTCAGAGCAGAATCTCTTACTTAAAAGGAACTCCGATTATATTGGCATGTTAGCTCTATATGCTTTATTTTGATGTTAGTAACATAACTATAATATAATTTTTTTGAAAATAATTCCCAGTTTTATATATTTTTAAAAAAACTTTATTACAATGTAAATCTCCATTTTTGTTTACTTTTCAATGACTCATATGAGCAGTCTCTCAAAGTTCTTATGTTTTCTCCTTATAATCCTTTGTAGGTTCCAGCAGGCTTGTAGACACCGCTGTTGAACAGCCTTTTCTTTGCATTGAACAAAAAAATAATCGTTTGTCCACTGCAGGTTAAATACCCTGCATTCTGAATCAATTTTTCTCTTACCTAACCTTTTCGCCATTATTCCGTTTTATTCGACAGGGGTGAGTCTAGGATTTTTTTTTTTCTGTTGGGGGGGGGGGTTCAGATAGGGGCACAGACTGCAGAAGGGTGGAATAGAATGTCATGTTCTATGCGTGTGTTAGTCTCGATCGCGTGGCCAGACTGAAAAAAAAAAAAAAATCATAACGCTTACCAGTGTGGAGGCAAAAAATAGTCCACAGCGCGGCAGAAGGGAGAGACAATCCATCACGTCAGGTCACCAGTGTGGAGGAAAAAATAAGTGCAGGCGGACACAGCAAGCCGAAGTTTAAAGGTGTTTTATTCCTCCATCACGAGGCTCACCCAGCGCTCTGGCTGCACGCTGTGAGTGAGTCCTGAGTAGTTGTCTAAGAGCAAATTCTAAGTGCGATAGTGAGGCATGTACAGTCAGCTCTTTTATACAGTGATACAGAGTGCATGGCACAGAATGCATGGCTGAGCACACGCTCAGCAGGGAAGCTTGGTTTGGAAGCGAGGCGGAGGGGGAGGGGGGTGGGGGTAAGCATCTCTGGTATTGTTCAGGGGGCCGGGCCAAATGTGGAGGTGGGCCGTATCCGGCCCGCGGGCCGTAGTTTGGAGACCACTGCTCTAGAAGCTTCTAACACACAAAAGGTCACATTGCATTCACTTCCTTAATCCTTTACCATTCCTCTAGAAGTTTCTAACTCACAAAAGGTCACACTGCATTCACTTCATTCATCCTTCACACCTCCCTGTTATCTCACCAGGGAAACTCTGCTCTTTGTTCTTGTCTAAGATGCTACACAATTATGCTCTCCCCATGCACCGCCATACCACCCCCCCCCCCGCCGAGCATATTGGATAGAACAATAGAATAACAGTCCGTATGCTGTGATAGAACCATTAAACATCAATCCACATGCTGCTTGGGCTTCAGTCTTCTCCCGTATCTGCTGTAACCAGGATTCACCGGCTCCACAGCGCTGTCATGCTGGGGGGTTGATGTTTGGGGGGTAAAACTTTTTGTCTGTCCGTGTGGGTGCTCTGGGGAATCTTTTCTCTGGGGAGCTCCCCGTGGGGGTCTTCCACGCCGAGGGGCCCTCGCCAATAGCACTTGCTCGTCCGCCACAACGAAAGCGGGTTTGAGTCTGTCTATGCCAATCTTTTCCCTCCTACCCCCCAAATCTAGCAAAAAATGCTTGTCCCCTGTTTCCAGCACTCTGAACGGTCCATCATAGGGTGGTCGCAGTGGAGGGCGATGGGCGTCGTGTCTGACAAACACGAACTCCGCGTTTTTTAAAGTTTTAGGCACAAAAACGTGCAGAAAACTGTGGTGGGCAGGGCCCGGTGGCGTGCTTGTGTCTATGCTATGCTGCAACAGCTGAGACGGGGAGCTGCCCGGCGCGGGATTATCTGGGAGAAACTCCCCGGGCAGCCGAAGTGGTTGCGCAAAAACGAGTTCTGCCGGGGAACCTTCCAGATCCTCTTTAGACGCAGAACGTAACCCCAATAAAACCCACGGTAGCTTGTCTACCCAATTTGCATCCGTCAGTGAAGCCCTGAGAGCCGCTTTCAATGATCTATGAAAATGTTCGCATAACCCATTAGCCTATGTTTGTACGCGGTTGTGCGGTGAATTGTGACACCCAGGCTGCGGGCCATTGTTGACCAGTGTTCGGAAACAAATTGAGGGCCTCTGTCGGACGTAATGTCCGATGGGACTCCAAAACGCGCCACCCATGCTGTTAAAAACGCAGTCAGCTCCTCGGCCGTGGTTGCCGCCAGCGGAACCGCTTCTGGCCAGCGTGTGGTGCAGTCCACCACAGTCAGGAGGTGCGTGTACCCCTGTGATGGCGGGAGGGGGCCCATGAGGTCCACGTGGATATGGTCAAACCTCTTAGCCGGAATGCGAAACAGCTCCAAGAAAGCCTTTGTGTGTCTGTGTACTTTGGCTCGTTGGCACGCCACGCAGGCTGCCGCCCACTCTTTCACTTGTTTGCGAAGGCTCGGCCACACGAATTTCTCTCCCACCATTTTGACCGACGCGCGCACTCCTGGGTGCGCCAAACAGTGAATCGACTCAAACATGCGACGGCGCCACGCGGCCGGGACCACGGGGCGTGGGCGACCCGTGGAGACATCGCAGATTAGGGGGGGCATGCCATCCTGCAGCACCCTGCTCTCCAGCCTTAACCCTGTTGGTCCAGACTGGAGCGCGTGCACGTCCGCATCACTAACCTGCTCCGCAGCTATGGCTGCGTAATCTATCCCCACGCAGACCGGGGCCACCACGGCGCACGAGAGACCGTCTGCCACTTCATTCAGTTTGCCCGACACATGCTGAATAGCGGTAGTAAACTCTGAGATCGCGGCCAGCTGTCTCTGCTGCCGGCCCGACCACAGCTCTGAAACCTTGGCCATCGCGAACGTTAGCGGCTTATGGTCAACGAACGCGGTGAAACTGCGCCCTTCCAGCCAGAACTGGAAGTGGCGAATGGCTAGGTGGAGAGCCAGCAACTCTCTGTCGAACACGCTGTATTTACGTTCACTGTTGCACAAAGTCCTGCTGAAAAAGGCGAGTGGCTGCCAAGCCCCGGCAACGCGCTGCTCCACGACAGCCCCTATGGCCACATCTGACGCGTCAGTGGTGAGCGCTATACGGGCCGTTGGGTCTAGATGTGCCAGCAATGCGGCGTTTGCCAGGGCTGCTTTGACTTCCGAGAACGCCCGTTCTCGCTCCGGGGTCCATTTGACCCTATCCGCGGGTTTCTGTTTTTTGAGCGCAGCGTACAGTGGTTGCATGAGCTGCGCCGCGCGGGGAAGGAAACGGTTATAAAAGTTCACCATTCCCAAAAATTCTTGTAGCGCCCTGACCGTCTGCGGCCGGGGAAAATCTGCTACTGCGCGCACTTTGTCAGGCAGCGGGACCGCTCCTTCGGGAGAGACGCGGTGCCCCAAAAAATCAATCCCCGTCACCCCGAACTGACATTTCGCTGGGTTGATTATTAACCCGTGCTCTTCCAACCTCCGGAAAACTGTCGTGAGGTGGGTTTCGTGTTCGTCTTCGGAAGAACTGGCTACTAAGATATCGTCCAGGTAGATGAACACGAAAGGGAGATCGCGCAGCACTGCATCCATCATGCATTGAAACGTCTGTGCAGCCCCTTTAAGCCCAAATGGCATGCGCAAAAACTCGAATAAACCAAACGGAGTTATTACCGCTGTTTTGGGTATGTCCTCAGCATGCACTGGGACTTGGCGGTAACCGCGGACCAGGTCTATTTTAGAAAAAACGCGCGCTCCTGCAAGGTGAACGGAAAAATCCTGAATGTGGGGAATTGGGTAGCGGTCGTGCGCTGTGGCGTTGTTCAACCTGCGGAAATCCCCGCAAGGTCGCCACGAACCCTCAGCTTTAGGGACCATGTGTAGCGGGGAAGCCCATGGGCTGTTTGAACGCCTGATGATGCCCAACCTCTCCAGGTTGGCGAACTCCTCGCGCGCTATGGCCAGTTTAGCTGCGTCCAAGCGCCAAGGTCTTGCAAAAACGGGTGGCCCGGTGGTGGTGATAAAATGCTCCACCCCGTGTTTAGCGATTGCTGCCGAAAACGTCGGGACCGTGAGTGCTGGGAACTGAGTGAGCAGTGTGTGGAACTTACCGCATGTAGCTGTGATGCTGGCTTGTGCTGTTGGCCGGGTCACTCGAGCTATACAGGGGAGAGAGTCGAAAGACAGTGCATTAATTAGGCGCCTGTTAGCAAGATCAACCAGTAAATTATGTGCACACAGAAAATCAGCCCCCAGTATATGGAAATTCAATGCTGCTATAACAAAAGTCCACTCAAATGTACGGCCGTGTAGAGACAAGAGTTGAGTCCTCTCACCAAAGGTCTTAATCCCCGAGCCGTTTGCTGCTGCCATCTCGGGGCCGCTAGATCCTGCCAGCCGGTCAGCGTAGGCCGGCCGGATGAAACTCTTCTGGGCGCCGGTGTCCACGAGGAAATGCCTCTCTGAGCGTGCGTCCGTCAAGTAGAGCAGCTTGTTCTCCTCCCCGAGGGTCGCGGCTGCTACCGACCCCCGGTCTTGGCGTTTCCTGAGTCGCTTGAATTGGCACGGTGGTATACATTTGCGTGCCCTCTCTGCGAAGCGACGGTGGTAGAAACAAAGCGTGTCTCCCCCTCGTTCCTTGGCCCCTGCTGCTGCTGCTGTCGGTGGCTCTGCTGCTGCCGTCAATGGCTCCTCGCCTCCTCCAGTCGTTGCGCCAAGCTCCGTCGCTGCCGCAATGGTCGTGAACTCCCTGGTGGCGACGATGATCCAGTTTGCTTCCCGGGCTAGCGCACGATAGTCCCGCTTGGCCAGCAACGGCGAATTGGCCAGGGTCACTCTCGCCGCTGACGGAAGGTTCCGGAGGAAAAGGTGGGTAAAAATAAAAT
Source organism: Pholidichthys leucotaenia (assembly GCA_020510985.1). NCBI lineage: Eukaryota > Metazoa > Chordata > Actinopteri > Cichliformes > Pholidichthyidae > Pholidichthys > Pholidichthys leucotaenia. The sequence goes on along the minus strand of CM035845.1, from coordinate 206,432,904 downwards.
GGTCGTCGTCTGTGCCCTTTAACCTCAGCATCTTCTCCATAAGGTCTATGGCAGACACGTCTCCCAACCCAGTCCGTGTCAGGAGTCTCTCTGCTCTCTCACCATCTGAGAGTGTGTAGTGCTGGATGAGCGCAGCCTTCAGCGCGCCGTACTTGCCGTCGGTTGGTGGCTGATCGAGTAGGCTCTCTACGTGCTGAGCCGTGCGGGCGTTGAGTGTTGTGACCACATAGTGGAACTTTGTGTTATCCGCCGATATCCCCCGGAGGGCGAACTGCGCCTCGACTAGGTGGAACCAGGAGCGCGGGTTGTGCTGCCAAAAATCCGGTAGCTTGATCGCAACAGCACATGCGTGGCTGGGGGTTCCCATCGAGGTTGGCTCCGGGGATCTTTCATCGTGTTCCATACTTCGTCTTGGGTCACCAGTGTGGAGCGTGTAAATAACGAGGCGGATTTGGCTTAGACGATTTATTACACATCTCACACAAGAAGCATAGACAGACTGACATCCCAGCAGAGACTCTTCTCTTAAATAACATGGCATTCCTCTAGAAGCTTCTAACACACAAAAGGTCACATTGCATTCACTTCCTTAATCCTTTACCATTCTTCTAGAAGTTTCTAACACACAAAAGGTCACACTACATTCACTTCATTCATCCTTCACACCTCCCTGTTATCTCACCAGGGAAACTCTGCTCTTTGTTCTTGTCCATGATGCGACACAATTATGCTCTCCCCATGCATCGCCATAAGCGCAGGGTTACGGGTTCAATCCCTGGACCGGCAGGATTAGATCTGGGTGGGACAGATAACGTAGCAGTGTTTGCCCCACCCTCCTTAACCCCACTGTGGTGCCCTTGAGTAAGGCCCTTAACCCCAACTGCTCCAGTGGAGCTGCTCAGTGGCCACAGGTCAGTCTGTGGTTATACTGGGCAGTTTCCAGGTGTGAGTGTGAACAGGGTGTCCTTGGAAAAGAGAGGTTGCCTCTCAATGGAACTACCCTGTATAAATAAAGGATAAATAAATCAAATTAATTATTTCTAATTGGCTTAATTTGCAACAAATGATTGTTTAAAGTTATATTCATCAGAAAGTTGTTTAGTATTCTTTTTGTCTGATTCCAAAATAAATAAAGATTATGTAAAAGCTATCAGACAATCAATCCACTAGTTATTAAACTGACAGTCCAGAGAACAGGTGAAAGATTCAGATTATATTAACAGATCTGACTAAGGAGCATTTTGAGGAAACACAAAAAGGATGAAAAGCAGCTTCTTCTAAATAAAACTGTAGTCTCAAATTTATTAAAATATCAGGAACTAAACCTGTGTGATCACTGTTGAAAGTAGGAGATGGATGATATGTTTCAGATTTAAACAACTTTTGAATGTCCTGATAATTGAAAACTATACAAAAAACTAAGTCAGATACTGTATTCAGATGTAACCTTTATTTTTCAGCACAAAACCATTTGTAATATATTTGTAATACTTTTATTTTTTGTAAATGAAGCTATATATAAAACTTGACAGTTTTTCATTGTTGTAGTATGAATTAATAAATACCACATAATATTCAGAGCTATGTACAGCGGAGAAAATAAGTATTGAACACGTCAACATTTTTCTCATTAAACATACTGTATTTCTGATGGAGCCATTGAACTGAGATTTTCACCAGACATCAGTAACAACCCAAGTAATACATACATACAAAGAAATCAAGGCAACTGTGTTCACAAAACAAGTTCTATTTAATAAAGTGGCATGACACAGGGAATAACTATTGAACACATGAAGAAAAAAGAGATGCAAAAAGGCATAGAAAGCGAAGAAACCATCTGAAATCCATCAGAATTTAGGAAGCCATCCCATCCCCCATCAGTGCAAATTAATTTTAGCTGGTTAAGTCCTGATAGCCTTTAAAAAGGTCTGTGAGTATCACATTGTCACACCACAAAGAACTCATGATGGGTCGAAGCAAAGAGCTCTCTCTAGCCCTTCGCAATCTTATTGTTGCAAAACATGATGGCATTGGTTACAGGTGCATTTCTAAACTGCTGAATGTTCCAGTGAGCACTGTTGGCGCCATCATTTGGAAGTGGAATCATCTTACCATAAACCGGCCACGACCAGGAGCTTCTCACAAGATTTCTGACAGAGGAGTGAAAATAATTATCAGAAGAGTTATCCAACAGCCAAAGACCACTCATGGAGAGCTCCAGAAAAACCTGGAGTTAGCAGGTACTGTTAACTCCAGGTACTGTTGTTTCAAAGAAAACAATAAGTAATGCACTCATCCGACATGGGCTCTATGCCTGCTCACCTCGCAAGACTCCATTGCTGAAGAAAAAGCATGCTGGAGCTCGTTTAAAGTTTGCTCTACAACATTTGCTGTACAACATTTATTAAAATACTGGGAGAATATAGTCTGGTCAGATGAGAACAAAATTGAACTTTTTGGATGCCATAATACACAGCATGTTTTGGAGGAGAAATGGCACTGCACATCCCACCATAGTGTGGGGGTGTTTTTCCACATAGTACAGGCAGACATCATATAACTGAAGGAAAGATGAATGGACAAATGTACAGAGACATCCTTGACAAGAACCTGTTGCCATCTGCCAAGATACTGAAGATGAAACAAGGGTGAACATTTCAGCAAGACAATGATCCCAAGCACAGAGCCAAGGAAACTCTCAACTGGCTCCAGAGAAAGAAAATAAAGCTGCTACAGTGGCCCAGTCAGTAACCTGATCTGAATCCAATTGAAAATCTATGGAACAAACTGAAGATCAGAGTTCATAGAAGACACCCACAGAACCTTCAACATTTGACAGTTTGTGTGGAAGAATGAGTTAAAATCACTTCTGAGAAATGCCTGCACCTAGTTTCTCCATACAGGAGGCGTCTGGAAGCTGTTATTACCAACAAAGGCTTTTCTACTAAATATTAAATGAATCTCACCAAGCGTGTTCAATAGTTATTCCCTGTGTCATTCCATCCATCCATCCATCTTCTACCACTTTTCTGGAGGTCCGGGTCACGGAGGCAGCAGTTCAAGCAGAGAAGCCCAGACTTCCCTCTCCCCAGCCACCTGCTCCAGCTCTTCAGAGAGGATACCAAGGTGTTCCCAGACCAGCTGGGAGACATAGTCTCTCCACCGAGTCCTGGGTCTGCCCCGGGGTCTCCTCCCAGTGGGACGTGCCTGAAACACCTCAAGTGGGAGGCGTCCAGGAGGCATCCTAATCAGATGCCCATACCACCTCAACTGACTCCTTTCAATGTGGAGGAGCAGCGGTTCTACTCTGAGCCTCTCCTGGATGACTGAGCTCCTCACCCTATCTCTGAGGGTGAGTCCAGCAATCCTACGGAGAATGTGGATTAGGTGGCGGTCAGAGGCGGAGACCTTGGCGGACTGATCCCAAGCTTTCTAAACTGGCTTTTGGTACGTGGAATGCCACCTGTGTCATTCCACTTTATAAATATAACTTGTTTTGTGAACACAGTTGTCTTGATTTCTTTGTATGTATGGATTACTTGGGTTGTTACTGATATCTGGTGAAAATCTCAGGTCACTGGTTCCATCAGAAATATGTTTAATGAGAAAAATGTTGACGTGTTCAACACTTATTTTCTCTGCTGTATATATAAAACTTTATAAGCAGCATAATCTTTATTTTAAAGGTCAAATTGCAGTTGCAGCCCTCAGCTACTTCTATTTTAGTCTGAGAGGGGCAAAATGGCTCTTCGGTTGGCAAAGGTTGCAGACCCTGTTTTAGGTCATTTTGAATTGAAGGAACAAATAAAACAGAAGTCTGATTTTCTTAGTAAAGGCCATGTTTTTGGAATAAAGTGTGGACTGTCAGCAGAAATTATTTAAATAAAATTAACACTGTTGGGACAAACATGATGGAGACAAATTTCTTTCTGTGTTGACTATCCACATTACTGAAGAGAATTAACCTAGAAATACTGGATTGTTATTTTGGTAGAACAACAACAAAAAATTCTTGGAAACTAGTATTAGAAACATTTGAGGAAAGAGAGCTAAAAATAAGGTTCCTAGAAGCAAATTCTTGATGTGTGATGGCAGCCCTGAAAAAGCTCCACATTCCTCCACATGAGAAGGAACAGAGGGAGAAGACTGTCAGTCGAGCCCTGATCCTGCTCATCCTACTCCTCCTACTCCTCTTGCTTTCCAGGAACCCTGAGCGGATGTTTGGGATCACGTTCGTCACATGAATCTGATAATCCCAAACCTCTTCCAAACAGACCGGCTCAGCAGGTTCACGTCTAAATCTGCCCGCCTTCTTCCCACCAACATGAAAATCCACAGCGTAAATCTGAAATATTTTGATCAAGACATTTCAGATTTCTCTTTAGTTTACACTTTAGGAACTACGAGTCCATTCTATAGTTTAAATTCTAGAAGGGATTAAAATAGCTATATGGAGTGGTGAATTTTTAATATATATTAAAACTAAATTCAGACAGATGAATGAAGAATGTTAAGTCTTTAAATTTGTAAATGTATATTTGGCACCTTTTAAGAACCTGCACACACCCTGTCAACTATCTGGCCTTTAATCTGTTACCTGAACTTCAGACTTAATTTAACACTTAATGTGATCCAAAATGCATGCTTGTATTTTTTGGAAATTAACATCTATCCAATTACTGTATATAAGGGAAGGACCACTCAGTGTTAGAACTGCCCCCCTTTTTAACCAGATGTTGACTAAATCATGCCTGTTCCTGTATTTCATGTACAAAGATTCACATACTGTACATCTTTGTCATTTTTCAGAGAGATTCTTTAGAGAAAAATTGAAGTCTATGTTTTACCGCTACTGAAAAATTAAACATTTTGTGTTTTGGAGAGTTATTTTACACAGACTCTACAATACAGGCATGACTGTGCAACAAACAATAATGTTGTTTAATCACCATTTTGATATATGAAGACTGTCAAGACCGTCCTGGATTATCTTGTCAAAGAGAAGTAATCTTTTATAATTATTTGCAACGTTAAACATTTTGTTTTGTAACATCTGATGTTAATAATGCTTTGGATTTATATAGCGCTTTTGATGGACACCCAAAGGTGCTTTACAATGGATACATTATTCATTCACTCCACAGACACTGATAGTGATAAGCTACTACTGTAGCCACAGCTGTCCTGGGGCAGGCTGACGGAAACGTGACTGCCAATCTGTGCCAACGGCCTCTCCGACCACTACTGAACATTTATCTTGCCCAGGGACACAACGGCAGGACAGCTGGGGAGAGCGGGATTCGACCCGCCAACCCTCCGGTTACTGGACGACCTGCTCTGCCTCCTGAGCCACTGTTGATCTTTCTATAGAAGTAATAACATGAACATAAAAATGCCATCCTAGACAATCTAAATTTGGGACAGTACTTGTCATTTTATCAAGAACTTTGCAAAGAAACAACTATTATTTGAGATATTTTTGTTTATTTATTTATTTATTTTTTTTATTTCAGGTGACAAAATACTTTTTCACTCACAATAAGAAATGTTGCAATTGCTTTACCCACCAAACTTGTTAATTAATGATTTACATGCGCAGAAGATTAGTTTGAAAGTTTTTTTTTTCAGAGTTCAGATTTGGACTCATGTTTAGTCTACATATGGTTTTTAGCCTAGAATTTGTTTTAAGTTACATAGGGTTAAAAAAAATTACATTTTATTGAAAGATGTTTACATGTCATCATCATCATCATAGCAGTGTGTCGTGGGCGACAATGACTGTTTCATTTAGGTCTGATCAGATTCCTCCACACAGCTCTGTCCTTAGCCTTCCGCTGCCAGGAACTCCTGTCTATGTCCAGCTTCCTCAAGTTTCTTTTTACAGTGTCTTTAAATCTGAGCCTTGGTCTACCCTGATTGCGTTTGCCCTCACATAACTGTGAGTAGAGTAACTGCCGAGGGAGACGCTGGTGGTCCATCTGTATTTCAACATTTTACAGTCCAAATTAGGCCTAGCAGACGTTGAGCTGAGGTTGGGGTTGTGTTAATCCAGACCAGACAGATCAGTGGTTTTAGTCTCAAACTGTACACATTCTAGATGAATAAAAAGGTTTTACACATACAGCTCTGGAAAAAAATTAAGAGCTCAAAGAGACCTCTGCAAAATCATCACTTTATCTGGTTTTACCATTTCTACGTACAGTATGTGTTTGAGTATAATGAAGAATTTTGTTTTATTCGCTAACCAACTGAAAACAACTCACCCAAATTTGAAGTCAAAATATCGTCATTCAGAGCATTTATTTACAGAAAATAACTGGCCAAAACAACAACAAAAAATGTACTTTTGATGTCCTTTTAGATCAAATAAAGCAAAGAAAACAAGTTCATGTTCATTCTCAAACACTGCAATTCTTCAGTTTTAACTTAGGAATAACTCAGAAATCTGTATTTGTGGAATAACTGATTTTTGTTCATGAGTTTCATGCATCTTTCCATTCTCAGATGACCACCTAATCAGTACCTCCTTCAGCAGACTGAGGGGTCCTTGTGCTGGAATTTGGTGCTGGAATGGCTCCCACAAATGCAGAGATGGCCATTCAGGAAATATTTTGCAGTGGTCTCTTCATTTTTTTTTCCAGAGCTGCATAAATATGCATATATTTCTACTGTTGACAAACCAAATTAAGCCTGCTAGATGGACTGACGTCCTAGGTCTCTGTGTATGGAGCCCAGGTATACTTGGATTTATTCAGAGCTGCCAACATTTCAGACAAGTTGGGAATGAGATTTAGGAGAAACTGTACACACTACACATTTACAGCACCCCCTCCCCCCCAAAAAAATGCTTCTTTAAGTCAGAATAAGTTTTAGAACATGTTCACTCTCACATGCTGTAAACTACATCGAACAAAAGTAGATACAAACCTCTGGCTGCTGTCTACTATCAAGTGTTATAGTGCAGCAATATGTAAACAAGTTGTTTTGATTTGCTGTAAAAATAAAACCCATACCTATACAATACTAGTGGAATCTCAACCAGTCATTTTTACACTAATAAAAAGCTCCCTTCCGCCTTTTAGAGTGAAAAATGGGGTGTGTGGTGTGCCAGCTTGTGAAAGGTGCCAAAAGAGGGAGAACGCTCTCACAGAGTGAGAGTTGGTAACACTGGGTAATTTTAGCCTAAACCTGGTTTACCCGGATTACATGAAACTCACACGTTTCTGCCTGCGTAGATGTATTTACTGCTAATTCAGATTTAGACTGGACTGATCTAGTCACACCTGTAGATTCGGGTCCAGGTGGAGTGTGCACTTCCTGTAGCAGTCTATCCCTGACCCAGCTGTACTCCTGCAGGGACTGCAGGAAGGCGTCAAAAGCCCGGGGTCCCCGATTTGGCAGCAGGTCCAGCAGCGTCAAGGTCTTCTGTCTTTCCGTGGCCCGGGACTCGATGTCCTCCACCTGTGCACCTGTTAGGATGTCCTCCTGATACAGAAACGGAACGATAGTGTCGCTGACCTGCAGCTGGCCGGACAGTTCCAACCGGTGTTTCCGGAGGACAGCTCTGTGCTTCGGGTCCATTTACTGCCACTTAACTAACTCATAACTCGCTAACTATTGTCCATAACCTAAACTAGTCCAGCTGGCAGTCCAAGTAAGCGCAGCCTGTTCAATCTTATTGCGTCCGGCTGGAAACATGAATGCGGAACTATAGTTGTGTATATCTGTTTACTTTATCCTACCGCTGCAGTATTTGCAATCGATGCACCATTTATGTATTTATTTTCAAGCATTTCTTAATTCACCATACATTCAACAGACCAGAAAGCCCATTTAGTATTAATAATAATAACAATAATAATACAGTGGTGTGAAAAGTGTTTGCCCCCTTCCTGATTTCTCGTTTTTTTGTATGCTTGTCACACTTAAATGTTTCAGATCATCAAACAAATTTAAATATTAAATAAAGATAACACAAATGAACACAAAATGCAGTTTTTTAATGAAGGTGTTTATTATTAAGGGAAAAAAAATCCAAACCTACATGGCCCCGTGTCAAAAAGTGATTGCCCCCTAAACCTAATAACTGGTTGGGCCTCCTTGAGCAAAAACAACTGCAATCAATGAGTCTTTTACAGCGCTGTGGAGGAGTTTTGGCCCACTCATCTTTGCAGAATTGTTGTAGTTCAGCCACATTGGAGGGTTTTTAAGCATGAACCGCCTTTTTAAGGTCATGCCACAGCATCTCAATCAGATTCAGGTCAAGACTTTGACTAGGCCACTCCAAAGTCTTCATTTTGTTTTTCTTAAGCCATTCAGAGGTGGACTTGCTGCTGTGTTTTGGATCATTGTCCTGCTGCAGAACCCAAGTGCGCTTCAGCTTGAGGTCACAAACAGATGGCTGGACATTCTCCTTCAGGATTTTTTGGTAGACAGCAGAATTCATGGTTCCATTTACCACAGCAAGGTCTTCCAGGTCCTGAAGCAGCAAAACAGCCCCAGACCATCACACTACCACCACCATATTTTACTGTTGGTATGCTGTTCCTTTGCTGAAATGCTGTGTCACTTTTACACCAGATGTAATGGGACACACATCTTCCAAAAAGTTCAACTTTTGTTTCATCAGTCCACAGAGTATTTTCCCAAAAGTCTTGGGGATCATCAAGATGTTTTCTGGCAAAACTGAGACGAGCCTTTATGTTCTTTTTGCTCAGCAGTGTTTTTTGTCTTGGAACTCTGGCATGCAGGCCATTTTTGCCCAGTCTCTTTCTTATGGTGGAGTCATGAACACTCACCTTAACTGAGGCAAGTAAGGCCTGCAGTTTTTTGGATGTTGTTGTGGGGTCTTTTGTGACCTCTTGGATGAGTCGTCGCTGCGCTCTTGGGGTAATTTTGGTCGGCCGGCCACTCCCGGGAAGGTTCACCACTCTTCCATGTTTTTGCCATTTGTGGATAATGGCTCTCACTGTGGTTCACTGGAGTCCCAAAGCTTTAGAAATGGCTTTATTGTAGAGGAGCTTGAAATAACGAGGCGATGTGATTCATAAACCAAAGTTTATTATCAGCTCCTCTAACAAGTCTCATCTAGGTGCAGCAGCAGAAGTAGTAAGAGAGCGAACACCTTTGGCTCTATGAACTTATACTCGCACATAACAAAAGACATGCATATCAAAAGCTGACATCCCTCATTATCTTAATCCCCCCATTGTCTTCGTACTCCTCCGCCTGGCCCTGGGGGGTCAGGGCAACCCATCCGGTCTCCACCGCAGTGCCTTGGATGCTCTTTAATCTTCACTGGCGGTTGAGACTCTTTGTCCTGTTCTGAGGTGTGAAGTCGCTTTACATATGTAATCACCAAACACTCTCACATGCTTAAACATATGTTGGTTATGGAATATATGATTAATATAGACCACAGCCCCCCCAAACGACTAAGAAAAGGACAATAGAAAAATTCACAGTTTAAGATAATTATTATGACATACTAACTGCTACACCTCTTGCCACAGAAGAAACTTTCCAGCAGCCATGCTCCTAAGAGAGTTCAGTGGTAATCATAACAGCATAGTAAAATCACAAGTCAGTCCTAAACTGTTACAGCACAATTAGTGAACAACTTTTGAGTAGTTTGCTTCAGTCTCTGTGCCGTCTGGGTTTTAATCTTCTCCCGAATCTGCTGTGGGTCCGCTTGGGCGTCCTGCTGGGACCTTCCTGTAAGGAATCTGCAGCTTGGGGAGGAGAGTGATTATTTGTTCCCTGCAGGGGGGCTGAGTCTTTTCTCTTGGGGGGTCTACCCCGCCGAGGTGCTCTCGCCAACCGTGCAGGCTCGTCTCTCAACAAGAAGGCAGGTTTAAGTCTGTCAATGCTGACTGTTTCTTTTCTATCCCCAAAATCAAGCACAAAGTGTTTATCACCAGGTTCCAGCACTCTGAATGGCCCATCGTATGGTGGGCGGAAAGTTGGTTTTAAAGCTTCATGCCTAACAAAAACGAATTCAGCGTTTTTTAAAGCTTGGGGGACAAAAATCCGTGGAAAAGAGTGATGTGCCGGCCCGGGGAGAGAGTCCGGTCCGTTGCTGCCTACAAACCTTGGGGCTGGAAAATGCCCTGGCTCTGGGTTCTCTGGTAAAAATTCACCTGGGAGCCTGAGAGGTTGTGCAAAAACTAATTCTGCTGGAGAGGCGTCTAGATCCTCTTTAGGCGCAGCACGCAACCCCAATAAAACCCAGGGAAGTTTATTTATCCAATTTGTATCCGTTAGTGAGGCTCTGAGGGCGGCCTTTAAAGATCTGTGAAAACGCTCGCATAACCCATTAGCCTGAGGGTGATAAGCGGTGGTGCGGTGAATTGTTGCCCCTAAGCTGCTGGACATGGCTGACCAAAGCTCCGAGACAAATTGAGGCCCCCTATCGGACGTGATGTCCGATGGGACGCCGAAACGTGCCACCCAGTTTGTCAAAAAAAACGCGAGCGACTTCCTCCGCTGTGGTTGACGCCAGAGGGACTGCCTCTGGCCAGCGCGTGGTGCGGTCTATCATTGTTAACAGGTGTGTGAAACCTTGGGAGGAAGGTAGTGGCCCCACGAGGTCGACATGAACGTGGTCGAACCTTCTAGCAGGGATTTGAAAAGGCTCCAGAGGGGCTTTTGTGTGTTTGTGCACTTTGACGCGCTGACAAGAAATGCAAGTCTTTGCCCATTCTTTTACGTTTTTGCGCAGGCCAGGCCACACAAACTTTTTGGCGACCATTTTAACTGAAGCGCGCACCCCTGGGTGCGCGAAGGAGTGAATCGAGTCGAAAATACGGCGGCGCCATGCAGCTGGAACTAACGGGCGAGGTCGGCCGGTTGAGATGTTGCATATTGGGGGGGGCACACCGTCGCGTAGACCCCTTTTCTCCAGCCTTAACCCTGTTGGTCCAGACAGGAGTGCGCGCACGTCCACGTCACTACTTTGCTCCTCTGCCATGGCTACATAATCTATCCCTGCATGGATTGGGGCCGCGTTGGTGAAGAGTTCCGCGGCTGAGGTAGTATAATCTGTCTCCTCGTGCTCTGGCGATGTCACAGCGCAAGAGAGGCAGTCTGCTACCACGTTAAGTTTGCCTGCCACATGTCGAATGTCTGTGGTGAACTCTGAAATCGCAGCCAGCTGTCTCTGTTGCCTGCCTGACCACGGTTCGGAAATTTTAGCCATAGCAAAGGTGAGCGGTTTATGGTCTACAAAAGCCGTAAAACGCCGCCCCTCTAACCAAAACTGGAAGTGGCGGATGGATAAATGAAGCGCTAGCAGCTCCCTGTCAAAAGTGCTGTATTTACGCTCAGTTTGGTTTAGCGATTTGCTGAAGAATGCCAAAGGTTGCCAGATTCCGCCAACGTGTTGTTCTAAAACTGCCCCTATGGCCAGGTCTGAAGCGTCTGTGGTTAGCGCAATGCGGGCCGAGGGATCGGGGTGAACCAACAATGTGGCATTAGCTAGGGCACTTTTTACTTCCGCGAAGGCGCGTTCGCGCTCCGGGGTCCATTCGATCGCGTTGGAAGGTTTTTGTTTTCTGAGCGCGTCATACAGGGGCTGCATGAGCTGAGCTGCGTGGGGGAGGAAGCAGTTGTAAAAATTAACCATGCCCAAAAATTCCTGCAGCGATTTGACCGTTTGTGGCCGTGGGAAACTTTTTACTACATGAACTTTGTCTGGAAGTGGGACTGCCCCCTTCGGAGAAACTCTGTGTCCTAAAAAATCAATTTGTGACACGCCGAATTTGCATTTGGCTGGATTGATTATTAACCCGTGCTCTTCTAGTCTCTGAAAAACCATAGTGAGATGCCGCTCGTGTTCTTCCTCAGACGAGCTGGCTACCAGCATATCGTCGAGGTAGACGAACACGAAAGGGAGGTCGCGTAATACTGCATCCATCATCCGCTGAAAGGTTTGAGCAGCGCCTTTGAGGCCGAAAGGCATCCGCAAAAATTCAAAAAGACCGAAGGGGGTTATTACAGCTGTTTTAGGAATGTCCTCTGCTCGAACGGGGACTTGATGATAACCGCGGACCAGGTCTATTTTTGAAAAAATGCGCGCACCCGCCAGATGTAGTGAAAAATCTTGAATGTGAGGAATTGGGTAGCGGTCATGCGCTGTCGCATTGTTTAATCTGCGGTAATCGCCGCATGGCCTCCAAGAACCGTCGGATTTCGGGACCATGTGAAGTGGTGACGCCCAAGGGCTTTTTGAGCGTCTGATAATGCCTAATTTTTCAAGGGTGGTGAACTCGTCCCGAGCTATGGCGAGCTTGGTCGCGTCTAAGCGCCGAGCTTTGGCAAATACGGGTGGGCCCGTTGTGGGAATAAAATGTTCAACCCCGTGTTTAGCCACTGTGGCTGAGAATTTGGGAATTGTGAGTGCTGGAAATTGGGTGAGGAGATGATCAAACTTACCTCCTGCTGTGGTGATGCTAGCCTGCACGGGTGGTGGAGAAAGTCGAGCTGAGCAGGGAATAGAAGCAAAGGACAGTGCATTAACCAAGCGTCTGTTCGCTAGATCAACTAATAACCCATGTGCACACAAAAAATCTGCGCCCAACAAGTTAAAACTCACCGCCGCTACAACAAATGTCCATCTGTAGTTGCGGCCGTGGATGAGGAGGGGCAGGCTCTTTTCGCCAAAAGTGTCGATGATGGAGCCGTTGGCTGCCACCGCTCCATTGCCCCGGGTGCCCATGGCCCGGTCTGCTTGGGAGGGCATGACAAAACTTAGTTGAGCTCCCGTGTCGATAAGGAACCGCTTGCCGGTGTGTCCGTCCGTCACATATAAAAGCTTGCTTTTTTCGCCGAGAACCGCCGCTGTTAACGGCTCTCGGCTTCGGCGTTTTCCCGAAATCGTGAATTTGCAGGGGGAACGCATTTGTAAGCCTTCTCGGCGAAGCGGTGGTGGTAATAACAAACGTCGCTCCGTCTGTTGCGTCCTGGCCGTGTCGCTGTCACCGCGGGCTGATTCTGCTGGTGATTTGTGGCTCCTCGTGGCTCCGGACATCAGCGTTGAGGTCTGCGGATGCTGCTGTGGGTGTCTGCTCTTTGCAGGCGTTGACGAGCCGTTGAGCTTCGTGAGCCAGTGTGCGGAAGTCTTGCTGGGTGCTGCATCGCATGTTGGCCAGCGTCCCTCTCATGTGTGGCGGCAGCGTACTGAGGAATATGAAATGGAAGAGGAAGTTGTCATTGTCCTCTTCTTTAAGTTGCAACAAGTCCTCCATGAGGGCCTTGGGTCTGCATCCTCTGTGGCCGTAGACCGCCAGGATCCTCTCGGCTCTCTCCTCGGCTGAGGGGACGTAATTTGCCACGATGGTCGCTTTCAGTTCTTTATATTTGTCCTGGGCCGGCGGCCGTTGGATTATGCTCCGCGCACATCTCGAAGTGGCGGCGTCGAGTTTGGCGACAATGTGATAAAACTTTGTATCGTCAGCCGTGATGCCCGCAAGTGCAAACTGGGCTTCAGCTTGCTGAAACCACGAGGCGGGGTCTTCCTGCCAGAAGTCCGGCAGGTTGACGGTGACGGCGTTTGTGTGGACCGTCACTGATGTGTCCGCAGGGTGAGAGTGCCTTGCTTTGGCTCTCTCTGCGGTGCTGGTGCTCGGTTGAGCCCTCTCTATCACTTCTGCCGTGGGGGAACGTCGTCCATCTGTTCCCCTGTCTGCATGGGCGCCGGCGTCTGCCTGGGTCACCACAGATGAGTCGATCGCGGGGGAACACCTCTGGTCCATTCTCACGTCAGGGTCACCAGTGTAGAGGAGCTTGAAATAACGAGGCGATGTGATTCATAAACCAAAGTTTATTATCAGCTCCTCTAACAAGTCTCATCTAGGTGCAGCAGCAGAAGTAGTAAGAGAGCGAACACCTTCGGCTCTACGAACTTATACTCGCACATAACAAAAGACATGCATATCAAAAGCTGACATCCCTCATTATCTTAATCCCCCCATTGTCTTCGTACTCCTCCGCCTGGCCCTGGGGGGTCAGGGCAACCCATCCGGTCTCCACCGCAGTGCCTTGGATGCTCTTTAATCTTCACTGGCGGTTGAGACTCTTTGTCCTGTTCTGAGGTGTGAAGTCACCTTACATATGTAATCACCAAACACTCTCACATGCTTAAACATATGTTGGTTATGGAATATATGATTAATATAGACCACATTATAACCTTTTCCAGACTGATAGATCTCAGTTACTTTGTTTCTCATTTGTTTCTGAATTTCTTTGGATCGCAGCATGATGTCTTGCTTTTGAGGATCTTTTGGTCTACTTCATTTTGTCAGGCAGGTCCTATTTAAGTGATTTCTTGACTGAGAATAGGTGTGGCAGTAATCCGGCCTGGGTGTGGCTCGAGAAATTGAACTCAGCTTTCCAAAGATGTGATAAACCACAGTTAATTTATGTTTTAACGCGGGGGGGGGGGGGGGGGGTGTCACTTTTTCACACAGGGTCATGTAGGTTTGGATTTTTTTTTACCCTTAATAATAAACACCTTCATTTAAAAACTGCATTTTGTGTTTACTTGTGTCATCTTTGTCTAATATTTAAATTTGTTTGATGATCTGAAACACTTAAGTGTGAAAAACATACAAAAAAATGAGAAATCGGGAAGGGGCAAACATTTTTTCACACCACTGTAAATAGTTTTGATAGGTCAGCTACTCTTTGGTGTTCAGCAGTAGCAAACGGCATCATTGTGGAAGTTGTGTTCAATGACGAGACTTGAGTTTATTTCTCAGGTTCGGCTTTATTGCAGAACACAATCATCCAACATTCTCAAATAGAAAGAAGAGGCAGAATCATGTCACATCACATTCTTATACCTCCGGGGGATTAAGAACTCAAGTCACATGGTGCTTCTGCAAACATTTAATCACAATGCAAGTCTCTGAAGATTCACCATTGTCTCTTATTCTCCGATGTTCCGGGGATCCCCCCAGGGCCTCCTCTCTGAGACAGGGTCCGACTTCACACCTCCTCGACATCTCCTGTCGGCCCCCATCGATCCAGACTCTTTGTTCCTCCAGACGTGAAGCCCCAATCCACATAAGCCATACATTTGTGGGAGATATGAACCAGACATATGTGCCACACTCTTGTGGGAAATATGAACCAAACATATGTGCCACATCATTAAATTTGTTTTTCTGTGTGTGTGTAGGGGGGGATAGCACTGATTGATTGATTGATTGATTGATTGATTGGAAATGCTACATAACAGAAGACAGAATTTAATTTAGAGTTTAGTTTAATTTTTTTTTTATGTCAAATCACTTGTCAAATCACGAACTGATGGCTAGATATTCTCCTTCAGGATTTTTCTGGTAGAGAGCAGAATTCATGGTTCCATCAATTGTGACAAGTAGTCCAGGTCCTGAAGCAGCAAAGCAGCACCAGATCATCACACTACCACCACCATGTTTGCCTGTTGGCATGATGTTCTTTTTATGAAATGCTGTGCTAGTTTTACGCCAGATGTAAGGGGATGCACTCCTTTCAAAAAGTTCAACTGTTGTGTCATCAGTCCACAGAATAGAGATCATCAAGATGTTTTTTGGCAAAATGTGAGATAAGCCTTTGTGTTCTTTTTAGTCAGCAGTGGTTTTCATCTTGGAACTCTCCCATGGGTGCCATTTTTCCCAGTCTCTTTCTTATTGTCGAATCATGGACCAGTATCCAAACTGATCCAAGTGACGCCTGCAGTTTATTAGATGTTGTTCTGGACTTTTGTTTCTCATCTGTTCTTGAATTTCTTTAGATCATGGCATGATGTTGAATTTTGAAATCTTTTAGCCTACTTTATTTTGTCAGACAGGTTCTATTTAAGTGATTTAACAGGTCTGGCAGTCATTAAGCTTGGGTGTGGCTCATGAAATTGAACTCAGCTTTCCAAAAAACGTGGTTAATCACAGTTAATTCATGATGCCACAAGGGGGGCTATTGCTTTTTCAAACAGGGCTAGGTAGGCTTAGCTTTTTTCCTTTAATAAATGAAATTGTCATTTAGAAACTGCAGGTGGTTTAGGTCGGGTATGATCAGAATTGCAGTTAAGCCATATTACTGGAGAGGGAGAGCAATGTCAACTAGAAGGCACTCAGACAGCACATACCTCCACCAAGGTCTTTTTGTCTGTCTGTTTGTCAGCAGATTAAATAAAAACTACTGGATGGATTTTGAAGAAGTTTTCACCAGAGGTGGTTCTTGGGCTGCAGATGAACCTGTTAGATCTTGGAGGTGATCTCGGTCAGGATGTGGATTCTAGATCACTTTTTCACTTTCTTTTATCATTGCAAGATAGGCCCTTGTTTGAAATATGGTCTCTTTGTTCCGTCTAGTGTATACCTCCACCAAGGCCAACAATTGGAGGTACAATATAAAAACTTTATTGATCTGACATTCAAGGTGATCAACAGTTTAAAGGATGAAACACTGCATATTTAACAAAGCACACCAGACAACACAGTGTGTGACCACCAATATTAACAATAATAATAATTATTATTATAGTAATAATGAAAAAGTTGCAGTACATACAAAGATCCACACATGCTGCTCTGAGAGAGAAGTCAACTTTCATTGTCATTCAGTCCATACAACCAATCATGTACAGTAGAACGAAATTACATTCCTCCATCTAGAATCAGAGGGGCCTCTGCCATGCAGGATGTTGCCACAAACGACTTTCTCTTACCACATTCTATTATGCTGAGCACCAAGCTAGAAGGCGGGAAATACCATTTTTATATGGTCTGGTATGACCTGACTGGGGCTTGAACCTCCATCCTCCTAGTTGTGGGGTGGATACTCTATCAACTATGCCACCACTCCGGTCTGCTCTGCATCTAAAGATTAAATCAGTGAAAAGGCCAAACTACTCTTGACCCACATCTTCTTCATAAATGTGAAAGACTAAAGCTTGAAAAACAAGCACCCTGATTGGCCCTCCATACACAAACAACATCAGTACACACCTGCTTAAAATCAGACCACCCACATTAATATAAGATAAGATAAGCCTTTATTAGTCCCACAATGGGGAAATTCCAGGATTGCAACAGCACAGGGATAGCAACACTCAGAGCAACAATCAGAAGGCAAGAGAAAAAAAACAAGAGCAGCGAGTATACATATGTACATATAAATATAAATATATATATATAGACACACAGTGCGGAGCATTGTAGCTAGATGGAATAAATATATGAGTATATAAACACAGTGCGGAGGGAAGGGGGAAGGGACACTGAAGTTACTGTATGACACTGATTCAATCACTCAGAATTAATACTCCTTATAATAATAATACAGAACGGAGCTGGGTTTGATGGATTCTAAACAGCAGAAAACTGATGAGTCATCAGAACACATGACAGACAATAATTTCACATGACAGATGAATGAATAGGGTGAGGATCTCAGTCATCCGGGAGAGGCTCAGAGTAGAACCGCTGCTCCTCCACATTGATAGGAGTCAGTTGAGGTGGTATGGGCATCTGATTAGGCTGCCTCCTGGACGCCTCCCACTTGAGGTGTTTCGGACACGTCCCACTGGGAGGAGACCCCGGGGCAGACCCAGGACTCGCTGGAGAGACTATGTCTCCCAGCTGGTCTGGGAACGCCTTGGTATCCTCTCTGAAGAGCTGGAGCAGGTGGCGGAGGAGAGGGAAGTCTGGGCTTCTCTGCTTGAACTGCTGCCTCTGCGACCCGGACCTCCGGAAAAGCGGTAGAAGATGGATGGATGGATGGATAGATGAATGTAAAGTGGCTGCATGTGTGTGTGTTCCAGTTGTCTGATTCATTCTGAGGGGAATTAATAAACACTCATACATCAATGTTCTGTTATAAATTTATTAAGGCAGGGGTCTGCAACTTGTGGCTCCTCAAAAGAGTTACAAGAAAAACGTATGAGAAAAGCTGCAAACTTTAGACAAAATCTTGGCAATTTTTTTTTTACAAAATTTATTATAAAGAAGTAGTAAATTTGAGAAAAGTCACATTTCTGAGAAAAAAAATTACAAATTTACAAGAAAAAGTAATAAATTTGTGAGAAAAGTCATACTGTATGAGAAAAAAGTCACAATTTATTAGGAAAAAGTTGTAAAGTTGTGAGAAAAATCTAAAATTAATTAAAAAAAACTAATAAAAGTTTCTGCTTTGAGGGAAAAAGCCTGAAACTCAGAATAGCTACAGATTAACAGCCCTTAAGGGACTATTTATGTATTTAGACATATACTGTATATACATCTATATTTTACAAGTATATAATGAGTGCACTTCAACTGAGATGAGAATAAACTTTGCTTTCCCTTCATAATTTTCTCTGCCTGACACCTGATACATTCTCTGAAATGTAGGAAGCAGGAGCTGCTGTATCATTTATTTCAGTAAAGGAAGAAAAGAATCATTATAAATACCTCAAACCAAATGCTGCAGTCCTCAAGGGCAGGTGTCTGATATGCTTTACACATCAATGCTGGGCTACGAGGACACCAAATGATCACTTCACCACTCTAAAATCTTCCCTTGGTTACTTTTAAGAGAAAAAAACTTTAAAAAAAATTTTAAATGAAAAAAGTAAATCGATTAGAATAAACTTGACTGTTTTACTTCAGTTTTTAAAGCTTGAATTTTCTTAAACTGGCTCTTTCTATAGCAGAGGAAGCTGACCTATTTTTGAAGTGATTCTATTAAAAATGCTTTTAAAGATAAATGCTGTAACTTAAACATCCAACTTCTTACGCTTAATCCTTTTCGGGTCGTGGTGGTTTTGGTGGTGGTGGTGGGGGGGGGGTGTAGCATATCCCAGCATCTTTGGGCGAGAGGCAGGGTACACCCTGGACAGATCGCCAGTCAATCACAGGGCCAACACACAGAGACAGACAACCATCTACTCTCAGTCATACCTGAGGACAATTTAGAATCCCCAGTTTGATGCCAATTAACCTAACTTGCATGTTTTTGGCATGTGGGAGGAAACTGGAGAAATCCCGGAGTAAACCCACACAGACACAAGGAGAACATGCAAACTCCACACAAATCACTGTTGGTTGGGGGCTGGGATCGAACCCAGGATCCCCCGGCCAAGGGTGAGTTACTGTGCTGCCGCAGTGCTAACCACTCTGCCCATCCATCCATCCATCCATCGTCTACCGCTTTTCCGGAGGTCCGGGTCGCGGAGGCAGCAGTTCAAGCAGAGAAGCCCACACTTCCCTCTCCCCAGCCACCTGCTCCAGCTCTTCAGAGGGGATACCAAGGCGTTCCCAGACTAGCTGGGAGACATAGTCTCTCCACCGAGTCCTGGGTCTGCCCCGGGGTCTCCTCCCAGTGGGACGTGCCTGAAACACCTCAAGTGGGAGGCGTCCAGGAGGCATCCTGGACATACCTGAGGTGGTAACCACTCTGCCACCGCTGATAATTAATGACAAGCCATAGAACTGCAGTATTAATTTGAGTAACTACATATACAGTATGTTGATAACCTTATTTTTCTCCTGTGTGGAAGGGGGTTAAAGGGGTCATTGTGTTGTGACACGAGCGCCGGTCTTGTCCGCGCTCGGGCTACGTATAGCTCGCTGCCGGCTTTGACAGCTGTGGGTTATATTCTGGCTGCACCGGGCTCTTATTGTGAAGGCGCTCGGTGGGGCTCCCGGCTGTCGAGGTCGGCCAGCTGACTGTCATTACTGCTCGTTAGTGTTCGGCTTTATTAGGCGGACGCTGACGGCAGTTAGATTGCAGGAGTATCGTCAGACATCATCCAAGCCTCGTCAGACATTCATTGTTCTGGTCTGGTCAGGGTCGTGTGTATATTCTCGTGCTTTGCTCGTTCATGTCATGCCATGTTTTAGACCGTAAGTGGCTGGGGTTAGCCTTACGGTCCCATGCTCAGTGTTCAGTGTTTTTTCGCCACAGTCATAGTCTTGTATGTGTGTCTCGTGTTTTGTAAATAAATCACCATCATTGCAAACTCATCGGTGGACTCTTGGCGTCTTAGGGTGATCCGCAAGGATCACCGCATGACAGTATACTCCTGCCACAGACGTCTAAACGGAGACGCTACACCGAGACGCCTTTCTTCCGTGAGTTTTGCTGTTGTGTGGAGTTTTTTCTCCTGTAGTTGGACTTGGTAGGGAGATGCCCGACAGCGAGTGTGATTATTGCCCGGAGTGGCTGGAGGAGATTGACGGCTATCTGGCGGAAGCCGCCCGTCTCAAGCCCACTGAAGCGGCCGATCATTACTTATGCCTCGCACAGTGGGCTGTGTAACGTTACCATCTTACCTATATTCCGGAAGGGGAAAAGAGGTTATCATGGATTTTTGCACAACGCACACTGAGGGAGAAGGCGTTCCTGGGAACCCCTCCACCTCCCGCGAGGACAGCGTCCCTGGCGAGAGTGGAGATTCATCGGCTGGAGGGAAAGCCCGGCAGGGGACCTGTGGATTGGAATCCAGTGCCTGCCGCCCGCCCAGTCCCAGCGTCATGTGTTCCCGGGCCCTTTGCCACTCCATCGGCCAGTAGGCCCCATAGCTGTGCCCCTACCAAGCCCCAACGAGAATCCCATCCGGATCCAGCTCCGGGTCATCGGAGGGACCCAGCCTCCCTGCTGGCAGCATCATTCACGTCACGACAGAAGGGAATCCCCGCAGCCGCCGCCCGTGGGTCATCTGTTCCAGCTGCGCTGTCAGCTCCTCGTGCCCGCGTCGCCCCGACTGCCATGTCCACCTCTGTGACATCACCCCCCGCGGCTGGGAATGCTGTGAGTCGTGCTTTGGCGAGGCCTGTCAGCAATCCATCTCGAGCGGCTCCTCCTTGTGGCCCCGAGGAGCCTGCCGTTTTCTCCCGGAGGGATAAAAGGAGAACTCCACTTGCTGCAGCAGGCATCATCTTCTCTCCAGGAGACAGGCAAGTGCAAATTGTTTCTTCCCATCATTATTATGATCTGCCTTGTCTGACTCCTGGGGCCGGAGTTCGGGGTTCGCAGCCCCCTGAGCTTCCGCCACTTGCTGTAACTGTTATTCCTAAACCTGCTGCCTCTGTGTCTTCCCCTGTCGAGTGGTCCGCGACGCCAGGCCTACGTCGCAGGAGGAGGAGGGGGCCTACGCGGCTGGAAAGCCTGGATCCAGCCCAGCAGCCACGTCGTGGACAGAGGAGGAGAGCGGACTGCGGCCCGGAACCTGTGCCGACGGAGAAGCGTCCCTGGGTTTCCTCGCAGGAACGGTCTGAGTCAGCGGGTCGCGTGTCCCCTGCCCCCATGCCATACGGGTCATCGGCGTGGACATCAGTGCGGGAGGAACCTTTGGCTGCAGACGCCATCTTGCCAGCTGCGGAGCCCGACGCAGCTGAGTTGGAGCATCCGGACGAGTCGCCGCCCTGAACCTGGATCGACGAAGTCCTGGGTGGCAACAGAACCCGAGTGCAGGCAAGTGCTCCCTATTGTGTCTCTGTCCTCTGTTTCGGAGCATTTGTGCCTGCCTCTCGGGGAGGTGAGTGAGGAGCAGCCGTCTGCTGCGCCCGAGCTCGTCTCGCTGGGTTCTGTTGCTACCGGTGATGTAGATCCTGGTTTTCCTGTTGTGTGTGAGCTTCATTGCAGTGTCACCAGCATGGAGCCAGTCGGGGTCACTGATTTGGAGGTTCCAGGTTCGGGGGTGGAGATCGTCAGCGTAGCTGCACCGACCCAGTCGGGGTCCATTGTGGAGGCTGCGGTGGCCCAATCGGGGTCCGATGGGGGACGCCCGAGACCCAATTGGGGTCCATCGCGGGAGCGGCCTTGGCCCAATTGGGGTCCGACGTGGGTGCGCCAGAGGCCCAATCGGGGTCCACCGCAGGCACGGTTCTGGCCCAATCGGGGCCGGACGGGAGTGCGCCCGAGGCCCAATTGGGGTCCATCGCGGGAGCGGCTTTGGCCCATTCGGGGTCCGACGTGGGTGCAGCCGGGACTCAATCGGGTTCCAGCGGAGGTGCAGCGCCGGTGTGGTCCGGACGGTGGAGGAGCTGCAGACCCTTCGGACGGAGTTCGGGCTCATCTTTGCCTTCTAGTCCCTCTACTGAGTCGTCGCCCCTGTGCATCATCGCCAGGGGCCATGGGGATCCCTTCTCGCTCGCCCCGGCTCTCCCGAGCTTTGTCTCCACCAGGGAGGCCGCTGCGGGCTGTTTCCCCCCGGTACTGGTGGCTGAGGGATGCGGGTTGGCCGCCTGAGGAACTGCTTCGCTGGTTTGGCGCTTCGGGTCGGCCACCCGACGTGTTATGTGTTTTGCTGGGCGACCTGGTTTGGCCACCAGAGGAGTGGACGTGCTGGGCTTTGGACTGTGATGAGCCGCCCGGTCATGTCCCGCCCCCCATGACCGCCCATCGGCCGTTGGACGTGGGGAGACCACCTGAACTGTTCCTGTGGCGCCTGGTCTCCGCCAATCGACATGAACTGTTGGGGGGGGGGGGGGTAGAGGTCACTTTTTTGGTGGGGGTTGATCCAGTAATTGTTCTGTTTTTCTTGTTACCCTGTGTTTTTGTAATGGTTATTTGGGTATCTGTGAGTATTTGTGGTTTACCCTGCAGTTGCCTTATTTTGTTTTATGTGCTGTTTGGTTTGACCCAGTAATTGTTCTGTTTTTCTGTATTTGGTTATTTGAAAATTCACTCGAGCATTTACACAGGTGAGAAGCCATTTACTTGTGAAACATGTGGGCAAAGATTTAATTTTTTTTTCTTGCTGTCCTGTGCTGTTTGCTGTATTCGTTATTTTGGCAGTTAATCTGATCTGAGTGTTTGGTATATTTTTTGTCATTGTGCTGTTAGTTTTGTTTCCCTTGCCTGGTCTTGTGTTTTATTGTACTGTTTCTGGGTTTGGTCCCTCTCTCCTCCAGACCTGCCCACAGCCACCCACCCTGGAGGGGGGGGGGGGGCAGGGTGGTCTATGGGCGCTCTGGAATCCCGCCCTCGGAGGGAGGGTACTGTTGTGACCCGAGCGCCGGTCTTGTCCGCGCTCGGGCTACGTATAGCTCGCTGCCGGCTTTGATAGCTGTGGGTTATATTCTGGCTGCACCGGGCTCTTATTGTGAAGGCGCTCGGTGGGGCTCCCGGCTGTCAAGGTCGGCTAGCTGGCTGTCATTACTGCTCGTTAGCGTTCAGCTTTATTAGGCGGACGCTGACGGCAGTTAGATTGCAGGAGTATCATCAGACATCATCCAAGCCTCGTCAGACATTCATCGTTCTGGTCTGGTCAGGTTCGTGTGTATATTCTCGTGCTTTGCTCGTTCATGTCATGCCATGTTTTAGACCGTAAGTGGCTGGGGTTAGCCTTACGGTCCCATGCTCAGTGTTCAGTGTTTTTTCGCCACAGTCATAGTCTTGTATGCGTGTCTCGTGTTTTGCAAATAAATCACCATCATCGCAAACTCATCGGTGGACTCTTGGCGTCTTATGGTGATCCGCGAGGATCACCGCATGACACATTGACTGCTCTTATTCCACATTTTAACAACTCATGCATGTCTTAATGAAAAGTTTGTGACAAATTTTCGTCAAATTTTCTTTAATTATTGCAGCAATCATGTTTTGCAGCCTTTCTGAGAATGGCTGGTTTCGGTGTCTGTCTCTTTAAATCTCTAAAGCTGCATTTAACACCCCACCCCTGCTTACATCAGTATTGGTAATCTTAGCTAGCTCGTTCCTAGCTCAGAGCCAAGTAATGTAGATTTGTCTTAAAGCAGCACAATGTAGGATTTCCATCTTAAAATAGTGTTTCCAAAATCTTTGTGATTGTACATCAACTTTTGACAGAGCTAAAGTCCCTTCCACCATAGCCTGGGGTGGGGTGGAGGGGGAGCATCACCAACAACAGCACTATGTAACTTTCCTTTTCGGGTAGGTGCACTGAAAAAACTACAACTGGCACATTTTATGGCATGTATCCAGTTAGCCAATTACAGGGCACGATGTGTTGGCTTGGTTAGAGTGCATTTTCAGAGAGTATTTTTAGAGTGGATGTTGTGGCAAGCCACCAAAAAAAACAAGTGTTATGTCTGATAAGGAGCCAAGGACGAGGCCAGGTGTCCAACCCAGGTGTCCAAACACATGTTTATTAGAGAGGCACAAGTGCCACACCACACAGCCGCCAGACAGAGGAAATGGCCAAGAGGCTGTCCCTCCTGCCTGCAGCCCTTTAATAGTCATGGGTGGTGGCTTCCCGGAAGGTGGAGCCACCACCCCGTGCCACACAAATAAGAACATAGAACATATAACGTAAACCATCTAAATAACTATATAACATTTTCCCTCCCTCTCAAAGTCCAAAACACACACATACAATTCAGACCCACCCCAATTTAGGACCCAAATCGTGCACTAACATAATGTGAAACAGTGTACTAAAAACTGGGGGGGGGGGGGCAGATGGACTGCCATCCCACCCCCCACATGGCAAGATGGATTAGTCTGCAATCTGAACTATATAAAAGAGTCCATATAAAACTAAAATACTGCCATGTTTCCTGAAGAAAAATAAAACACAAAATAATCCCCAACTAAGATAAGATAAGATAAGCCTTTATTAGTCCCACAATGGGGAAATTCCAGGATTGCAACAGCACAGGGATAGCAACACTCACAGCAACAATCAGAAGGCAAGAAAAAACAACATCTAGTAAACATATGTCCATATTACTATAAATGTATATATATAGACACACAGTGCAGAGCATTATGGTTGGTTGGTGAATGTGCAGCAGAAAGTCTAAGCTCTCTCTCCGCGGATGCGGCGGGCCAGCTGGAAGTCTTTGGGCATGATGGTGACCCCCTTAGCGAAGAAGAGACCACCAGGTGGGCCTCGCTGGTCTCCTGCAGAGCCATGACGGCGAAGCTCAGGAAACACAGGACGGTCTTGAAGTCCTGAGTGATCTCCCTCACCAGGCGCTGGACGGGCAGCTTACGGATGAGCAGCTCCGTGGATTTCTGGTAGTGACGGATCTCTCTCAGAGCCACGGGCCTGTGACGGCGAGGCCTCTTCACTCTGCCGATGGCCGGAGCGCCTCTCCGAGCAGCCCTGGTGGCTAGCTGTCTCCTGGGGGGCTTCTTCCTCCAGTAGATTTTACGGGCGGTCTGCTTGGTTCTTGCCATCGCTCTTTATTATTCTGTCTTATATTTCTTGCATGCCGCCTAAACTCCAGCCCGGCACCCGCGTCGTTTTCGCTACAGCTCGCGGTATGTCGAGTTTCCCATTAGCACCGGGCGGCGGCCAAGTGCTAGCTAGCACTAGCTCCTCCCCGCTGTAACGTCTTTCGCTGCAAACCGTGGCTCCGTCCGCCGACCCGGGAGACCCCCGGGGCGATCCGTGCGTCCGTGATATATATACAGAGTGAAAGGTGTAGAAAGAAGAAGGAAGATAAAAAAAAAGGCTGTTGCAACGGGCAGCCTACTTGTGTGGCGCCACCGGTCCGGCGGAACCGGAACTGGAGATTACACAACTATATACATAATTAAACTATATACACACAGCACAAAAAGATGGTCCCATGGGCCCCCTGGACCATCCTTTCCTTCAGTCTGCCCTTCGAGGTGACTTGCCTCCCGGGCCGCAACAAGTCGCATCAACCCTGGTGCTCTTTTTCTTCCTCACCGTCAGTTGTCTTCCACGTCCAGGTCCACCACTCACAGTCATCTCCCGGGCATGCCGCAGCTCGTTCAGGTGCCTCCACGTGCCATCCGACAGCTGGAGATAAGCATCTCTCCGTCTGGCCACGAAGTGCAGCTGTCTCTGGTGCTCCTCTACCTGCCATTTGACCCGTACCCTCCATGATCTCACCACCTCCCGAGCACGAATCCAGTCTGCAACTCCCAGAGGGGTTTTGCTCGGCTCGCAGTGTTTCTGCCTGGCACTTGTTCTGTCAGTGCCAATTGGTCTTGCCCCGACCTCTTCTAAATCCACTGCGGTCCTTGCCGACACGGCCCCAAGTTCAACGGCCCACTTTAGCCGAGCTCCGGGAACAACAGAGACCATCCTCTTGGCGACACTCGCCATTGCAGTTGCCATGCTGCCCAGTACTCTCATCCAGGGCAACTTGGGCTCTGGCACCGGAGCCCTCCGGTGGTGACCCTGAGCGAGACAAGGCCTGCCCACTTTCCAGGGTGCTGGATAACTCTTCATCCCACACTGCATCATCCTGCACTCTGTAGTGTGGAGAGAGTTGTCTGACAGTAGCTCAGTTCAGCAGGGTGTCCCCCGCCCTCGTGTCATTAGCAACGGCACCTCCACACCATGCAACTCTACCGTGCAGAATGTGTACCCATTGGTGTTTGGCGCACCAAGTGGACAACTGTCGGGGCGGGAGAGGTTGACTTCTTCTGCGGGCTCCCTTGCTTGAACATGCGGCACACCCTTACATAGTGGTTTAAATGGCCACACCTGTTGCAGTGCTACATTCTCGCCGAGCAGTCTCTTGCCTTGGAGTGGTACTTCGTGGACCCACAGCCCATATGCATATGCATGGGCTTCCCCCGGGGAAGACCTCAATGTCACAGCGTTGGCATGTCCTGCGTCTTCTTTCACGCTCCCATTGCTGTTCGGGTCCGCTACTTGTGTGGTAATGGGACACTTCAGCTGTCACTGTGACAAATGCTTACCCAGCTCCAGAGCCAACCTGTCCACTGTCTCCAGCTGAAGCACCAACTCAATGGCTGTAGCTAGCGTCAAGTCACCCAATAAAGTGAGCAGCTCCGTCTTCATTTCAGCGCTGTTAATATGCTCCGTCAGCTGGTCGCACCCCATCTCCATCTCCAATGGTCCGAACCGACACTCACTGTCCCGTAGTTTCAAGTTGGCTCTGAACCGCTGAGTGGGCCTGCCCACCTGTTGATGGTGCTGCTGAAACTTGCTTCCCCGGACAATGACATTTTCCAGGGCGCGAACATGACATGCCATCAGCTTGACCATCTCCTCAAAGCCGTCAGAGTTGCCGAGCTTGCTCAAAACCTGCTGTCCCTCCATTTCTAAGTTGTGCACCAACAACATGTGCACCCTCAATTTGTCCATCCTTCCTGGGTTCAGCGCCACCATGTAATCCTGGAAGGCAGCGCACCATCTCAGCCAGGAGACATGTGGCCCGCCCGAGAGCTCCAGAAACGGCCGAACTCCAAATCCACATGCTTCCATACCTTCTTAATCCTTTTTATCCTCGTTGCCAAATGTTACGTCTGATATGGACCCAAGGATGAGACCAGGTGTTGAACCAAACACACGTTTATTAGAGAGGCACAGGTGCAACAACACACAGCCGCCAGGCAGAGGAAATGGCCAAGAGGCCGACCCTCCTGCCTGCAGCCCTTTTATAGTCACGGGTGGTGGCTTCCTGGAAGGCGGAGCCACCACCCCATGCCATACAAATAACAACATAGAACATATAACGTAAACCATCTAAATAACTACATAACACAAAGAAAATTATAACTGAGAAAATGATGAAAAGAAGAGTGTCACCCAAGCAAGATCCTGGACAAGAGTGAATACTGGACCGCTTACAGAGGAAAGACCGCAGAGCAGGGATGGGAAATTGGCGGCCAGCCCCCTCTTCCACTGCAGCCTGCCAGTCTATTTCCATAAATCAATTATTTGTTTACATCACCTTTGCCATATTTGGAACTGCATTCTTAAATGTAATTATAGAGTCCACCAGCAGAGGGAGCACTAATTGAAACTGAGATGCCACTCTGTGTGCAAGTTGTAAAGAAGAGAGCAGGAGTGAGGGAACCACAGGGGAAACAGTTCACCGATGGAGAACATGTTTTAAGATATGTTGCCTGCTAAAACCACATTAATAGGCTGTAAACAGCAGCAAAAGTACTGTACAAAATAGGCTGTTTTTAAACAAGAATAAATACTACTGAGGACCTGTAGTATTTATTCTTGTTTGGCAGGTGAAGCCTCATGAAGCGTGGAGGCTTTTCTTCTAATTGTGCAGAAAAATATTCAAATCTTTGAGGTTTCTTTCTAACGAGCATGACTGAAGCACTGACAGTTTTGATTCCATATCAGCAGTAAAAGTTCAGCGACTGTGGTCATTGTAGTCTGCTGATTTTTTTGTTCATTTATACCAGTGGCTCTTAAACTTTTTTTTAGTTCCCTATTTTGGGGAGCCATTAACACGCCCGCCTACCCACAACTATTTCTCTAGCCCTCCACACTCACAGTGAATCCAAGAGCATGCCAATCAGCTTCGGAGTGTCCAGGAGGATGCTCTAGGTCAGGGGTGTCCAATCATGTGCCATGGAGGGCCAAGACCCTGCAGGTTTTCTCTTCTACCCAGTCTCTTCAGCAGGTGTTTTCACTGATCAATCAGTGGGAAGAAATTCAGTGAAATCTGCTGCTGAAGACAGTGGTTGGAGGTAAAGTCTGCAGGGTCTTGGCCCTCCATGGCACATGATTGGACACCCCTGGTCTAGGTGATGAGGCTGGACTGGAGTTGGTGATGGTGGTGTGGAAACTGGGCTCCATCATCCAGAAGACCAGTCATCATTCCGGGGGCTTGCTGCTTCCAGGGGCACACCTGCTGAGGGGCTGCCCTGGGCCACCCCATGTCCGTTCCACCTTTCCCACCCAAGTGACTGTGCTGTAGCAATGTTGTTTATAGTTCTGAGTGTTCTTTTGTGTTTTAGAGGGTTATGTGTTTTATGGTGTTAGTTTAGAAGCAGGGCAGATATTTTTTTTTCCACAATATCTTTATTGAACCTTTTTTTTTTTAACAAACATGATACAAACAAACGCTAACACTAAAGTACTACAAAAAAAAAAAAAAAAAAAAATGCCCTAAAAACACCAACAACCACCAACAAAATCAAGTCTTCAACAATGCTCCTCTGTTTAGTCTAGACAATCCAGTACATTAGTATACATATTATGTTCACCAGTTTGGAATTTACAAGGTCCACACACATCATTCACCTTCTTCTTCAAGAGTTATGTTTAAATTTTTTACATAATCAATAAAAGGTCTCCATATATTCTCAAACACAATTTCCTTTGATTTCAGTATATATGTTATTCTTTCTAATGGAAGGTTTGTTAACATCTGTCTTAACCACTGAGTCACATCTGGTCTATGAGTCTTTTTCCATAATAGTGCAATACATTTTTTGGCATTAAGCAAACTGAGGTCTATGAATGTTCTTTCACTTTTATTGAAATTATGCTTTTCTGGGTACAGACCCAACAAAAACAGTTTAGGATTCAATATGATTTGTTTTGAGATTATTTTTTCAATTGTTACCCTCACCTCCTCCCAAAACATTCTTATTAATCTACATTCCCATAAACAATGAAATAGGGTTCCTTTACTTTCCATGCATTTTGTGCATGTATCTGGTATATTTTTGTTATATCTATTTAACTCCTCCGGTGTAACATACATCCGCATTAACCATTTGAAATGTATCAATTTAAGGCGTGCATTTATTGATTTGGTTTGAGCTTCTGTACAAGCCAATTCCCATTGTTCCTCTGAAATTTCAATTTGCAGATCTTCTTTCCAGTAGTTTAATCTTTTCAGTGAATTTTCACTTGAAGATAGTGTCAATGAGTTATAAAACTCTGAAATAATACCCTTTCTTTTACTATCTTTCATCATCATTTTTTCCAAGGATGAATAAATAGGTCGAGTGAGAGCTTTATTTTGATTTGATCGAATAAAGTTTCTAAGTTGAAGATATTTAAAAAAATGTGTTCTATTGAGATTAAATTTGATCCTCAGCTCTTCAAAAGACATTATGTTGTCTGCACATGGCAAATATAAATCCTGAATCTTTTGTATCCCTTTTAAATTCCATACTTTAAATACAGCGTCCGCTCTCCCTGGTTTAAAATATTGATTACCCCATATTGGACTAAATTGTGACAATAACTGTGGTTCTTTTAAATAGTTTTTAGCTTCACACCATATTTTGATCATATGCTTTACAAATGGATTTTTAACTTGTTTTTGTAATTTTTTTGCCGAATCTGAGTATATGAATATGGGAAGAGGTAAAGGTAAATTGTATGATTCCATTTCAGTCCAGTGAGGGAGATCATTTGATGAAAAATAATATGTCATAGACCTCAGTTGTGCCGACCAATAATACAACATAAAATTTGGACATTTCAGACCTCCACGATCAAATGGTAAATATAATAAAGACAAACGTAATCTAGCCCTCCTGTTGTTCCATATAAATTCCACTAACTTTTTTTTTATTCTTGAGAATAGATCTAAAGGTGGTGATAAGGGAATGTATTGAAATAAATAAAGTATTTTAGGTAAAATATTACTTTTAAGTATATTGATTCTCCCGATCATCGACATTGGTAGTGACATCCATCTCTGAGTTAACTCATTGATATCTGACATTAAGGCTTCATAGTTGACACTGGCGACTGATTCTAGCTTAGGCATAATTTGGATTCCTAAATATTTAAACTGATTTACAACATTGAATTGATTTACCTCAGGGGCTGGGTAATTTCTCTGGGTCTCATTTAGCATTAATATTGAAGATTTAGTTTTATTTATTTTATATCCTGATATTTCCCCAAAATTCTTTATTAAATTCAACAAGGTTGGAATTGATTTTTTTAGATTCGACATAAACAAAATTATATCATCGGCGTACAGGGAGATTTTATGTTCTGTTGGTCCAACTTTAATTCCATATATTTGTGAATGTAAACGTATCGCTATCGCTAAAGGTTCAATTGCCATAGTAAACAGTAAAGGTGAAAGTGGACAGCCTTGTCGACATCCTCTATTGATTTTTATTGGTTTTGAAATGTTATTTGTTAGGATTTCTGCTGTAGCATTATTGTATATTATTTGAACCCATTTTATGAAATTATTTCCAAGTCCAAACCTTTGTAGGACTTCAAAAAGAAAGGGCCATTCAACTCTATCAAAGGCCTTTTCGGCGTCCAATGATAGGAGAGCTGTATCCGGTGCTTCTTTATTAAAATAAATAATATTAAATAGTCTTCTTACATTATGGAAGCCTTGTCTACCCTTTATAAAGCCATTCTGATCTCGATTAATAATATTTGGTAAAATTTCTTGTATTCGTCTTGCTAAAATTTTACAGATTATCTTAAGGTCGGCGTTTAATAGGCTTATTGGTCTCATATTTTCACATTTATTAGAGGGCTTACCTGGTTTTGGCAGCAGTATAATTAAGGCATTATTTATGTATGATGGTAAATTATTATTTTGAAATGCTTCTAAAACCATTTCCAAAAAAGGTTTTATTAATTTATTCTTAAATTTTTTATAAAGGTCAACTGGAAGACCATCTGGTCCTGCACTTTTTCCTGATTTCATATTATCAATGGCTAGCCCAACTTCTTCTTGACTAATTTTAGACTCCAATATCTCCCTGTTTTCATTTGGAATACACGGTATAGATAGTTCGTTCAAAAACCCATTTAGTTTTGTTAAATCAGGTTCATTTTTGGTATCATATAATTTTTCATAGTAATCTCTAAAGGCTCTATTAATTTCTAAAGGATCTATAACTACCTGTCCGTTACTTATAATACTGGTAATTGGTGTTTTAATTTCCAATTGTTTAATCTGCCATGCTAATGATTTTCCTGATTTTTCACCTTGTTCATAAAAAGATTGTTTCAATCTTAGAAGACTCGAGGCAGCTCTATTCGCTGATTTTTTGTCGTATTCAGCTCTCAAAATCAGTAATTCATTCTCCAACCTTGGGTCACTTCCTGCATACACTTTTTCCTGAAGACTTTTTATTTTATGTTCCAATTTAGCTCTCTCCTCTCGAGTCTTCTTAGATTTTGATCCTGTATAACTAATAATATGTCCCCTAATAAAAGCTTTGAAAGCCTCCCACTTTACACATGCTGATGTTTGTGTAGTATTGATGTCAAAGAACTCGTCTATCTGTTTTTCTATATACTTGACAAATTCCTCATCCTGAAGCCATTTATGCTGAAATTGCCATCTACCTGATTCCTTTGTCAATTTTTTATCTACATATATTAGACAACAGGGTGCATGATCAGAAATCACGATGTTATCATAAAAGCAGTTTTGAATCTTGGACCTTAATTCTGTGGAAATCAAAAAATAATCAATACGTGAGAATGTCTTGTAGGTACTGGAATAACAAGAATAGGCTTTAACTTGTGGTTTCATTTCTCTCCATATATCTAACAATCTCAATTCTTTCATAAAATGATTAATAGTCATCCTACATCCAATGTGCGTACAATCCAGTCCTGTTGATCTATCCACACCTGGATTCAATGTACAATTAAAATCCCCTGCTATTATATGTTGCCCTGTAAGTGATGATAAGATGAGAAATAAATTAGCAAAGAACTTCTGATCATCTATATTGGGACCATATAAGTTCACAAGATTTATATTTTCTAATAGCAAAGAACCTTGAATGATTACATATCTTCCAAATTTGTCTCCAATTACATTTTTCACCTGAAAAGGAACTGATTTATGTATGAGAGTCATAACTCCCCTGGCTTGGGATGAAAATGAAGAGGTGAATACACTTCCCTGCCATCTACTCCTAATCTTTTAACATCCTCCTCTATCAGATGAGTTTCTTGTAAAAACACAATTCTTGAACCCATGTCCTTTATTTTATTCATAACTTGTTTAAGTTTTTTTAAATTTTGTAGACCTCTGCAATTCCATGAAGTTAAATTAAGATTAACACTTTGGTCCATGATCAATAGAGAGTTTAGGATTACCTTGCAGTGTAAACATGCTCATACAGAGAAGCAAAAACATGAGTGGTTGAACATTCATCCTACAAACTACACACAAACAAATTTCCCCTTCCCACACTTGTGGCAAACCCCCCAAAATCAAAAGAAAAATTCTGTCTCCCGATATAGCCATCGACCGTTCCACACCCACGGGGAACAGCCTAAGCCACTCCTTCTTCATCCTCCCAATCACCCTAACTCTACTGCTTTTAATGACGTAACATTAACTCTCCTCTGTAGTTTTCCAACTTAACTCCAAAATTTTTAACAACTTTGTACATCATAGTTTTTTTTTTTGTTTGTTTTGTTTTTGTTTTGTTTTTTTAATATATAATACAATCTATATTTTGTAAACTTACTATTTACTTCAAGTCAGTCAGATGCCTGTGCAAATGCTTAATTATTCTACCTTATATTTTGTTCATGCTTAGCTCCCACCAGTCTCTTCTTCTTCTTTGATCTTCTTGATGAACTCCTGCGCCTCCTCTGGGGTCTTGAAGATGTGGGTTCTGCCCTCATACGTGGTCAGCAGTCTCGCAGGATAGATTACACCATGACGAATCCCAAGGTTGCGCAGCTCCTTACGTATGGGATCAAACTGCTTCCTCAATTGCTGGATTCCTGTGGCCAAATCTGGGTAGAACCGCACCTGCTGGTCCTGGTGTTTAATCTCTCCTTTAGCACGTGCAGCGTTGAAGATCTTCATCCTGTCTCTGTTGCTAAGAAACTTCATAATTAAGGTCCTCGGCGGTCCCTTATCTCTCCGTGG
The DNA here is from genome assembly GCA_020510985.1 of Pholidichthys leucotaenia. Lineage (NCBI taxonomy): Eukaryota > Metazoa > Chordata > Actinopteri > Cichliformes > Pholidichthyidae > Pholidichthys > Pholidichthys leucotaenia. Next base: position 206,399,356 of record CM035845.1, on the reverse strand, counting down.
GCCAATACGATGTGCTTTTTCCAGAACCACTGCTGATTGCAACTCCTCGCTGCCCAGCACCTCCGGAATCCACTTTTCCAGAAAGGAACATACGTCCCGACCTTCTGATTCCTCTGGAAGACCCACCAGCCTCAAATTATTCTGTCTCGACCGAGATTCCAAATCCAAAATATTATCTTCCAGAGATTTATTTTTTTTTTCCAAAGTGCGCACCTTTAATTGAAGACGGGTGACGTCATCTTCAGCACTAGCGAGACGGAGCTCCATCTGCGCCGTTCGTTCTACACAGTCACCCAATTCCTTTCTTATTCCTTCCAACACTGTCATAATCCCATCAAATCTAGAGGAAAAGTCCGCTCTCATTGAACTCATGGCAGCCATCAGCGCATCTGCGCCATTCCCCGCAGACATCGCACCGCCGCCAGCCTCCTCCGCCATATATGGAGTTTTGTTTGCTGCGTCACAGACCTGAAAGTCCGTTAATTTGGACTGTTTCGGCGGCTCGCTTTTTCCTTTTCCTGGTTTTCCAGCCTTAGGCTTCGCCGACATATCCTCGCCCAAATGCTGGGATACGTTCTGTCCCAAATGAGAGAGTTATTTGCCGATTTTTTTTCTCCAGGAGCAGAGCAGAGCGAGACACGTCCGTCCTACGTGGCAGCCATAACCGGAAGTCACGGCAGATATTTTAGTTTAATAAAGGACTTTTAGTTTATCTGGAGGCAGAATAATCCACTGTGCCATGCAGGTCGTGTGGTAGTCCACCCACCAACCCTATTTTAGGCTGTTTTCCGCACATGTGCACATGTGTTAGGCCATTTCAGTACATTACGTTATTTTAGAGTGTGATTCAGGTTCCAAATTGGGGTGGGTTTGAATTGTGTGAGTGGTTTTGAGCTTTCTAAAGCAGGGAGAGAATGTTGTGATGGCACTTTATTGTGAAGTGCAGTGTGGTGACGTCGATTTCCTGTCACAACACTGCACTGCCTTATACAGTGGGGTGAGCTGCATAGCACTTCCTCTTGTGCCGGATGCCCACGCCAGATGCTTGCCATGTGCCGCTGTTCCTCTACATCAATAAAGCTGTGTTCAGCATTACCTTCATCTTCACCTCATTCATCACCAGGTTTACAGGCATAACAGTAAGTTGTCAGCTCATCAGCTATGTCTGTAAGTACAGTAATATAAGTCCAGGTATGGATTGTAGCCATGCGTTAGCTCATGTTACAGATCTTAGTGACATGCATGCTATTTTTGCTGTTATACTTGATTTTGAGTACTTTATTGATCCCCAGAGGGGAGATTCAGGGCATCCACCTGGATGGATGAAGCAGCCACAGTACGGTGCTATCCCTTCACACACACAGTCACACCTAGGGCCACTTTAGAGTCTCCATTTAACCTAACCTACATGTTTTTGGCCTGTGGGAGGAAACCGGAGAAATCCCGGAGTAAACCCATGCAGACACGGGGAGAATATGCAAACTCCATACAGACCACTGTTGGTCAGGGGCTGGGATCGAACCTGGGATCCCATGGCCAAAGACAAGTTGCTGTGATGCCACAGTGCTAACCGCTGCTCCACCGCACCACCCTTATATGTGATGAATGCTGCTGTTACAAAAACTGCGTGTCTTCTTGAACATGTAAATATATTGATATTAGAAGTTATGATGCTATGTTATTCTGTCTTGGGGTTCTATTTATCTTTGTAATATACAATAGACAATGTTTCATACTGTTTCAGGAATTCATAGTTACTATTGTACAAAACAGATTGCCTGTGTGTGTGTGTGTGTGTGTGTGAGTGTGAGTGAGTGAGTGAGTGAGCATGTGTATTACAGTCACGTGAAAAAATTAGGATACCCCATTAAATATTCAGTTCTTTATTAATAAATGTTCACATATTTATGTCTAACCTTGTTTTTGTTTTTATTTGCATTTTTTAACATTTATTTTAGCCATTTTAAGTGGGAATGAATGTGGGGGTGTCCTAAAAAAGATGGGGGGGTATCCTAACGTATTCCTCACTGTTTAGAATTATATTTTACAGAAAATTTGGGAAAAGTCTTTAATTCATTTTTAATTGTTTAGTTGTATTACAAGAATCTCCCAGTATTTTAAACACGGATATTAAATATCCATATGTCCAAATATGTAAAAAAAACAGGCTTATACAGGGTATTATATATATATATATATATATATATATATATATATATATATATATATATATACACATACATACATACATACACACACACACACAAAAAAGTTGGGGATATTTGGCTTTCGGGTGAAATTTATGTAAAATGTAAAATGTTCACACTACAGTGATATATCATGAAAGTAGGGCATTTAAGTAGAAGCATACAATGGTGATTTCCTCATCTCAAACAATTTATTGAAACAAACAACAGTGGTGGATATATCACAACAAAAAATGTCAATGTCTCAATAACTTGTCATGTGCCCTTAAGCAACAATTACAGTTGACGTCTCATGCTGTTCACAAGTCGACATTGTCTACTGAGGCATGGTCTTCCACTTTTCTTGAAGGGCAGCCTCCAGATCATTGAGGTTGTGGGGTGCAGGGTTACGAGCCTCTACACGGCAACTCAGCTGATCCCATAGATTTTCTATGGGATTCAGGTCTGGAGAAAATGCAGGCCACTCCATTTTAGGTACCCCAGCCTCCAGCAGCCGTTCCCTAATGGTGTGATCTTGATGAGCTGGCGCATTGCCATCCATGAGGATGAAATTAGGCCTGTATTGTTCATGCAGGGGTACAATGACTGGATTAATGATGTTATTCAGGTAGTATTGGTTTGTCATTGTACCATTCACAAGGTATAGGGCAGTTCTGGATTGTCTAGGCACACCTGCCCAGACTGTAACATGGTGACAACAGTGGCTGATGCATAGTGCTCTCCTTAACGTCTCCAACATCGTTGGTGGCCATCATTTCTGCTCAACATGAATTGACTTTCATCAGAGAACACCACTGAGGCCCCCTGGTCCCTTGTCCAACATAAATGCTCCCTGGCCCATGCCAGATGATGACATCTGTGCCTGATAGTGTGGTCAGGTACCCTTGCAGGTCATCTAGCATGCAGACCACGCTGATGTAAACGGTTTTGGATGGTCTGACATGACACTTTGATGCCTCTCACCTCCCTTAAAAGTGTCTGGAGTTGAGTGGCATTCATCATCCGGTTCTGTAGGGCACTGTTCACAATGAAGTGGTCATCAGCGTGGGATGTGGCCAAAGGATGTCCATTTCTATGACTGTGACTCTTCCAGTCTCTCTGTATCGCTGTTGCAACCTGCTGATGACACACTGTGACACTAAGCTCAGTAGCCACTTCCCTCTGAGAACATCCTGTTTGAAGCCTCATAATGGCGAGGTACTGTTGATCAATTGTGAGGTGTCGTCTTGGTCTCATGTCAAAATGTGAACAGCATGATGAAGAGGACTGTTTAAATACCAATTCTGACTGAACCATAAAATTTATTGGTTGATTCATGGATCAAACACGTGGAGAATTTTGCTGTTAAGCACCTTGTTAGAGAACAGCAAGTTATGCAAAAAGTACTGAAACAATGAACAGTTGGACATGTGCATTCAAAAGGTTAAAGAAGGTGAAATTAACTTTGCCTGTAAAGGTTATAGTACATTTTAGGTGTAAAGGAGAATTCCTTTAAAAAGGAGGTTTTTAAATGGAGTTTGGTGAGTGGAGGTTCAAACACATAATGACATTCAGAGCCATGACTTTGCCAGTTTGTTTGTTTTTTTAACCGTGAATTTGAGAGTTTCATTTATTCTAGCGCACCGTTTTCCTGCAGTGTGATTGGCTCAGACCTGCACAGTGAGGACAAAGTCCACAGGAGACAAACAAGGTCAAAAAAGTCAAACTCCAAGCCACATTTGTCCACAAGAGAAGAATTAATAATGTGACGTTTGCAGGGGTTCACACAAAAAGACAATGGAGCAGATGGCTGTGATCAACCAGATTTATTTTACACACACCCCGACCCCCAACCTGCTTCTCAGCACAGACAGGAGCGGAGGTCATTCTCACAGACCTCTGTTTACATCACGGTTACACACACATGATACATCTTGCCCTAATCCTGCTAAACACTGCTGGGCCATTATAATGCAGTTATAATGACACAGCAGTATAACTCAGAAGTAACACATTTAACACATACACAGTAACATTTCAAACTGGCAAAGCATGCTGGGGAAATCCCTGGCTCCCTTAAAATGGCCCCGACGTTACACTGCCCCCCCCCTGGACTGGTTTCTGTCCCCAGAAAATTCAAAGTCCACTTTCAGAAATCCAACGCGAGTCAGCCCGGTGCCAGGGCGGCATGCACGGGCCATCTGAGTCTCGGTCAGAGCATCTGGTTGGGGTAGGGTTCCGGTTTGGCCATCAGCGGGCAGATGGACACATCTGACAGCCTCTGTAGGACCACGCACAGTCCCTTCCCTGGCAGCGGGAGTCCCAGGTCCGCTCCGGCCGACTCCCACCGCTGCCAGTTCTCCCAGGCGGCCGCTGGCCCGCATCCATGCGTCCAGCCTTTGCCGCGCCTGGAAAGTGGCCGCATCTTCGTCCTGCTCGCTCCGCTGCGTCGCTCCTGCGCCTCTGTGACGTCATCTGCCGGGGGAAGCATCTGCAGGAGGCGGCTTTTTTTCCCGTCCATGCCACCTCGCTCTAATTTAGCGTCGGCGAGGGGCCAGTTTGTCGTGCGCTGTGTGCGGGGCAGTACCATGCCATGTACCCTGGCTCTGTGCAGCGGAAGCCGTCCTTCCTCGCGTCGCCACGGCTGTCTCCTTCGTACACGCGCTGCTGTGATCTGCCGTAGCTCCTCCTCCACTCGCTCTCAGCACGGTGGTTTCCTCTGATGATCAGCGCGGCAGCCAGCTCGACCTGGGCCAGGTGGTCATCCAACAGGTTCTCGCCGTTGTAGCGGGGAATCTTGGCCCGCTGCTGAATGGATGAGACTGTCATCTCCCGGTCGATTGCCGCTCTTAGTCGCTCTGGAATCGCCAGCCCGTCCTGCCCTGAAAAGGGCGGGAAGCGGGGCTGGTTTGCTCTGCTCCGTCCATCGCGGCGAAGCTCTCCAGGGGCTGGCGTCTCAGCTCTACACTCCGTTCCCGGCTGAGCGATGAATCGCTCCGGCCGCTGTACCTCCGCCTGGATCCTCATCTCGCTCCATATCCCACTTCTGACACCAGTGTAACGTGCTGCTCGACATGGCGATGTCCCACCGGGAGATTTGAACTCACGCCTCCCGCTCCGGAGTCCCGCACCCTACCTGTGTCGCCAATAGGGTCAACCCACTTGGCAAGCCAAGTAGGGTGCTCATATTGAGTTCGCTACACTACTCCCCTCTGGTTCTCGACATCGTCCCGATGTCAGCGCCCCATTACTGCTTTGGACAGGAGATCCCACTTCTGACACCAGTGTAACGTGCTGCTCGACATGGTGACGTCCCACCGGGAGATTCGAACTCACGCCTCCCGCTCCGGAGTCCCGCACCCTACCTGTGTCGCCAATAGGGTCAACCCACTTGGCAAGCCAAGTAGGGTGCTCATATTGAGTTCGCTACAATAATAACCGGGAAGATGTTTGTTTTGACAACTAGGCGGGGCAAAAGGCGACTGGGAGAGGAAAAAAAAAAAGAAACAGAATAAAATATTAAACTGTATCTTTGTCATTTAATCTCGTTTATTTCATGTAAAGCACTTTGTGACTTTTGTCTGAAAAGTGCTATACAAATTAAGTTATTATTATTATCTTTTTTGTTTTGACAAACTGATCACATACTTAAGGTGAATTCATTTAAAAAATACTGAGCAAAAATAAAGTGCCTTAAAGCTTTTAGCATAGTTGAGAAAATAATCCCTGAAAAAGTATATGGCTGCCAAGATTAATCTCCTCTGATAAATTTAGAGAACCTGTAGAATGAAATTTAAACATACTCTGAAATTTAGAATAAGAATCCAATAATGGATTAAATACAGTATTTACGCAAGTGTGTTTAAAGTCTTCTGGAAAACAAGAAGGTTGAAAGAAAAAAAAAAAGATGAGTTTTAAAGCCTGACATCTTAAATAAGGAAGAAATTGCTTGTTTTCTGTTTTTGTTTAGTTGCACATATTTCTTTCACTTTTATTTCACTTTAATTCAATTGTATTGTCAAAAATGGGATGTCTGTTTCTTTATCCTGAAGGTGATTTAAAGTCATGTATGGAGTAAAACTGCTGTTTGGGGGGGAAATTGAAACTTTGAATTCCACTATTTTTTTTTTTTTACTCCACTTTTTTTTTTTTTTTTTAAAACCAGAAAATAATTCCAGAGATTGAGTCTCTTTTCCGAGGTGGTCTTAGTCCTAGAGGGCAGACTGGCATTCTACATTTATCTGATACCAGTTTGCCCTGGAATACCCTACCAGAGACCAGTTACCTGCAACAACAACAAACATGATCCTGGGCTTATACAACCACTCAAAACCGTCTTCCATGGTAAAGTGGTAATTCTGTTTCAGTCAAATGTATCCAAGACAGTGGCTAGAGAAGCTCAAGAAAGAGCTGCTGCCATTTAACAAGAAAAGCAGTCCATGTTGTTGCACACTTAAAGCTGGAGTTGGGAAGAAATCTAAGAAACCAGAAAAAAAAAAATACATGGGGGGGGGGGGGGAGAATCTACCTGATCCTGCAGCTCCCCTTCCCTTCCTTCATTCCCCCATCAGCTTTTGTAAAACAGCCAATAAAGCCTTTCTGCAGGCTGAACAGAGCTCAAAGTAGATGCTGTGGTGCCTAAATCTCCTGACTGTTGACCACAGCCTAGAAGCAGACCCTCTTGAGGATTATTGTGCATGAGTTTCCCAATGGTTGTGGCAATTGCCAAAGAGGAATAACAATTTTCGTAAAATCAAAGCTTAGATCTTCTGACCTTTGACAATGACCATAAGCTCATTCTGGATACAGAAAAACCAAAGGATCACTGCATGCAAGATTGTTGAGAATTAGGACATTTGCTGAGGAGAAGCAACAATTTTCATAAAATCATATAAACGCTGAGCTCTCCTGACCTTGAGCACAAACTTGATGTAGATCCACCTGATGATCTTTGTGTATTAATTTGTTGAGAATTAGGGCAATTGCCCAGGGGGAGTATTCATTTTTCTGAAATCATGTAAGTGCCCAGATCTCCTGACCTTTGACCTTGGCCACAACTTGGATGCAGAGAAGCCTGAGGATCCATGCGAGTTTGGTGACCACTGGGGCAATTGCCTAGGAGTAGCGATTTTCATGAACTCGCCTAAATACCCACATCTCCCGACCCTTTACCCTGATCTTGACCTTCAGCACAACCTGGATACAGACCCACACGAGGATCATTGTGAGTATGTGACCATTGGCGTTAATGCCTTGGAATAGCAATTCCTATAAAATGTTGACAGATGGATGGACAGATGCCACGTGATCACAGCTTCTTTCAGCTTTGCCGGATTGAGCTAAAGCTGAAAGGGAGCCAGTTGAGGTGTTTCAGTATCTTAAGACCTTTCCTAGGTGAGGTGTTCTTGACGAATCCAACAAAGGCCCAGAACATGCTTTCACACTTAATTTGGATCAGACTTTGACTTTTCATTTTGATCTGGACCAGAATTATAGTTGTGAAAACTCCCTTGAAACTTAGATATTTTTCGAAAGGATGCAAGAGAGTATATGAAAGACTGAGCCATCTGAAGATCAATATAGTTAAAGTGTGGCTATAGATGTGCCAGAGCGACAGAAAACACCTTAGAGGATGAGTAGCATATGTGCCTACTACAATTTGGGCCAAACCGTAATGGTGGCCTTGAGGTAGAGCATCATTCAAGTCCCAGTCAGGTTATGCCAAAGACCACATAAAAATGGACTTTCCACCTTCTAGCTTGGTGTTCAGTGTAATAAAACGGGAAAGGAAAGTTGATGCACAGTGCTACCAGAGGACTGACCTCCCACTGTGGCCTAGGATTCAGAGAAACAGACGGGCACTGCCCCTATACACCACATGGTGTCCCACATGCTGTGGAAGGGAATAAAGAACACAATATGAGCCAATAGCAGAACAGGACATAGGTGTGTCACACAAAGTTGTTTGGTGAGCTTTAGGGCTAGGCGATATGGCCTAAAGATAAAATCCCTGATTTTTCTTCACGCCGCATTCGATTTTTGATTTTAATTGAGATTGAAGACAAGAAATTTCAAAAATTCCCTATTGGAATAAAACTCAAACCTGGCTTTAATTGCACTTAAGTTTCAAACAAATATGAAGCCACACACTTTTGATTAATAAAGTACTAATGTAACATTTATAAAATTAACTTTCAAGGGTGGGAGAGGCTACCATTTACTCTTGTGAGTGGGGGAAAAAAAAAAAAAAATGATTTTCACAACATTTCTGGACTTTGTCCAAATAAAAAAAAATAAAAAAATCTTAAAAGTCATTTATTGCCCAGCTTTCATAAGAGCTAGTGTGAATTCAAACATGCCCGGACCAAATGTACACAATGCAACAAAAACATGAACCCTGGTCTGGATCTTAATGGGGACTTTGAGGTGGGGAAATGCCCTCAGAGATCAGGTCTGGAAATGCTGTAGGTTAGTCATAATCGTCGTTAGGGGTAGTCATCTTAGCAAATTCCCACCCGAAACAGCAGAAAAACAAATTATGCATTTTGAACATTAAATTTATAAAGAAGTGGCAATCTCAAACAAAAGCTTCTTAAACACAGGGAAAATTAAATTTCAAAGAACTGCTTACATAGTTGACCACTTAAACCTTTGCTCCGACTGATTCATAAATTAATCACAAGTCTCAATCCAGTCCACTTAAAAAAAAAAAAAAAAAAAAATCCATTTTAGGAAATACAGCTCGACAGGGGTAAATTCAAATGATGGATTTTAAATCCCACCTGATGAGTCCTGAGTTCAATTAAATCAGAATGAGGCCACTGAAGGCATCCATGATTAGCCATTTTTCATATTCAAAAATGATCTGATGAGATGTTTTTTTGTGGCATAACAGTGTTCCCCACAGATTCTGTTTTTCCATTTGGCTCAATAAGGCGAGTGCATGCTTGGTACATGTGCACCCCTGTGAATGATAAAATAAGGGTACCAACAACACTTGTTTACATTCTGTATTCAACTAACTAACCTGTACTTATATAGCGCTTTTCTAGTCACAAAGACCACTCAAAGCGCTTTCACTAGTACTAACCCTCTATTCTAAGGGCCTATAGGAAACATATCTAGGGACAATTTAGAACAGCCAATTAACCTAACATGCATGTCTTTGGATTGTGGGAGGAAACCGGAGCCCCTGGAGTAAACCCACGCAGCACAGGGAGAACATGCAAACTCCACACAGAAAGGCTCCAACCCCTGCCAACCTGGGGATTCGAACCAGGAACCTTCTAGCTGTAAGGCAACAGTGCTAACCACTGCACCAGCAATACAAGGTAAGATTTTCACCTTAAAATAATGTTTCAACCTGACCAGGTGAATGTCACTTCCACCATAGCCTCAGTGGCCCCAACAGCACCATGTAATTATTCTGTTCCTGCTTGGAACACTGAAAAGACTACCACTTAGATGTTTTAGAGTGCTTTATTTGTTGGTGGCCGAGTCTCACTCCATGCATGAAACCATCTTGCACAAACCGATGTTGCACCTGCCTGAGTCGCTCTTCTCCCACATGATTCTAGGAACAAGTGGGCTAAAGACAAACTTGACTAACGCTAAGCTAGCTGAACGTCAGATAGGGTTCTCTCAAGCTATGTCACAGTAGTGCTGTGTGGGTATGAACCACATATCCACGGAACAAAGGCCGCAGAACTCCACAAGACCAGCCTGATGAGACAGATGGGAGGAACCAGAACTAGCTGGTTAGGGGTGACTTAACTTTCAGTAAGCGTGAGAAGCTCGTCAAATATGAAATCCAGTGTTCTCTGAAGGATGAAAATATAAAATTATAATTGTGGCAGGTTTTAATAGAACTCAACGTGTGAAAAAAAAAAAAAACTATACAAAATCACCACCTGTGACGGTCGATCACCTGGACTCAGAACTGTGATTACAATGGTTTGGAGGAGCTCATGTGACCTGGTGTTTCTCAAGCCAACCTTTATACTCTGACTCACTTCAGCTCAACACCTGTCGAGCAATGATTGCATTTTTTTTTTTTTTGCGCTGCAATCCAATTTCCCTTAGGGAACAAATAAACTTATCTATAAAAAAATAACCTCCTGCTGCTATTGTGCATTCCTTTATTGCTGGGAATGATTGATGTGGAGCTCCTACACATTGTACGCATACTCCTTCAAGTAGTTCTTCATTCTGTTGGGGAGTGGCAGATCCTGGATCTGCCGTGTCCTCCTGTTAATGGTGATGCGGCATAGGTGCTGTAGTGATGGCGTGGTAGTGTACACAGGCTTGGTGAGCAGCAGCTGCATCAATCTGCTGGGTCCTGCCGCCATTGAGGACTGAGAGCTTGTAGCTCCATCATCGTCGCTGGTCTTGGATAGGTCAAAGTAGTGCTCCACTAGGCGGACCACAGTGTCGAACTGCTTCAGTTTGGGCTTCACCATTACCACCGAATCCAGTGTGAACTTCCCGCGCTTGTACTCGATGCGTATGTTGGTGGGACCTGCTGATGTCATTGCGGAAAGGGTGAACAGGAAATTCCTCTGTGAGCTGTCCCGCAGCAAAAAAGTGCCCTCGGAGGTGTCCTGCAGGATTGTCCTGGCTTCAGAAGCAGTGATGGGGCCCCAGTACCAACCTAACACCCAGAGACAAAGTTAAAAAAAAAAAAAAAAAAAAAAAAGTCAGAAAGTTCAAGGCCAAAATCAGAATTTAAAACATTGCTTTGGCCAAAACTTCAGTTTTACCAGACATCATTAAGTCTTTATTACAAACATGAACTGTTCCATTCCAAACAAACCATAAATAAAGGGGGACAACATGAGACCTCACCAAAAGTGAAGCGCAAGCATTTCATCACCCGCCTTGTAGCCTGCTAAAGACAATAAGCCCATCTTTTCTCCATGACTGTCCTCAGCACTTTACCAAAATGGGAAAAAAAAATGCTTCCCAAATAAATTGTTCTTAAAAAAATGAATTCTGTCCTCAAAGGCAGTTCAAGGTCAATTATGGTCAACGGTTCATTTTGTGGATCAGTTTAGTTTTACTGTAACTTGTTATGATTCTATAAAAGGAGGTGTAGGTGTAGTCTTTGAGGGAGCTCCTATGGGCTGCACCATAGACTGAGGCTCCACGTCATGGTCACCACTGCAAATGATCTCAAAAGTGTAAGATGGCAAGAACCCAAATCCAAGAATTACAGCTTCACTTTTCTACAGTGGAAGTAAGTAAAAATCAGTGGCTAAAATCTTAGTTCTTTATTTTTTAAATTTTATTTAACCTTTATTTATACAGGGTAGTTCCATTGAGAGGCAACCTCTCTTTTTGTTTTTTATTTAAGTTTTTGTAAAGGGTATACACGTCATTACAGCATTGCATTGTTTACATTTTCATCACGTTCCTTTTTTTTGTTTTTTGACAACATTGGAAGAATAATTATTACAACACCCCTTTTTTAAGTGAAAGAAAAAGAGAAATTAAAGAAAAAACAAAAAAACAAAACAAAAAACAAAACAAAAAATAAATAAAAATAAAAGAGCATCTGAGTAGTGTTGGAACAAAGAGAGGTGCCATTATTGAAATGGTATTTGTCAAAGATTAGATCTAATGGAAGACACATATGCGATCCAGGGTTGCCAAAAGTTCAATAACCCATCCATGTCCTGTCTCAGTGCGAATGTCAGCTTTTCCATTGAGTAAATGTCTTGGATCACGTTAATCCAATCTTCAGGTGTAGGACAGTCTTTCAACATCCATTTTTTAGTTAGGGCTTTTTTACTTGCCAATATTAAAACAGTGAATAAGTATTTTTCTCCTTGTCTTTCCAGTGAATCCGGTAGTAAACCCAAATACAAAGTTACAAAAGAAAAGGGGACTGTTATTTTGAATATTTTCCCCAATATTGTCTGTACATTGGTCCAATATTGGTGGATAACTGGGCATGACCAAAACACATGAAAATGATTTGCAGTCTCTTCACCACACAAGCGCCCACAATTCAACCCCTTACGAGTAAATTTGTTTTGTGCAGGTGTTCTGAAAAATCTTACCAAATTTTTCCATCCAAATTCTCTCCACTGCAGGGATGAGGTACTTTTCCATTGTTGTTTATTTAGCTTTTCCCATATTTCCAGTTGTAAAGTGAAATTCCCCTCTTTTTCCCATCTCTTATATATATGATGTGCTGTCTCCTTTTAAGTCTTGAAGACCTTGGTATATTTTAGAAATGTATCTGATCCCTGGGATCCCTTTATATGCCATTAAGAAGACCTTCAGAACACCTGACTGGGCCCTTTCCAAATCCTCCTTTTTAAGTATTTTGTTTATGTGGTGTCTAAGCTGAAAGAACCTGTAAAGGTCTTGATTTATTAGACCTTGTTTTTTCAAATCTTCAAAACTTCTTAAAATTTGCCCTTTAAAAAAAAAATCATAATATTTTATCAGTCCGTTCCCTTTCCACTTTTTAAATCTAGTGTCTGTTTTATTAGGAGTAAAGTCTTGATCATCGGCAATCCATTGCAGAAATCGATTGGGTTCTTTAGTTTGATTCTCTGACCATCTTAAACCAAATTTTTAGTGGGGTCTCTATCCACGGGTTAGTGTTATTCAAAAGTTTAGGTAAGGCATTGTTCCCCATTATCGCCTGTAGGGGGATGTCACTTGTTATTTGGCATTCCATCTCCTTCCATTGTGCAGTGTAGACTGGGTTACATATCTCTACTAAAGTTTTAATTTGTGCGGCTTTAAAATAGTCCCTGATATTTGGCAGCGCGAGCCCACCTTTGTCTTTGTTTAGCTGTAGGGTTCCATCTGATTCTAGGTCTCTTGCCCTGCCATATGAATCTTGAGATCCTTCTGTCTAGTTCTTGCCATGTTTTTTTGGGAGGTTCTACCGGTATTGTTTGGAAAAGGTATAGCAGACGTGGAAGTATATTCATTTTGACTGCTTCAATTCTTTGTGCAGTACCCAAGAATGGTATCATATTCCATCTTGCTAGATCAGATTTTGTTTTTGCCACCAGTGGATCATAGTTTAGTGTTATAATTTTGTTGAGTTGTTTCGGGATATTAACCCCCAGATATTTCATAGATTCAAAACTAACTGGGAGATGGAGTTTGCTTAGTAAATATTGATTTGGGTCATAGTTGAATGTTAAAACTTGGGTTTTATGCATGTTTAGTTCGTACCCCGATAAATCTCCACACTCTGAAAAAACTGAGATTAGTTCTGGAAAAGAGGTGTCTGGCTGCCCCAGGTATTTTAAAATGTCATCAGCAAAGAGTACTATTTTATGTTCCTTCTGACCAAGTGTAATACCTTGAATTTTTTGATTCTGTCTTATCCATTGCCTCAGAGGTTCTATGAAGATTGCAAAGAGCAGTGGAGACAAGGGGCAGCCCTGACGACATCCTCTTTCCAGCTCAAAAGATGATGATAATTTACCGTTAATCCTTATTTTAGCTGTTGGTATTTTATATAATGCCTGTATAGTTCTAATGAAGTTGTTATGAAAATTGAAACTGGATAAGATTCTATATAGGAAAGACCAGTCAACTGAATCAAATGCTTTTTCAGCATCTAATCCCAATATGGCTGCATTATGTTATTTTTTTTTTATATGATGAATTATGTGTAAAGTGCGTCTAATGTTGTCTTGTGTCTGTCTGTGTCTTATAAAACCTGTTTGGTCTAAATGAATTAAGTCCGTCAGTATATTTTCTAACCTTTTGGCAAGGATAGTGGTAAAAAGCTTAGTCCTGATTTAACACACTGATTGGTCTGTAGTTGGAGCAGTCTAGTTTATCCTTTTCAGGTTTAGGCATGACTGCAATGACCCCTTCTCTCCAGGAGGGGGGATTTCCCCTGTGTGGAGGACATAGTTAAATGTTTTCAGGAGGAGAGGAGATAGTTGCTGTTTAAAGGTTTTGTACCACTCTGCTGTATAGCCATCTGCTCCTGGGGATTTGTTAGCTTTAAGTTTCATAATTGCTTTTTCTAATTCTTTAGGTTGTATTTCTGACAGTGTTTTATTTTGAGACTCAGTAAGTTGGGGAAGGTTTAATATGTTTAGGAATGCTTCGGATGTGTTTTTATGTTTTTTGAGGGAGTACAAGTTCTTATAGTAGTTCTCGAAGCTTTTAAGAATATTCTGAATTCTAAATTTTATTTCCTTTGATACTGGGTCTCTGATTTTGTAGATTGCTCTCTCCGTTTGTCGTTTCCTCAATTTATAGGCTAGTAATTTTGCCGATTTGCTGCCTGCTTCATAGTATTTTTGTTTCAGAAATGTAAGTTTCTTCTGGATTTCAATTGTGTAGATCTCATTTGTTTTTTAATTTCCTTAATTTTGAGCGAGTCATTAGAATGAGTGTTGTCTTTGTGCTCTTTTTCTAGGTTCTTAAGTTCTGACTCTAATGTGGTTAGTTTTTCTTGTCTCAGTTTCTTTTGGATTGCCAGTTTTGCAATAATCTTTCCCCTTATTACAGCTTTGCATGCGTCCCACAGTATTAAAGGGGATACTTCTCCATTATCATTTTCTTCCAAATATCTGAGAATAACTGATTCCAATTCATCTTTCAGTGGTCCTTTCAGCACATTTGAATTTAACCTCCAAGAAAATGTATTATTTGTGTATTTTTGGATACTTAAGTCCATATAGATCGGACTGTGGTCAGAGAGATCCATCAGTCCTATTTTACATGTTTTTACTCTTCCAATGTCTCTATTAAACATAAAAAAAATAGTCAATCCTTGAGTATGATGAATGTGGTGCTGAGTAAAATGTATAATCTTTTACACTGGGGTTGAATTCCCTCCACACATCACAGATTCCCATTTCTTTTAGTAGCATCCGAGTTTTCCTACTTTGAGTGTTATTTTGATGTGGAGAATTACCTGATGCATCCCAGTATGGATTCAGTCTTAGATTGAAGTCTCCACCACATCACTAAACCTTGGGCTTTAGTTATCATTAGGTCAAATACATTTTTATAAAATTTCCAGTTAGCCCCTGGAGGTGCATATACATTCAGCAGGGTGATATCTTCTCCCTCTAGTCGCCCAAGTACCAAACTGTATCTCCCTTCTTTATCTTTGTGTTCTGATTTTTTTTCAAATATAATTTTGGTTGAGATCAATGTCGCTACTCCCCTCCTCCTCCCTGACTTATATGAAGAGATCATTTTAAACCCTTGTCTATTGAGTTTAGTGTGCTCCACATCTGTTAGGTGGGTTTCTTGTAAAAATATTATTCCTGCTTTGTCTTTTTTCATTTTGCCTAGAATCTTGGATCTTTTAACTGGATTCAGGATCCCTTTTACATTATGAGATTATTTTGGTTACACCCCGTTTCTCCATTGTGTTGTCTTATTTAGTATAACAGTGTGGTGGCCCTCTTTTATGCTACTCAGAAACTGAAAGAACATTAAGAACATAGTGTATAAAACTTAAACAAAAAACTGACAAAAGAACTTCCTGAACTGAGGTCTTTTTAGTGACCTTAGAGCCATGATGGCGTGTTGGCTCAGGGAAATTCCTCAGATTCCGTTACGTGCTGAGGGCCCTCTCTTATCCCTGTAAGTTGTCCCATGTTTTTAACGTGAATTTCAGATCCCAATCCGAACTTGTAATGATTATTTTTTTAATGCCTATACCCTATGAAATTGTGTGCACCCTCCCACCACCATCACAGCAAACATTCACATTAATACAGTATTTGTTAGTGTGGAGAGAACATGTGGTTCATTGTCACATTTCTATTTTAACAAGTTTTTTTTTAAAGACTTATTTGTTTCTCATATTATGACTGTTCCATGAAATGTTTTACCACTTGCAGATTCTGCATCTCCTTTAATGTTTGTTACCTTGTAGGAGGGGGTTGGATGTACAGATTGACTAAAAATATCGTTATTCGGACTTCCGGTTATGGCGGCCGCCTAGAAGGACACGTATCACTCTGCTCTGCCCCTGGAAATAAAAATTCGGCAAATAACTCTCTCATTTGGAACAGAACTTTTCCCAGCGTTTGGGTGAGGATATGCCGGTGAAGACTAAGGCTGGGAAATCAGGAGGGGGAAAAATTGAATCGCCGAAGCAGTCCAAATTAACGGACTTTAAAGTTTGTGGCGCAGTAGAAAAAGCTGCGGATATGGCGGATGAAACTAGCGGTGGTGCGGTAACTGCTGCTGCTGACGATGGCGGCACAGGTGCAGTGCTGGCTGCCATTAGCTCAATGAGAGCAGACTTCTCCGCTAAACTTGATGGGATTATGGCAGCGTTGGATGCAATGAGAAAGGAGCTGGGTGACTGCGTGGAGCGAGTGACGCAGGCGGAGCTTCGTGTTTCAAGTGCGGAGGATGAAATCAGCGGACTTCAAATAAAGGTGCGCACTTTGGAAAAAAAAAATAAAGATCTGGAAAATAGCGTTCTGGACTTGGAATCTCGGTCCAGAAGGAACAACCTGAGGCTGGTGGGTTTACCGGAGGGAGCCGAAGGTCGTGATTCATGCTCCTTTTTGGAGGGGTGGATCCCGGAGGCGCTGAACAACGCGGAGCTAAAATCATCAGTCGTCTTGGAAAGCTCCCATCGAATTGGCCCACCGAGAGGTAACAAGGCAGCACCGAGGACGCTAATTATGAAGTTTCTCAGCTACAGAGACAGGATGACGATCTCCAACGCGGTGCGGGCCAAAGGAGAAATTAAATACCAAGATCAGCAGGTGCGGTTCTACCCAGATCTGGCCTCAGGAATCCAACAATTAAGGAAGCAGTTTGACCCCATCCGCAAAGAACTGCGCAACCTTGAGATTCGTCATGGAGTGATTCACCCTGCAAGACTTCTGGTCACATATGAGGGCAGAACACGCATCTTCAAGACCCCCGAGGAGGCGCAGGAGCTCATCAAGAAGATCCAGGAAGAGACTGGTGGGAGCTAAGCATGAACAGAATATAGGGTAGAATATTTGAACATTTAACTGATTAGAAGCATATAACAAGATTACAAAATATAGAATGTATTACATATTAAAAAAAAAAGTACAAAATTGCTAAAAAAAAATTTGGAGTTAAATTGGAAAATTACAGAAGAGAGTTAATGTTACGTTATTAAAAGCAGTAGAGTTAGGGTGATTGGGAGGATGAAGAAGGAGTGGCTTTGGCTGTTCCTCGTGGGTGTGGAACGGTCGATGGCTATATCGGGAGACGGAATTTTTCTTTTGCTTTTGGGGGGATTGCCACAAATGTGGGAAGGGGGAATTTGTTTGTGTGTAGTTTGTAGGGTGAATGTTCAACCACTCATTTTTTTGCTTTTCTGTTTGAGCATGTTTACACTGCAAGGTAATCCCAAACTCCCTATTGATTATAAATCAAAGCGTTAATCTTAATTTAACTTCATGGAATTGCAGAGGTCTACAAAATTTAAAAAAACTTAAACAAGTTATGAATAAAATAAAAGACATGGGTTCAAAAATTGTGTTTTTCCAAGAAACTCATCTAATAGAGCAAGATGTAAAAAGAATTAGGAGTAGATGGCAAGGAAATGTTTTCACCTCATCATTTTCATCCCGAGCCAGGGGAGTTATGACTCTCATACATAAATCAGTCCCATTTCAAGTGAAAAATGTAATTGGAGACAAATTTGGAAGATATGTAATCATTCAAGGATCTTTGCTATTAGAAAACATAAATTTGGTGAACTTATATGGTCCCAATATAGATGATCAAAAGTTCTTTGCCAATTTATTTCTTATCTTATCATCACTTACAGGGCAACATATAATAGCAGGGGATTTTAATTGTACATTGAATCCCAGTATAGATAGATCAACAGGACTGGACTGTACGCACAATGGATGTAGGATGACCATTAATCATTTTATGAAAGAATTGAAATTGATAGATATATGGAGAGAAATGAAACCACAAGTTAAAGCATACTCTTGTTATTCCAATACCTACAAGACATTCTCACGTATAGATTATTTTTTGATCTCCACAGAATTAAGGTCCAAGATTCAAAACTGTTTTTATGATAACATCGTGATCTCTGATCATGCACCCTGCTGTCTAATGTATGTAGATAAGAAATTGACAAAGGAACCAGGTAGATGGCAATTTCAGCATAAATGGCTTCAGGATGAGGAATTTGTTAAGTATATAGAAAAACAGATAGATGAGTTCTTTGATATCAATACTACACAAACATCAGCATGTGTAAAGTGGGAGGCTTTCAAAGCTTTTATTAGGGGACATATTATTAGTTATACAGGTTCAAAATCTAAGAAGACTCGAGAGGAGAGAGTCCAATTGGAACATAAAATAAAAATTCTTCAAGAAAGAGTATATGCAGGAAGAGATCCAAGGTTGGAGAACGAATTACTGATTTTGAGAGCTGAATATGACAAAAAATCAGCGAATAGAGCTGCCTCGAGTCTTCTAAGATTGAAACAATCTTTTTATGAACAAGGTGAAAAATCAGGAAAGTTATTGGCATGGCAGATTAAACAATTAGAATCTAAAACACCAATTACCAGTATTATAAGTAACGGACAGGTAGTTATAGATCCTTCAGAAATTAATAGAGCCTTTAGAGATTACTATGAAAAATTATATGATACCAAAAATGAATCTGACTTAACAAAACTACATGGGTTTTTGAATGAACTATTTATACTGTGTATTCCAAATGAAAATAGGGAGATACTGGAGTCTAAAATTAGTCAAGAAGAAGTTGGACTAGCCATTGATAATATGAAATCAGGAAAAAGTGCAGGACCAGATGGTCTTCCAGTTGACCTTTATAAAAAATTTAAGAATAAATTAACAAAACCTTTTTTGGAAATGGTTTTAGAAGCATTTCAAAATAGTAATTTACCATCATATATGAATAATGCCTTAATTATACTGTTGCCAAAACCAGGTAAGCCCTCTAATAAATGTGAAAATATGAGACCAATAAGCCTATTAAATGCCGACCTTAAGATAATTTGTAAAATTTTAGCAAGACGAATACAAGAAATTTTACCAAATATTATTAATCGAGATCAGAATGGCTTTATAAAGGGAAGACAAGGCTTCCATAATGTAAGAAGACTATTTAATATTATTTATTCTAATAAAGAAGCACCGGATACAGCTCTCTTATCACTGGATGCCGAAAAAGCCTTTGATAGAGTTGAATGGCCCTTTCTTTTTGAAGTCTTACAAAGGTTTGGACTTGGAAATAATTTCATAAAATGGGTTCAGATAATATATAATAATGCTACTGCAGAAATTCTAACAAATAACAATATTTCAAAATCAATAAAAATCAATAGAGGATGTCGACAAGGCTGTCCACTTTCACCTTTACTGTTTACTATGGCAATTGAACCTTTAGCGATGGCGATACGTCTACAGTCACAAATATATGGAATTAAAGTTGGACCAACAGAACATAAAATCTCCCTGTATGCCGATGACATAATTTTGTTTATGTCGAATCTTAAAAAATCAATTCCGACCTTGTTGAATTTAATAAAGAATTTCGGGGAAATATCAGGATATAAAATAAATAAAACTAAATCTTCAATATTAATGCTAAATGAGACCCAGAGAAATTACCCAGCCCCTGAGGTAAATCAATTCAATGTTGTAAATCAGTTCAAATATTTAGGAATCCAAATTGTGCCTAAGCTAGAATCAGTCGCCAGTGTCAATTATGAAGCCTTAATGACAGATATTGATGAGTTACTTCAGAGATGGATGTCACTACCAATGTCGATGATCGGGAGAATTAATATACTTAAAAGTAATATCTTACCTAAAATACTTTATTTATTTCAATACATTCCCTTACCACCACCTTTAGATTTATTCTCAAGAATTAAAAAAAAGTTAGTGGAATTTATATGGAACAACAGGAGGGCTAGATTACGTCTGTCTTTATTATATTTACCATTTGATCGTGGAAGTCTGAAATGTCCAAATTTTATGTTGTATTATTGGTCGGCACAACTGAGGTCTATGACATATTATTTTTCATCAAATGATCTCCCTCACTGGACTGAAATGGAATCATACAATTTACCTTTACCTCTTCCCATATTCATATACTCAGATTCGGCAAAAAAATTACAAAAACAAGTTAAAAATCCATTTGTAAAGCATATGATCAAAATATGGTGTGAAGCTAAAAACTATTTAAAAGAACCACAGTTATTGTCACAATTTAGTCCAATATGGGGTAATCAATATTTTAAACCAGGGAGAGCGGACGCTGTATTTAAAGTATGGAATTTAAAAGGGATACAAAAGATTCAGGATTTATATTTGCCATGTGCAGAAAACAATGTCTTTTGAAGAGTTGAGGATCAAATTTAATCTCAATAGAACACATTTTTTTAAATATCTTCAACTTAGAAACTTTATTCGATCAAATCAAAATAAACCTCTCACTCGACCTATCTATTCATCCTTGGAAAAAATGTTGATGAAAGATAGTAAAAGAAAGGGTATTATTTCAGAGTTTTATAACTCATTGACACTATTTTCAAGTGAAAATTCACTGAAAAGATTAAACTACTGGAAAGAAGATCTGCAAACTGAAATTTCAGAGGAACAATGGGAATTGGCTTGTACAGAAGCTCAAACCAAATCAATAAATGTACGCCTTAAATTGATACATTTCAAATGGTTAATGCGGATGTATGTTACACCGGAGGAGTTAAATAGATATAACAAAAATATACCAGATACGTGCACAAAATGTATGGAAAGTAAAGGAACTCTATTTCATTGTGTATGGGAATGTAGATTAATAAGAATGTTTTGGGAAGAGGTGAGGGTAACAATTGAAAAAATAATCTCAAAACAAATCATATTGAATCCTAAACTGTTTTTGTTGGGTCTGTACCCAGAAAAGCATAATTTTAATAAAAGTGAAAGAACATTCATAGACCTCAGTTTGCTTAATGCCAAAAAATGTATTGCACTATTATGGAAAAAGACTCATAGACCAGATGTGACTCAGTGGTTAAGACAGATGTTAACAAACCTTCCATTAGAAAGAATAACATATATACTAAAATCAAAGGAAATTGTGTTTGAGAATATATGGAGACCTTTTATTGATTATGTAAAAAATTTAAACACAACTCTTGAAGAAGAAGGTGAATGATATGTGTGGACCTTGTAAATTCCAAACTGGTGAACATAATATGTATACTTATGTGTTGGATTGTCTAGACTAAACAGAGGAGCATTGTTGAAGATTTGATTTTGTTGGTGGTTGTTGGTGTTTTTTAGTGCATTTTTTTTTTTTGTAGTACTTTAGTGTTAGTGTTTGATTGTTTGTATCATGTTTGTTTAAAAAAAAAAAAAGGTTCAATAAAGATATTGTGGAAAAAAAAAAATATCGTTATTCCCTCCTGTAAACGGCCAGTTTTTCCTTGAAGCTCTGGCACTGGGTTTCCCGCTGCTGGCCCGTGGATTTTGAGGGTCTCTGTGTGGACCACGTTTGAGCCTTGATTCTTTCTATCGGGTCTGCTGCGGGTTTAAACACCGTTACCGGGAGCCCTCTTCTCGCCATATCCCTGGTTGCTTCTTCCGCCGAATTGTAGAGACACGTCTCGTTCCCGTAGAAAACCCGCAGCTTCGCCGGAAATGGTGTCTGGAAGCGCAGTTTTTTTCTCTCGTGGTATGGCGGCACATGGGGAAAGCATAATGTTGTGGCGGGTTGGTGTAACCTCCACAACAGACTGGACAGACACAGCGCTCGGCTAGAGCAATTAACAGAACAGTGAAATGTGTGTATTAATGTCTACAGGCAGCCCCGCTTCTTCTAGCTCACTACTGTGATGTTAATGTGCCTTTCATGCATTGTGTTCATGCGTCCTGTCCTTACTGTGACCTAGAGACAGATCAATATGTAGATGTGCCTTGTAACCTCTTTGTCTTGCAGCTGGAGCAGAGGCCAGCAATCTGCCTATTGTGATGTATGTCTCTCAAATGCAAATGTCTCATGCCTGTTCTGCAATCTCTTTGATCATACCAACTGCTGGGGAATGCTCTTTTATGTATTGTTGTAGTTGGGTATATATACTGCACTGTAATCCATGCTCATTCTCTCATTCACTCACTCTTCAGCTGCCGCTGCAGACATACACTTTGTGTCTCCTCCTCTGAGAGCCTGAGGATCCCGCTCCGGTCTGCTCACACTTGCACTGGAGCGGGGATCCTGTGAAGGCGGTATGATTTAATAAACTCTACTTAATACCTTCACCAACGCAGCTTTATTTCATGCCGCTTCACTGGTGACCCCAAGAATGCACACGCTTTGTGCAACGCAACCTTCTGGTCTGGACGGCCACGCTGGCGACCCGACGCTGAAAAAAAAACAAAACAAAACAAAAAAACACGCCAGCGAACACAGCAGCCTGACTCAAACGATCTGCCCTCCCTTCTGCTTCAGGGAGACCTCGACGCAGAGCCAACACAGGCGAGCTACTCTCCGGACATCACCCACAACCCGGAAAAACGCAGAAAACGTCATGGTGCGCCCCTCGCCTGAGATCGGGACGTCCACGCTGGACCGGCCGAGGGACACAGAACGTTTTCTCCCTCTCACCGCTACTCCTCCCTCTCAGCGATCCTACTCATCTACCCGAGCCTGAGGAACAAAGATCGTCTAATCTCCCCTCAATGCTCCAACGCACCATGACTAATCTGCAGCCACAGCTCATCATAGATGTTTATCGGCACCGTCTGTGCTGATCTCCACCAAGATTCCTGACCCTGGTTCTCCTCTCCAGCTGGCCCACCCATCACGGAACCCCGGCGCACGCACCGGGGAGTTACGAGGACGGCGCACCACGCACGGGACACATACGGCTCCACTGACCGCCTTCCTTCTGCTGCACACTGGCCCTTTAGGCTTGCTCGTACACCTGAGGCATGCAGCTTGCTCACTGCATTTTATGGTCTTAGCCACGGCACACAAGGGGAATTCAGCTGTCTGCGGTTCCCGAGGCTTTAGGGTTACGCCTGCATCTAAAGTCAACACGCCAAGTCCCTCTGCTTTTGTTTTTTGTTTTTTTTTCCCCTCTTACAGCTGCTCCTGCTTTTCTTCATGGCCACGAGAGGAGTCAGAGACTAATTTTTCTTCTTGTGATCTCCGCAAGTTCAACGGGACAGCCCCTCGACATCGCGGAACAACAAGCAATTTTTGCGCAGCCAGGACGATTTCACCGCTCCCGGCCGGCACTTACCACCCCCGCCCCCTGCACAGAGCTTCTCCTGCTCGCTGCCCAAGCTGCATGATCGAGACCTCGGCCGCCTGCCGAGCCCTCTGGGAGGGAGCGTGTGGCGGGTTGGTGTAACCCCCACAACAGGCTGGACAGACACAGCGCTCGGCTAGAGCAATTAACAGAACAGTGAAATGTGTGTATTAATGTCTACAGGCAGCCCCGCTTCTTCTAGCTCACTACTGTGATGTTAATGTGCCTTTCATGCATTGTGTTCATGCGTCCTGTCCTTACTGTGACCTAGAGACAGATCAATATGTAGTTGTGCCTTGTAACCTCTTTGTCTTGCAGCTGGAGCAGAGGCCAGCAATCTGCCTATTGTGATGCATGTCTCTCAAATACAAATGTCTCATGCCTGTTCTGCAATGTCTGATCATACCAACTGCTGGGGAATGCTCTTTTATGTATTGTTGTAGTTGGGTATATATACTGCACTCTAATCCATGCTCATTCTCTCATTCACTCACTCTTCAGCTGCCGCTGCAGACACACTGTGTCTCCTCTCTGAGAGCCTGAGGAATTCGGCTTCAGCCTGCTCACACTATGGGCTGGAGCCGAGTTCCCGTGAAGGCGGTATGATTTAATAAACCTGCTTAAAACCTTCATCAACGCTGCCTTTATTTTATCATCCGCTTCAATGTGTAACATCTTAGATAAGAACAAAGAGCAGAGGTTCCCTGGTGAGATAACAGGGAGGTGTGAAGGATGAATGCAGTGTGATCTTTTGTGTACCAGAAACTTCTAGAAGGATGGTAAAGGATTAAGGAAGTGAATGCAATGTGACCTTGTGTGTGTTAGAAGCTTCTGGAGGAATGCCATAGTATTTAAGAGAAGAGTCTTTGCTGAGATGTCAGTCTTACTATGCTTCTGTGTGAGATGTGTAATAAATCAGCGGAGTCAAATCCGCCTCGTTATTTACACGCTCCACAGTAATACCTTTTTAGCGTCGTATTCCCGATGCTTTTTAAGGACCTCCGGGGCGTAATCGTGTTCCACGAAAACTCTTGGTGCACAAATCCTTTTTTCTGCCAAGCCAGTCTTACAACCTCTTATTTTGGAGTTGGAAAACTTCACCACCACCGATCGTGGAGGCGCTTCCGCCGCCGGCCTAGGGGCTAATGTGCGGTGCGCCCTTTCTATCTTCAAGTCGGTGGTTTGGGGAATATCCAACTTTTCTCTCAGTAAGGATTCCACGCATGCCGCCATTGTGGTGAAACCATCCTCGACTCCTTCTTTCAGACCATGAATTCTTATGTTGTCTCTTCTTAGTCTGCCTTCTTGGTCGGTTAGCTTAGCCTCCAGTCTTGACTGTCTGTTGTGTAGATCCAGCACGGTATCTTCCAGCCCTTTTATTCTTTCCTCTGCTTCCAAGATTTGGTCCTCGGCCTGGTCCACTCTGCTGTTTGTCCTTTTTATTACCTCCGCCAGGCTGCAGGAGGTTATGTTTTTGCCAGCGTTTGTTTGTCTGTCCGTTGGTTAGCAAGATAACTCAAAAAGTTTTGGACGGATTTCGATGAAACTTTCAGGTGTTGTTGGAAATGGTACAAGGAAGAACTGATTAAATTTTGGGGATGATCTGGATCACCGTCTGGATACAGGAATTTTTTAAAGGATTCTTTAACATTGTGAGATACGGCCATTTTCAACATGTGTGCAGGCGCAATGGAGGGCGCTGGTCGTCGTGTCTGACGAACACAAACTCCGCGTTCTTCAAAGTTTTAGGCACAAAAGCACGTGGAAAACTGTGGTGGGCCGGGCCCGGCAGCGTGCCTGTGTTTGCGCTACGCTGCAAAAGCTGAGACGGGCAGCTGTCCGGCGCCGGATTATTTGACAGAAATTCCCCGGGCAGCCATAGTGGCTGCGCAAAAACAAGCTCTCTGCCGGGGAAGTTTCCAAATCCTCTTTTGCCGCGGAGCGCAACCCCAATATAAAACCCATGGCAACCTGTCTACCCAATTTGCATCCGTCAGCGAAGCCCTGAGTGCTGCTTTCAGTGATCTATGAAAACGCTCGCATAACCCATTGGCCTGTGGGTTGTACGCGGTTGTGCGATGAATTGCAACGCCCGCAGCCTGGGAGTTTGGAGATGGACACAACAGCAACACTTCAGTTTATTACCTCCGCCAAGGAGGTAATGCTTTTACTACTGAACCACTAATCCTATCATTGTGAATCCAATTGCTAGTCATATGTTTTCATGGTCAAGGAATCTGAAAACGTACACACAAACACTGTATGGGGGGGAACTGTGGCACTTGGCGGAGGTCTGCGCTCTCCGAGTGCTTTTCTAGTTTCTTCTTTGATTTCACGAAATTCGGCCCAACACTCTCGGCGAAATCATCTTAATTCTTTAAGTACCATTTTTAAGCTAACCTTTTTGCTAGCTTCATTCAGCTCCTCGTCTTCTGAATGGAAATCCTCTGGATCAGATTCTCCGGCCGATGCGTGTCCTAGCCTGGTAAATGTCGATTTCTTCTGTTTTCCTTTAGGCATGATGACTTTGTCCTTTGATTTTCACTCTTCCAAAAATCCGTTAAATCTGATTTTCAAGGTATTTTCCTGGATTGGGTCTGGGAGCTTCAGCGTTAAGCTGCCATCACCATGGTGTCCAGACCGGAAGTCCAACCTCTCTTTTTTTAAGGATGCCCTGTTCACACCCAGTTACACATTCACACCAGGAAGCTGTCCAGTAAAACCACAGACTGCATATCAGGGAAGACAATAGATGTAAAAGGTGAATTTCTTTGTTGGTTTACAGTAAAGTTTGCTTTTGATAAATGTTAAAGCGTGCGAAACTCCTCCAGTGGAGCTGCTCAGTGGCCACAGGTCAGTGACAATATTTGCCAAGATACCAGTGCATACTCATAGTGGGTTTAAACAGTTTTAGACGTCCATCATCCATCCATCCATCTTCTGCTTAATCCTTTCGGGGTTTGTACATTTTACACTTGTTTTGGTGTGGTAACAAAATTTAATTGTTTTATAGCATAGGTTCAGATGTGAATGCGCCCATCAGTTATCACCATCACATATCAACCCAATACTGACTCAATAGGCTGGATCAGGTATCAAAGACAAAGTCGATCAAGTTAGTGGGGTTCCATGCATGCACATTTTCACTTTCATTTCAAATTTTGAACTGCATGGATAAGAGATGTACACACAAAATAGGAAATGTAAAAGTGATGGTGGGGTAGCACTGTATGTTGATAGAAATTTAAAAAGTAAAAAAGTGGACAGCATGACATCAGTGAATGGAATTATGGAATGTTTAACAATTGAAATTACGATGGAAAATAGAAAAAACATAATAGTAAGTTGTATATATAGAGCACCGGGATCTGATATGGAAAAATTTAGAAATGGTATGGAAAAGATGTATACAAAAATAAGACAAAAAGATCTCTTCATTTGTGGTGACTTTAATATAGATTTAATTAAAAAAAAAAACTGAAGATTTTAGATACAATGTATAGCTTAACCTTATTTCCAAAGATACAAAACCTACAAGAATAACGACACACTGTGCTACCTTGATAGACATTTTTACCAATGTTATTGAATATAATATGGTGAGTGGTATACTAATAGATGACATTAGTGACCACCTGCCTGTTTTTGTTCCCCCCCCCCCCCCTTTAGATGTGAATTACTGTATGGGGTTAATGACAGTAAGAATAATAAACCATGTAAAAAGATTATAAAAGAATATGAACAGAAGATACAATCAATGCTTTAAAAGATGACTTAATGTTACAGAATTGGGATGTCTATAGAGAGAAAGAAGTGGACTTGGCAAACGATAAATTTGATATATTTAAATCATACGATAAAAACTGTCCAATTAAAGAAAAAAAATATATTGCCTGTGGTTAACCAGGGGGCTACAAAATGCTTGTAAAAAGAAAAATCTATAAATATTTCATTAAATTAAGAACCAAAGAATCTGAAAAAAAAGATATAAAACAAAAATAAATTAACTGAAATAATATGAACTAGTAAAAAATTATACAATAGGAAAATGTTAAATGAAAATAAAAATATAAAAGGAGTCTGGGATATATTAAGGAAAAATGGAACTACAAAAATGATATATCCAGAGTATTTTACTGATAATTGTGGTGATAATTATGATTAAGAACATGGTAGTAAATAAAAATGAATAATTTTTTGTAAATGTTGGACCAGAGTTGGCAGCAAAAATTACAAACCAAGGAAGAGACACTGAATAAGACAGTGATTGGAAATAACCCTCAGTCAGTCTTTCTGAGCGGTGGATGAACTAGAGCTAAAATCTGTTGTTGAAATGTGTAAAAATAAATTATCTACTGATTGTGATGGTATTGATATGGAACTAGTAAAAAGAGCTATTGATGGCATATTAAAACTATTTACATATATTTGTAATCTATCATTTCAAACTGGCTCATTCCCTTAGAAAATGAATAGCAAAAGTAATACCATTATTCAAGCAAGGAAATAAACACCACTACACAAACTACAGACCAGTATCGCTCCTCCCACAATTTTCAAAGATTTTGGAAAAACTTTTCAACAGATTAGAAAACTTTAAATAAACACGATCTGCTTAATCAGAATCAATACGGATTTAGAGCAAAGAGTACAACATTGTTGGCAATAATGGAAGCAACAGAGGAAATAAATGCATTACATCAAGGAAAATATGCAATTGGTGTATTTATAGATTTTAGAAAAGCATTTGATACAATAAATCATTCAGTACTTCTTGATAAGCCGCAAATGTATGGTATTAGGGGAATGGCACTGAATTGGGTTATGAGTTATTTATCTGAGACACAACAGTTGTGAAGATGGGAGAATATTTGTCTGGATGTATGGGATTTGCCTGTGGAGATAGATAGCTAGATAGATTCCAAGTTTCTAAATTATTAACAATAATATTTGCTGATACTAATATATTTTATTTTGGAAATAATTATAATCAACTAATCCATACTCTAAATAATGCATTAAATACGCTTAAAAAAATGGATGGATAGTAATAAATTATCACTAAATATAGATAAAACTAAAGTAGTGATATTTGGTAATTGTAAAAATAAAGAAGATATACATATTCATATAGATAATGTAATTACTGAAAATATTAAGATCAAATTTTTGGGTGTAATACTAGATAAAATTAGTTGAAAACCACAGGTCAGATGCATACAAAACAAAGTCGCAAAAAATATTGCAATTATAAATAAAATTAAGCAAGTCCTAGATTACAAATCGCTTCATATCTTGTATTGCTCATTAGTACTTCCATACTTGACGTATTGTATAGAGGTCTGGGGTAACAATTATAAAAGTACACTCAATTCATTGCTAATATTACAAAAAAGGGCAGTCCATGTTATACACAACGTTGGTATCTTGAACATACTAATTTATTGTTTTTACTGTACATACAAAGTTATTGAAATTACGGGATCTGGTTGATTATTATACAGCACGGTTAATGTTTAACATTAGTAAAAACTTTTTGCCACACAATATACAAAATCTTTTCAGTGAGAGAGCAGGGAAATACAATTTATGGGGGAATACAAAATTTAAAATGCACCTAGTAAGATCTACTAGCAAAAGTTTTTTTTTGTGTGTGTGTGTGTGGGGGGGGGGGGGGTAAAATTGTGGAATGGGTTTGGGGAGAAACAGGCAATGTCCAAACATCCATATAATTAAATCAACATAAAGAAATGATTTTTGAGCAATATAAAAATAAAGGACAGTAATATTACAATGTGTCTTCAATGAAGAAAGGCTATTATTGTTGAATATTACAGCCGTAGACAAAATTGTTGGTACCCCTCTGTTAATGAAAGAAAAACCCACAATGGTCACAGAAATAACTTGAATCTGACAAAAGTGGTAAATAAAAATTCTATGAAAATTAACCAATGAAAATCAGACAGTGCTTTTGAATTGTGGTTCAACAGAATTACTTTAAAAAACAAACTCATGAAACAGGCCTGGACAAAAATGATGGTACCCCTAGAAAAGATTGAAAAAAATGTGACTATATGGACATGTTCAACCAAGATGTGTCCTCTAATTAACATCACAGGTGTCTACAAACTTGTAATCAGTGGGCCTATTTAAAGGGTGACAAGTAGTCACTGTGCTGTTTGGTGACATGATGTGTACCACACTAAACATGGACCAGAGGAAGAAAAGGAGAGCGTTGTCTCAGGAGATTAGAAAGAAAATTATAGACAAGCATGTTAAAGGTGAAGGCTATAAAAACCATCTCCAAGCAGCTTGATGTTCTGTGACTACAGTTACACATATTCAGAAATTTAAGATCCACGGGACTGTAGCCAACCTCCCTGGATGTGGCCGCAGGAGGAGACGGATAATACGAACAGTAACAAAAGAGCCCAGAACAACCTCTAAACACATTCATGGTGAACTCCAAGGTCAAGGTACATCAGTGTCAGATCGCACTGTCGTTGTTTGAGCCAAAGTGGACTTCGTGGGAGACGACCAAGGAGGACACCACTGTTGAAAACAAATCATAAAAAAGCCAGACTGGAATTTGCCAAACTGCATGTTGACAAGCCACGAAGCTTCTGAGAGAATGTCCTATGGACAACATGTGACAAAACTGGAGCTTTTTGGCAAGGCACATCAGCTCTATGTTCCCAGACACAAAAACGAAGCATACCAAGAAAAGAACACTGTCTCTACTGTGAAACATGGAGGAGGTTCTGTTATGTTCTGGGGGTACTTTGCTGCATCTGGCACAGGGTGTCTTGAATCTGTGCAGGGTACAATAAAATCTCAAGACTATCAAGGTATTCTAGAGAGAAATGTGCTGCCCAGTGTCCGACAGCTTGGTCTCAGTTGCAGGTCATGGGTCTTGCAACAGGATAATGACCCAAAACACACAGCTAAAAACACCCAAGAATGGCTAAGAGCGAAACATTGGACTATTCTAAAGTGGCCTTCTATGAGCCCTGATCTAAATCCTATTGAACATCTGTGGAAGGAGTGGAAACATGCCGTCTGGAGAAGGCACCCTTCAAACCTGAGACAACTGGAGCAGTTTGCTCATGAGGAGTGGGCCAAAATACCTGCTGAGAGGTGCAGAAGTCTCATTGACAGTTACAGAAATCGTTTGATTGCAGTGATTGCCTCAAAAGGTTGTGCAACAAAATATTAAGTTAAGGGTACCATCATTTTTGTCCAGACCTGTTTCATGAGTTTGTTTTTTAAAATAATTCTGTTGAACCACAATTCAAAAGCATTGTCTGATTTTCATTGGTTAATTTTCATCGAATTTTTATTTATTACCACTTTTGTCAGATTCAAGTCATTTCTGTGACCATTGTGGGTTTTTCTTTCATTAACAGAGGGGTACCAACAAGGCTTTTTTAATCTCTCTCTCTCTAACATGAATGAATGAATGAATGAATTAATTAATTTATTTTTTATTTATGAATTTGAATTTAATGAATGAATTTATTTATTATGAATTTATTTATTATTTAGTTACATCAGTTAACAAGAAGAATAAATCCAGGTTGCTGGCATCTCTTATGCTATACACTTGCCTCACGACCTGGGGGTTCACATTACAACAAAGACTAGCAATGACAATTCCCTTTAAGATAAGATAAGATAAGATAAGATAAGCCTTTATTAGTCCCACAACGGGGAAATTCCAGGATTGCAACAGCACAGGGATAGCAACACTCAGAGCAACAATCAGAAGGCAAGAAAAAAAACAAGCAAGCAAGAGCAGCTAATAAACATATGTACGTATTACTATAAAATATATATATATACACACACACACAGACACACAGTGCAGAGCATTGTAGCTGGATGGAATAAATATATGAATATATGAACACACAGTGCAGAGCATTGTAGCTAGATGGAATAAATATGTAAATATATAAACACCCACAGTACGGAGCATTGCAGCTAGGTGGAATAAATATGCAAGTATATAAACACACACAGTGCGGAGCAATGTAGCTAGATGGAATAATATGTAGATATATAAATATATAAACACACCCAGTGCTGAGCATTGTAGCTAGATGGAATAAATATGCAAATATATAAACACGCACAGTGCAGAGCATTGTTGCTAGATGGAATGAAACAGCATAACCGTCTACTTAGTTATCCTACATGGTATGATTATGTGCCCATACATATTCTCACCCTCCATAGCGACCGGTATGTTCCTAGTTGTATGCCGGAGGGGACCATTGTGTAAGTCTATTGCATCTTTTGCATTCAAAAAACTATTAGTTTGTTACGTCTTTTTGCTATCTCTGCGAGCAGCCCTGCTTAGGTTGTACAGTCTGACAGCCGTTGGTAGGAAGGACCTACGAAACCTCTCGGTTGTGCACCTGGGATGATGTAGTCTGCTGCTAAATGAGCTCCTCAGTGCATTCAGTATGTCCTGCATAGGGTGGAACTCGGACTCCAGCAGAGATGACAGTTTAGCCACCGTCCTTCTCTCTCCTATCTCCTCCATCGGATCAAGGCGCTGCCCCAGGACAGAGCTAGCTTTCTTAATCAGTTTGTTCAGTCTCTTCCTATCGGCTGCAGTAATGCCACTGCCCCAGCAGACCACTCCAAAAGTGATGGCTGATGCCACCACCGTGTCATAGAATGACTTCAGCAGCGCCCCTTGTACACCAAAAGACCTGAGTCTCCTCAGCAGGAACAGCCTGCGCTGTCCCTTCTTGTAGAGTGCATCAGTATTGTGTGACCAGTCTAGTTTATTGTTCAGATGAATACCCAGGTACTTAAAGGATGTCACCATCTCGATGTCTGTTCCCTGTATATTTACTGGTACTGTGAGGGGCTGCCCATGCCTGCGGCAGTCCACCACCAGCTCCTTAGTTTTCCTCGCGTTGATCTGGAGGCAGTTCCGATGGCACCAGTCCACGAAGTCCTGGATAAGCCCTCTGTACTCAGCTTCATCTCCATTGGAGATGAGGCCAACGATTGCTTTGTCACCCAGCCTGTCGGCGCATTATTATGCAACCCGGAGAAGAACGCATATTATCCTGCATTCTTATGGAGAAAACCACAGGCTGTCTTGCATATCTAATTAACAGCTTTAAAGCGTCTCCTCCTGTGCTATTCAGTCTGAGTGGAGAATTGCATTAACTAGGTTCCCCCCCCCACCCCGAAAACTCAGACTGAGCCTTAACCCTCATGTCCTTTGGACTTCAGCCTATGTCCATAGCAGCTGTAACGGGGGGGGGGGGGGGTCGCCAGCTCCGAGGTGCTGCTGTGCCAGTGTGGCGCTTCTGGAGGTGCGTCCATCTGCGGGGGGACATGGGGGGGGGGGACACATCTTCACCATGCCATTGTGACTGAGCTGACGAGTCATTTACCTGGGGAGTTGTCAGTGGGGGTCGTCCGCGCCGAGGAGCTCGGGCCAACACCACCTGCTCGTCTGCTAATACAAAGGCGGGCTTAAGCCTGTCGATACAGATTGTTTCTCTGCGCCCCTCCCCCCCAAGTCTAACAAAATGTTTGTCCTAGGTTCCAACACTCTGAACGGGCCATTGTAGGGCAGGCGCAACGGGGTCCGGTGGGCATTGTGCCTGACAAACACGAATGGCGCATCCTTCAAGGTCCTTGGCATGAAAGCACGGGGAAAACAGTGGTGGGCCGGGCACCGTCCCTGCCTCTGCGCCATGTAGTGAAGGCGGGGATGGATTGGATCGGTGTTCAGTGCGGGGTTGTCAGGCAAAAATTCTCCAGGGAGTTGCAGCGGCGGAGAAAAAACAAGCTCTGCTGGGGAGGCAGCCAAATCCTCCTTCAGTGCTGAACGCAACCCTAATAGAACCCATGGCAACCGGTCCACCCAATTTGCATCCGCAAGCGAAGCCCTGAGCGCTGCTTTAAGTGACCTATGGAAATGCTCGCATAACCCATTGGCCTGGGGGTTGTACGCGGTCGTGCAATGAATTGTGATGCCCAGGCTCCGGGCCATCGTGGACCAGAGGTTGGAAACAAACTGCGGGCCCTGGTCGGACGTGATATCCAAAGGAGCACTGAAGCGTGCCACCCATGTCATCAAAAAAGCGTGTGCAACTTCTGCGGTGGAAGCTAGCGGCACCGCCTCAGGCCAGCACATGGTGCGGTCCAGCACCATCAGGAGACGCGTGAACCCCTGCAATGGCAGGAGGGGGCCCACGAGGTCCACATGAACGTGGTCAAACCTTTTAGCCAGGATATGGAACAGCTCCAAGGGGGCCTTTGTGTGCCTGTGCACCTTGGCCCGTTGGCACGCTATGCAGGCTGCATCCCACTTTCACTTGTTTGCTCAGGCTCGGCCAGATGAACTTTGCTCCCACTATTTTGACTGACGCACGCACTCCTGGGTGCGCCAGGGAGTGAACCGACTTGAAAACGCAGCGGCGCCAAGCGCTTGGGACCACCAGGCACGGGCAGCCTATGGAGACGTCACAGATTAGGGAGGGCCCCCTGTCTTGCAGTACTCTGCTCTCCAGCCTTAACCCTGTTGGTCCAGACTGGAGCGCACAAACGTCTGCATCGCCGATCTGCTCAGCGGCCATGGTCGTGTAATCTAAAGTTGATTACCTTAACCCCGAAATGGTACTTCGCCGGGTTGATTATTAACCTGTGCTCTTCCAACCTCTGGAAAACCGTCCTGAGGTGGGCTATGTGTTCATCCTTGGACGTGCTGGCCACCAGGGTGTTGTCCAGGTAGACAAACACAAACGGCAGATCGCACAGAACCGCATCCATCATGCGTTGGAATGTTTGTGCCGCACTTTTTAACCCAAAAGGCATGCGTAGGAACTCAAAGACCAAACGGGGTTATTACTGCTGTTTTGGGTATGTCTTCCGCGTGCACTGAGACCTGGTGGAACCTTGGAAAAAATGCATGCCCCGGTGAGGTGGACAGAAAAATCCTGAATATGGGGGGGGATTGGGTAGCGATCATGCACTGTAGCATTGTTTCGTCTGCCTCCGTCGGTCTGTGATGACCATGGAAGAGAATCCTAAACGTCTACTCTGCTGGAACAGCACCGCCTGCGGCTGAACAGGCCGATGTGCACCGGTGTTCTACCTTCCAGAGTTGGGCGTTGATAGGATTCAAGCCTGGGCAGGAAGATATGGAGGACAAGATGTTACCCATGCAGCATGTCCCCCCTCTCCACGTCACTGATGAATCCAAAGGAACAGCAGAGCTGCTATAGTTTGGCACCAGCGCCGTCGCAGGAGCTGCCAGGACGATGTTGAGCACAACAGAGAACTGCCTTAGGGGCTCCGACTCCGGATTTTTCCTCAGGGTTGACTCCCGAAGCCTTTCCCGTGACCGGGTGTGCCGCAAGGCAGCGGAGGTTTGAAATCAGGGTTCACCTTCCCCTAGATGGGCTACCTTCCCAGGTTGATGAGCCACCATCTACCCGAAGCATCTGGTTTTAAGGCACCAGAGATCCACCCTCACCCCTTCTCCTATTAGTAAAAGCAGTTCCGCCGGGCTTAGAGACTAAACCACACAGGCAGGCTAGGAGTTGGACTTAGTTGTCAGAGGCTTTTCGAGACGCACGCCATAAGGAGCATTTTATGAGCACTGGGAGCTTAACCCCAGTGCCGCTCCTGGCTATGACAACCTTGGAACCGTAGCATTGTTTAATCTGCGGAAATCTCCACACGGACGCCACAATCCCTTGGCTTTAGGCACCATATGAAGCAGGGATGCCCATGGGCTGTTTGAGCGCCTGATGATGCCCAACCTTTCCAAGTTGGCGAACTCCTCGTGTACACTGGCCAGTTTAGCTGCATCCAGGCGCCGAGGTTGTGCGAAAACGGGCGGCCCCATGGTAGTAATGAAGTGCTCCACTGAGTGTTTAGTGACAGCCGCCGAAAACGTCGGAACCGTGAGTGCTGGGAACTGGGCGAGTAGTGTGTGGAACTTTCCCCCTGGAGCTGTGACGTTGGCTAGTGTTGTGGACCTGGCTCCTCTAGCTGTACAGGGCAGAGAATCAAAAGACATCGTGTTAATCAGGCGTCCGTTAGCCTCATCGATTAATAGTCAGTGTGAACACAAAAAAATCTGCGCCCAAAATGGGGAAGATCCATGCTGCTATGACAAATGTCCATTGGTATGTATGGCCGTGCAAGGATATAGTCAGTGTCCTCTCACCAAAAGTCTGAATGTCTGAGCTGTTTGCGGCCGCCAGCTCGGGGCCGGTACTTCCCGCCAGCCGGTCTGTGTAGGACGGCAGGATGAAGCTCTTTTGGGAGCTGGAGTCCATGAGGGACCGTCTCCCCGAGTGCGAGTC
The DNA here is from genome assembly GCA_020510985.1 of Pholidichthys leucotaenia. Lineage (NCBI taxonomy): Eukaryota > Metazoa > Chordata > Actinopteri > Cichliformes > Pholidichthyidae > Pholidichthys > Pholidichthys leucotaenia. The sequence continues at coordinate 206,363,560 of CM035845.1, read as the reverse complement.
CGTCACAGAGCAGCTTGTTTGTATCACCGGCACCCGCAGCCGCTATTGACTGCTGGCTCTGGCATTTCCCGAGCGCTTGAACTGGCACGGTGGCACGCATCGGCGTGCGTCTTCTCCATAGTGGCAGTGATAGAATAAGAGCGTGTCCCTCCGGTGCTTCTTAGCCTCCGCTGTGGCCACCGTCGCTGGCTCCTCACCCCCGCTAGCCGTCTCGCTGGGTTCCGACGCCACTGAGTTCACAGCAAAGGTTCTGGTTGCCAGGATAATCCGATCTGCCTCTTGTGCCAGCGCCCGGTAGTTGCACATGGCCAGCAGCGGCAAATTGGCAAGGCCCGCTCTGGCTGCTGTCGGGAGGTTCTGGAGGAAACGGTGGGCAAAGAGAAAATGCCCGTCATCTGTGCCCATTAACGCCAACATCTTCACCATTAATTCGACCGCCGACCCATTTCTCAACTCTGAGCGCGTTAGGAGCCTTTCAACTCTCTCTCTGTCCAACAGCGCGTAGCGCCAGATCAGCGCGGTCTTGAGAGCATCATATTTGTCGTGGGCTGTTGGAGCAGGCTTGCCACCTGCTGTGTTGTGCGTGCGTCCAGTGCTGCAACCACGTAGTAGTATTTGGTGTCATCCGCCGTCACACCACGGAGTGTGAACTGGGCCTTGGTGTGGAGGAACCAAGACTTTGGGTCATGTAGTCAAAAGTCTGGGAGCTTGTCTGAAACAGCGCACGTAGTGCTGGCGCCTGCAGACCGGGTCGTGTCCGGGGTGTTTGCGTCAAGGGTCACCAGTGTAGAGAGAGGAAGGAGCAGGCGAGGCAGTGGGCAGAGCAGACTATTAATCCCTCTCTCTCTAACATCAGTTAACAAGAAGAATAAATCCAGGTCGCTGGCATCTCTCCTTTATGCCATACACTTGCCTCACGACCTGGGGGTTCACATTACAACACAGACTTACAATGACAATTCCCTTTGTCACCCAGCCTGTCAACGCATTATTATGCAACCCGGAGGAGAACGCATATTCTCCTGCATTCTTATGGAGAAAACCACAGGCTGTCTTGCATATCTAATTAACAGCTTTAAAGCATCTCCTCCTGTGCTATTCAGTCTGAGTGGACACTTGCATTAACTAGGTCCCCTACAATATCATTACTAGAATATTACAACAGTATTATAGTATTAGGGTTGTTGTTGTTGTTGTAACTACTATATGGCTACCTATTATTATGGTTATTATATGTTATTTATTGCCCCTAGGTATTGTAAGCCATGTGGGAGTATATGGTGGTATATACGGTGATTATGATGATAATATTGTCTATAATTATATTAAACAAACCAGAAGTATTTATTACAATTATTAGATGTTGGTATTATTGTCAATATAAACTCTTTGTTGTATCATTTCTATTGCATAATTTAATGATAAGATGTATTATATATTATGGTATTGTATAATGTCCGCCAAGGTGGGTATTCTTGTATCGCCCACCTTGCTGCCTCTATATTGGAGTTTTCCCCGGTGGACGAAAGGGTTGCTTCCCTGCGCCTTCGGGTTGGGAAACGGGTCCTGACCATCATTTGTGCCTATGCACCAAATGATGTTTCAGAGTACCCACCCTTTTTGGAGTCTGTGACTGGGGTGCTGGAGGGTACTCCTCCTGGAGACTCCATTGTCCTACTGGGGGACTTCAATGCGCATGTGAGCAATGACAGTGAAACCTGGAGGGGGGTGATTGGGAGGAACGGCCTGCCCGATCTGAACCCGAGTGGTGTTCAGTTATTGGACTTCTGTGCTAACCACAGTCTGTCCATAATGAACACCATGTTCAAGCATAAGGGTGTCCATATGTGCACCTGGCACCAGGACACCCTAGGTCGCAGGTCGATGATCGATTTTGTTATCGTATCATCAGACCTGCGACCATATGTCTTGGACACCCGAGTAAAGAGAGGTGCAGAGCTGTCAACTGATCACCACCTGGTGATGAGTTGGATCCGATGGCAGGGGAGGAAGCCATTCAGACCTGGTAGACCCAAACGTATAGTGAGGGTGTGCTGGGAGCGTCTGGCTGAGGCCCCTGTCCGGGAGGTCTTCAACTCCCACCTCCGGAAGAACTTCAACCACATTCCGAGGGAGTCTGGAGACATGGAGTCTGAATGGGCCATGTTCTCCATCTCTGTTGTTGAAGCGGCAGCCCAGAGCTGCGGCCGCAAGGTGGTCAGTGCATCTCGTGGTGGCAACCCCCGAACCAAGTGGTGGACACCAGTGGTGAGGGGGGACATTAAGCTGAAGAAGGAGTCCTATCAGGCTTGGTTGGCTTGTGGGACTCCCGAAGCAGCTGAGGTGTACCGACAGGCCAAGCGGAGTGCAGCTCGGGTGGTTGCTGAAGCAAAAACGCGGGTATGGGAGGAGTTCGGTGAGGCCATGGAACAAGACTTTCGGTCGGCTTCAAAGAGATTCTGGCAAACTGTTCGGCGGCTCAGGAGGGGAAAGCAGCTCCCCGTCCACACTGTGTATGGTGCGGATGGGACACTGTTGACTTCAACTGGGGATATCGTCGGGCGGTGGAAGGAATACTTCGAGGATCTCCTCAATCCCACTGATACGCCTTCCACAGAGGAAGCAGGGTTTGGGGACGAGGGGGATGACTCGTCTATCACAGGGGCTGAGGTCGCCAAGGTGGTTAAAAATCTCCTTGGTGGCCGGGCCCCGGGGATGGACGAGATTCGCCCTGAGTACCTCAAGGCCCTGGATGTTGTTGGGTTGTCATGGTTGACACGCCTCTGCAACATTGCGTGGAGGTCGGGGGCAGTGCCTTTGGCATGGCAAACCGGGGTGGTGGTTCCTCTCTTCAAAAAAGGGGACCGGAGGGTGTGCTCCAACTTTAGAGGGATCACACTCCTCAGCCTCCCTGGGAAGGTCTATGCCAAGGTACTGGAGAGGAGAGTCCGGCCGTTGGTCGAACCTCGGATTCAGGAGGAGCAATGTGGTTTCCGTCCTGGCCGTGGCACATCGGACCAGCTCTTTACCCTCTCGAGAATTCTTGAGGGTTCGTGGGAGTTTGCCCAACCAGTTTACATGTGTTTTGTGGACTTGGAGAAGGCATTTGACCGCGTCCCTCGTGGATTTTTGTGGGGGGTGCTTCGGGAGTATGGGGTATCGGGCTTGTTGTTACGAGCTATTCGGTCTCTGTACGACCGTTGTGAGAGTTTGGTTCGTATTGCCAACACTCGGTCGGAGTCATTCCCAGTGAGAGTTGGACTCCGCCAGGGCTGCCCTTTGTCACCGATCCTGTTCACAATTTTTATGGACAGGATTTCTAGGCTCAGCCAGGGGATGGAGGGTGTCATGCTTGGTGACCACAGGATCTCATCTCTGTTGTTTGCAGATGATGTTGTCCTGTTGGCTTCATCCAGCAATGACCTACAGCTCTTGCTGGGACGGTTTTCCGCTGAGTGTGAAGCGGCTGGGATGAGAATCAGCACCTCCGAGTCCATGGTCCTCAGCCGGAAAAAGGTGGATTGTCCTCTCCGGGTTGGGGACAGGCTCCTGCCCCAAGTGGAGGAGTTTAAGTATCTTGGGGTCTTGTTCACGAGTGAGGGGAAAATGGAGCGAGAGATCGACAGACGGATCGGAGCAGCATCTGCAGTGAAGCGGACGTTGTACCGGTCTGTTGTGGTGAAGAGGGAGCTGAGTTCTAAGGCAAAGCTGTCGATTTACCAGTCAATCTACGTTCCTACTCTCACCTATGGTCACGAGCTTTGGGTAATGACCGAAAGAACGAGATCGCGGATACAAGCGGCAGAAATGAGCTTTCTCCGTAGGATTGCTGGACTCACCCTCAGAGACAAGGTGAGGGGCTCAGTCATCCGGGAGAGGCTCAGAGTAGAACCGCTGCTCCTCCACATTGAAAGGAGTCAGTTGAGGTGGTATGGGCATCTGATTAGGATGCCTCCTGGACACCTCCCACTTGAGGTGTTTCAGGTACGTCCCACTGGGAGGAGACCCCGGGGCAGACCCAGGACTCGGTGGAGAGACTATGTCTCCCAGCTGGTCTGGGAACGCCTTGGTATCCCCTCTGAAGAGCTGGAGCAGGTGGCTGGGGAGAGGGAAGTCTGGGCTTCACTGCTTGAACTGCTGCCTCCGCGACCCGGACCTCCGGAAAAGCGGTAGAAGATGGATGGATGGATGGATGGATGGTATTGTATAATGAATGTAATTGTGGGATGAATAAGGATTAGAATTATAATTTATTGGGTATGGAGAAGAGGTGGGACTATATAAGCGTTGGCTTCTCACTCCTTTTGAACAAGGCATTTTTTTTATTTTTTTGGTTTTGATTTTTGTTTTAAAAATTTTTGTCTGGATGTTCAAATAAATAAAATCAAAGTTGGTGCAAAAGTTTCTCTTTCAGTGTCAATTTGAAGCTTAGACTCTATAGAACAATTTAAGTTCGAGTATCAAGCGCATAGATCCCAAATGGGGCTTCTGAGTGAGTGGGGCCAAAATAAGCCCCCTAGAGACCAATGTAAAATATGAAATTGTTGGATTTGAACTTACAAGACATCTATGGATTCAGAATCCTGAGGGGCAACTTGAAGTCCATTCATTTTGCCCATTAGAATGATATTTTGTCAGATATGGCCACGATTGTACAAAAATAGGATTGTGGGTCCGGTAGCTCACTGACAAATTTGATTCAGGAGTGACAGCTTGGATATTAAACATAAATTTAATAAATTCATAGAATGTTGGAAAATTGACAACTACATTTTTAACAGTGAGGGGGACTAAAATATCAGCTTAATTTAAGATTAACTGTATTCAAAAGCAAGATGAGAAAAATTTGAGATAATTCAAGCAACAAGTGGGCTACGTCAAATAGGTTCATTTTGTCTTCTTTTAATTATTTATCTTTTGTTCATATAAAAGACAAAAAATAAAATAGAAAGGAGATGTCGTTACCTTCTTTACATGTTTCAACTGCACTGCAGTGCCTTCGTAGAGAAGAAGGCTGCAGTGCAGTTGAAACATGTAAAGAAGGTAACGACATCTCCTTTCTATTTTATTTTTTGTCTTTTATATGAACAAAAGATAAAGTGGGCTGTTTCACAGAACATCTGCACTAAGTTTCAAAACAATCTAGATATAAATGCAAGAATAGTAAAAGGAATGAAGTGCCAACAATGCTAGCACCCCATCACATGGTCCACCCCTTGACGTGGTGTGATGACTTGTGTACCTCTATGACCCGGAGAGCTATGTCAGCAGAAGCATATGCTCCTGGTAGGGTCACCCATGTCTGGATCGGTTGAAGGGCAGAGGTCACAAATGTGGATCACCTCACCTAGAGGATAAATAGGTTTGCATAGGGCTAACAACCCTGCCTGTATACATTTAAAAACACTTTGCTACAGAAGCATCAACGGCAACAAACCAACACATTCATCTGGGAAAGGAAGGGTCTCCACCCCGGAGACTCATGACGCAGTGTGGTGAAAGTTGAAGGGAAGCTGATGATCTACAGGTCTGTAGACGACGCAGTCAACCTGGCCCTCCACTCCATCCTGCAGCACCTGGACTCCCCGGGAACCTACGCCAGGATCCTGTTTGTGGACTTCAGCTCCGCATTCAACACCATCCGCCCCACTCTGCTCCGGGACAAGCTGTCCCTGCTCAACGTGCCTGACTCCCTCTGCAGGTGGATCACTGACTTCCTGACGGACCGGAGGCAGCATGTGCGGCTGGGAAAGACCGTCTCAGACTCTGTTAGCATCAGCACCGGATCACCCCAGGGCTGTGTACTTTCCCCCCTACTCTTCTCCCTTTATACCAACTCCTGCACCTCCAGCCACCAGTCTGTCAAGCTGATCAAGTTTGCGGACGACACCACCCTCATCGGGCTCATCTCCAACGGCGATGAGTCCGCCTACAGGAGAGAGGTGGCCCAGCTGGCGTCCTGGTGCAACAACAACAACCTGCAGCTGAACGCTCTGAAGACAGTGGAGATGATTGCGGACTTCAGGAAAGTCACAACCCCTCTGCCCCCCCTCACCCTCACAGGCTCTCCCATCACCACTGCTGATTCCTTCCACTTCCTAGGCACCACCATCACCAGGGACCTCAAGTGGGAGCCGACCATCAGCTCCCTCATCAAAAAGGCCCAGCAGAGTATGTTCTTCCTGCGGCAGCTGAGGAAGCTCAAGCTACCCACCAAGATGTTAGTGCAGTTCTACACAGCCATCATCGAGTCCATCCTCACCACCTCCATAACCGTATGGTACGCAGGAGCCACTGCCAGGGACAGACTAAGGCTGCAGCGCGCCATGCGCACTGCTGAGAAGGTGATCGGCTGCAAGCTCCCATTTCTCCAGGATCTGTACATCTCCAGGACCCGGAGGCGTGCTGGCCGGATCATAGCCGATCCTTCACACCCTGGTCACGTACTGTTTGCCCCTCTCCCCTCAGGGAGTTTGTGTACTACATGAACAATGGCAATAAATCTGATTCTGATCCGATTCTGATTCTGAAGCTGCAAGGCCAATTCCTCTTCTGACTCTCAGGACAAAAGAGAATTGCTACATGGAATGTCAGGATGATGTATGAAACAGGGAGGATGTCCAAGTAGTGAGAGAAATGAAGACCTACAATATGGGAGTACCTGGCCTGAGTGAGACCAGGTGGCTACAGACAGAACAGCTAAGACTTGCATCTGGAGAGATGCTGCTGTACTCAGGACAGAGGATGGAGCCCCCCCACACTAAGGGTGTGGCCCTGATGCTAGCACTGAAGGTACAGCAAGCACTGCTCGTGTGGGAACCAGTAAATTCACGCATCATTACAGCCAAGTTCACCACCAGAAAGAAGAACATCAAGTTGAACGTCATCCAGTGTTATGCTCCCACCAATGATGCAGACGATCAGAAGGAGGAGGATTTTTACCAACAACTCCAAGCAGTGATGAGGAGTCAAGGACATGACCATTCTGATGGGAGATTTCAATGCCAAGATAGGATCAGACAATACAGGCTATGAGGACATCATGGGGACACACGGACTGGGACAGATGAGTGAAAATGGTGAGCGCTTTGCAGACCAGTGAGCCCTGAACTAGCTGGTGATTGGTGGAAGCATCTTCCCACACAGACACATCCACAAGGCCACCTGGAGATCCCCGGACCATGTCACAGAAAACCAGAGACCATATCTGCATCAGCTGGAAGTTTAGGAGATCGTGGCAGAATGTGCGCGTGATGAGAAGTGCGGACATTTCCTCAGACCACCACCTTCTATTGACATCAGTGAGACTCTGGCTCAAGAGACTCAACAACTCTGGCAACACAGACAAGGTACAATGTTGGACTGCTGAAGAAAAAAGAAACAAGCAGCCTTCCAGATCAGCCTTGCCAACAGATTCCAGCGATTACAAGAGCTGATAGAAGACAGTGAGAGAGACACAGTGGCAGCACACTAGGAAAATCTGTCAGGATGCCTGCGAAGAAGTTCTGGGCAGGAAGAAAACTCAACACAAAGAGTGGATCTCTGCAGACACTATCCAGAAACTGGAAGAACGGAAAGAAGAAAACCATCTTGAACATGTGCCAGACAAGAGCAGTTAAAGCAAGAGCACAAGGAGTACACAGTAGAGGACAAGGAAGTGAAGAAAAGCATCAAGAAGGACAAGAGCAATTACATCGACATCCTGGCCAGTCAAGCAGAAGCAGCAGGACAGGGGAACCTGAAGAACCTACACTTGGTAACCAAGAAGCTGGCAGGCAAGTTTCAGCAGACAGACAAGCCAATGAAAGACAAAAACAGAAACCCACTAACAACTGGGGAACAGCTGAAGCGATGGGCAGAGCACTTCACAGAGCTGCTGAACCGCCCAACATGCCGTCAACATGCTACACAGCCTCTTCAGCATGATCTGGGAGAAGGAAGAGGTACCAGCCCAGTGCAAGGAAGGGCCTGTCATCAAGCTGCTGAAGAAGGGAAACCTCAGACACTGCAGCAACTACTGAGGGATCATGCTCCTGTCAGTGTCGAGCAAGGTTTTTAACAGAGTTCTGCTGGAGAGGTTGAAGGAGGCAGTCGACCCCAAGCGCCGAGATCAGCAGGCAAGCTTCCACAAGAACAGATCCTGTGCTGACCAGATCACCAGCCTACGCATCATTGTGGAGCAATTGCTGGAGTGGAACTCACCCCTCCATATCAACTTCATAGACTACAAGAAGGGCTTCGACAGTGTGGACTGAGATGCTGTGGAAGTTGCTGAGGCATTATGGAGTTCCCGAGAAGATCATCTCCCTCATCCAATGCATCCACCAGGACATGAGTTTCAGGATCACACACACTGGCCAGCTGCCAGACAGCTTGGAAGTGAAGACCGGAGTCTGCCAAGGGTGCTTGCTGCCATAATTCCTCTTGGTCATCGATTACATCATGAAGATAACAGGCAGGAAAAACGGGATACAGTGGACACTCTGGATGACCTCGACTTTGCTGATGATCTGGCACTCCTGTCACATAACTACAGCCAGATAAAGGACAAGATTACTCGCCTGGAGACTACATCAGCCGCGACAGGACTCCAGATCAATAAGAAGAAGACCAAGCTGATGAAGATTACCACTGCCAACACACCATTCACAGTTGGAGGAGAGCCCATCAGAGAAGTGGAGTCCTCCGTCTACCTGGGAAGTGTGGTGGATTGACAGGGAAACACAGACCGAGACGTCACAGCTAGGATTGGCAAGAGCAGCTTTTGTCATACTGAAGAATATCTGGGCATCAAAAGATCTGCATGAGAACAAAACTTCGCATCTTCAACTCTAACGTCAAGTCTGTTCTACTCTACGGATGTCAGACCTGGAGGACAACAAAGATGATGCAGCAGAAGATCCAGACTTTAACACATGCCTGAGGCGCATCTTTAACATCAGGTGGCCAGAGAAGATCAGGAACGAAGACCTGTGGGAGCGAGTGAGACAGAAACCAGTGGCAAAACAGATTCTGCAGAGGAAGTGGGACTGGATTGGACACACCCTCAGGAAACTAGCATCCAGCATCACACGCCAAGTCCTGACCTGGAACCCGCAGGGGAAGAGAAAGAGAGGTCGGCCTCGAAACAGCAGGGAACCAACTGGAGGGGAGTAGAGAGAGCATCCCAGAACTGAGTGCGATGGCGAGGGGTCGTCCATGACCTATGCTCCATGGTGAGCTATGGGCTTAAGTAAGTAATGCTAGCACCAGACAATACCAATAGGTCAGACTTCCCATGCTGATATAAAATTTGCTTTAATGGCTCATTGAACAACAATTTAGATATTTCTCTCATTTCAACTACCTTAAAGTTTTAAACAAACAGTAATAATTCCTCACCGACATGTTTTCGGGTCCAAATTCAAGCTAGTTTTTGCATTTGCATTGCCAAGACGTGTGCACTTGAACTTGGCTTTCATGCACTTGCAAAGAGAGCATAGGTTTGTGCAAGAGCACTTGACATCCAGATGGAATACTTCCTTGGTGGGGATCAAAAGGGTCCAAACTGGAAGCAGCTTACCACCTTCTTTCCACCCATGATCAGTGGGGTTGTTGACCGGTATCATGGACGTATGGGCTGTTGTCCAGATACTGGCTTGGTATACACTTCTCATTTATTTATTTTTATGGTGTAATTTTACAGGGACAACGCACATTAATATGTCATAAGATGTAGATCCAGAGCGTCGCGAGTTGGGTAAATTCTCTATACGTCCATGGTTTTCTGCGAGAAGAACTTCAGAGGTCAACGTCGCTGTCCTCTTTTGACTTGCTGGAGTAGAGCCTACAGACAAAGTTTGCACAATTTTTTTTCAGTTGTTGTGATGCTTGGAATAGAGTGCCATGAATTGCTGCAAACTCTTCCATGATGGGAGGTAGTTCCTCCATCAACTTGAAGCAATGTCGCTTTACCTTGAAGGAAGATGTGCTGTCTGATCCAGTGAATGTGTGGAAGAAAGCCATAGTTTTACACTGTGTTGGAGCCAGGTTCATGGCTATGGCGATGAGGAAGACCATTTTAGTTGACTTTCCTGCTTTGAAAGAGATCCAAATTGCTGCAGATGGAGTCCAAACCTGGATGTGGTGGAAACCGCTCGAAAGGATTACTACAACATCTGTCTGTGTGCACCATTCCAACCGATGTTTCAAGGGCATGCAGAAGTAGTACCAAGACACAGGTGTCTGCTTCCTCATGGTTACATTGTTGTGCATTGGTGAACTTCCAACATGATTGACTTGACTACCTGCAGTGATGTAGACATCCTCAGCAGAGAACCATCCTCGTGATCTTTGTGGACAGATATGAGAACAATTCTCTTGTTTTTGGCGTTTGCCAGTTTCATGGTATTTTTGCAGAACCGGATACTAGTTAATGCATGCCAGTTCCTCATTTTTTTCCCCCTCATAGCTCCTTTAATAGTCAGTGGATGATATTGGTCCCAGACAATGTCTACTCTTGCTGATTGCTTCAAGTCATGCTGAACTCTTTGACAGAAAACATTTTAAAAAACAGACGGAGGTCTTGCCCTGTACAGCTGTACCAGACAGTCAGTGAATCAGTGTTCCGCCATCAATGACGAAGTAATTCATAAGCATCTGGTGCAACTACAGTGGTGTGAAAAAGTGTTTGCCCCCTTCCTGATTTCTCATTTTTTGTATGTCACAATTTAATGTTTCAGATCAAACAAGTCTGAATATTAGACAAAGATAACAAGCAAACCCAAAATGCAGTTTTTAAATGAAGGTGTTTATTAAGGGGGAAAAACATTCAAACCTACATGGCCCTGTGTGAAAAAGTGATTGCCCCCTAAACCTAATAACAGATTGGGCCACCCTTAGCAACAACTGCAATCAAGCATTTGTAATAACTGGCAATGGGTCTTTTACATCACTGGAGAATTTTGGCCCACTCATCTTTGCAGAATTTGTAATTCTGTCACACTGGAGGGTTTTCCAGCATGAACTGCCTTTTTAAGGTCATACCACAGCATCTCAATCGGATTCGTGTCAGGACTTTGACTAGGCCACTCGAAAGTCTTCATTTTGTTTTTAAACCATTCATAGGAGGACTTACTGATGTGTTTTGGATCATTGTCCTGCTGCAGAACCCAAGTGCGCTTCAGTTTGAGGTCACGAACAGATAGCTGGACATTCTCCAGGATTTATTGATAGACAGCAGAATTCATGCTTCCATTTACCACAGCAAGTCTTCCAGGTCATGAAGCAGCAAAACAGCCCCAAACCACCACCATATTTTACCACTGGTATGATGTTCCTTTTCTGAAATGCTGTTACTTTTATGCCGGATGTAATGGGACACACACACACCTTTCAAAAAGTTCAACTTTTGTCTCGTCAGTCCACAGTATTTTTCCCCAAAAGTCTTGGGGATCAAGATGTTTTCTGGCAAAACTGAGATGAGCCTTTATGTTCTTTTTGCTCAGCAGTGGTTTTCGTTTGTCCTCTGTCATGCAGGCAATTTTTGCCCAGTCTTTCTTATAATGGAGTCATGAACACTGACCTTAACTGAGGCAAGTGAGGCCTGCAGTTCTTTGGATGTTGTGGGGTCTTTTGTGACCTCTTGGATGAGTTGTTGCTGCACTCTTGGGCTAATCTTGGTCAGCCGGCCACTCCTGAGAAGGTTCGCCACTGTTCCATGTTTTTGCCATTTGTGGATAATGGCCCTCACTGTGGTTCGCTGGAATCCCAAAGCTGTAGAAATGGCTTTATAAACTTTTCCATACTGATAGATCTCAGTTACTTGGCTTCTCATTTGTTCCTGAATTTCTTTGCATCAAAGCATGATGTCTAGCTTTTGAGGATCTTTTGGTCTACTTCACTTTGTCAGACAGGTCCCATTTAAGTGATTTCTTCATTGAGAACAGGTGTGGCAGTAATCAGGCCTGGTTGTGGCAAAAGAAACTGAACTCAACTAACTTTCTAAAGATGTGATAAACCACAGTTAATTTAGGTTTGGATTTTTTTTAATCCTTAATAATAAACACCTTCATTTAAAAACTGCATTTTGTGTTTACTTGTGTCATCTTTGTCTAATATTTAAATTTGTTTGATGATCTGAAACATTTAAGTGTGACAAACATACAAAAAAAAAAAAAAGAAAAGAAATCACGAAGTGGGCAAACACTTTTCACACCACTGTAACGCTTCGACAGAAGTCGACTCTTGTATACATTTTTGAATGTTTAAATGCTCTAAACACACGAGTAGAATGAAGAACTTTATATTTTACAGCCTAATCGTTTAAGTTTCATTTTCATTAAATTGGCCACATAAAAACTTAACCCAGATGTAGACATGATTGACCATCCAGTTTTCAGTAGTGATAGGACGCCCAGCTCCAGAGCTTTGGAGCATGCTCTGAGTAATCCAGGAAATATTTGGTGAAGTGCATTTCGAGGAGTGTATTGCTGACGTATGTGATGACATCACTAGCCTCACTGGCCAGTTGTACCACATGACTGGGTCAGGAAGCTGCTCATGATTTTGCACGCAACATGAAATAAAGGGAGCAACGACACATCCCCGTCCCGTGTTGATCTTTGACCACGTATGCAATTTGTTGCAGGCAATTTTCAGATTGAGCCAGCACCAAAAAACATTTTGGGAACATTTTGATTGCATTTCTCCCAATAAGGCATTTACAGTTATTAAGTTGGGTGCATTTTTTACAAATAGTGGTCATTTCTTGTAATTAATTTATTTTAGATGTATTTTTATCTGCAAGGTGAAGTGTCTGTTGCATTTCAAAGAGCTTGGATACAACAGGAACACATCTGTATGCCAAGGCACTCTCGTGTCCTGCATATGAATGAGGACAGAGGTGAACAGAGCTCAGGTAAGTCATTTGAAAATGCAGTAAGGTAGAATGCATTGTAAAGTTAAAAGGTTCTAATAATGTATTATTTAGACTGAAACGTTTTACAATGTGGGCTTAATGATACAAGTGTAATGGCATGCTAATGTATTTTTCAGGAGAGAAGAACACTGTAGATGAGGCCTTGGTTGATATGGTCATCAAGGATACTCAGCCCTTTAGTATTGTTGAGGATGAAACTTTAGGAACCTTGTTGAAGCCTTGAACCTGAAATATATCTTTCCCACAAGGTGTGTTAATGAGCATTATTATAAGCATTAAGTAAATATACTATGTGTAATTTAATTAACTAATATTTGCCATTCCAACTGCCGTTAAGGCTCTGAAAGCTATGGTGGAGGCCATGCAAAGTCACAATGGAGAAGGCAAAAACCTGCTTACAGAAGACATCGGTAGTGAGCATCACTTGTGATATGTGGACCTCCATAAATACAGATGCTTACCTTGCCGTCATCTGCCATTTTGTGGATGATGGCAGCAGCCTAGACTCAGTTGTTTTGGGAGTCCTACATTTTCCTCAGGCCCACACATCAGAAAATCTGGCAACAGTGAACCTCACTCCTAGAAGAGTGGGGGATCACAAACAAAGTGGCATGCCTGGTGACAGATGGTGCTGCCCACATGGATGCATGTGCCAGGGAGCTACATCTCCGTCACTCTATTTGTGTTGCACATACTCAACCTGATGGTTAAGAAGGCACTTGACCAGACCCCGGTGCTGGTTGACATCCAGGCCAAAATTTGGAAAACTGTGGCCCATTTCAGAAGTAGCACCACTGCAAAGGTACATTTCTTGACTTTGTTACAATGTAATTGATGACAGTTTTGGTTTGTTTCTTCTGCTTTGTCAGCTCAATTTTTAATTAGTTTAAGGAAAGGCTAACAAGTGCAAGAGCAAATGGGTAGGCCGACCCTTAGTGATTCAAAAGGTAGAGACATGGTGGAACAGCACCTAATACATGCTCAAAAGAATTTGAGCTTACAGAACCTGTGGGAGCAGCTTTAGCAAGCCTTAGTACAGACATCACCCCACTCTCCTCAGGAGTATGGCACTATTGCTGCATGTCTGCAGGTTCTTGCGCCATCTAATGATGCCACTTGTGGCGCTCTGAGGCGAAGAGGGTTTCAGGCTCCAAGGTGATCCTGTTGTTTTCTACGCTGGACCACTCACTGGAGGAAGGAGTGAGAAATGCCAGGCCAGTAAGCAGTTCTATGGCCCAACAGCTAAGAAAACAATTAAGGGAGAGGCTTCACACTCTGCAATCTATGAGTATTACGTCACTCGCTACTCTCCTTGACCCCCGATTTAAGGGCATTGGGTTATTCGGCCCCACTAAAGCTGCAGACGCAGTGAAAAGGCTCACATCAGAATGTGATGGGATTATGTCAAACAGTATTCCACCTCCCCTTCATCATCACCACTGCAACAATCCACATCAGAAGTTTCTCAGCCCGTGACCCAACGTAAGATATAAAATCAAAATGTTTTACTTTAACTGCATTTATATTAACCACCAACTCCAGTAACTTGTAACTTCTGTTTTAGGTAGCACACTTTGGCGTTATCTAGATGACACAGTCAAACAATGACACAAAATGTCAACGCTGATGCAACAAATTAAGTGCAGCGTTACATGACTGAACCCAACAATGGAAGACAAGACCCACTAATGTACTGGGAAAGACAAACCCGTCTACCCTACACTGTACAAACTTGCAGTAACCTTCCTTTGCATACCTGCATCCTCTGTGCCCTGTGAGAATATTCTCCAAAGCCGGAGAAATGATCTTTAACAAAATCACCTTAGTCCAAAGGCTGTAGAAAAGTTAGTATTTCTTAATAAAAATGCATAAGTGGCACAAGCACACCAAGTAACTCACGCACAGTCACTGTAGCACAAGCACACTAACATTCACCATAGTCACCCCAGTTTTACACACGTGGACAAAATTGTTGGTACCCCTCTGTTAATGAAAGAATAACCCACAGTGGTCACAGAAATAACTTGAATCTGACAAAAGTATAATAAATAAAAATTCTATGAAAATTAACCAATGAAAATCAGACAGTGCTTTTGAACTGTGGTTCAACAGAATTATTTAAAAAAAAAAAAAAAAAACTCATGAAACAGGCCTGGACAAAAATGATGGTACCCTTAACTTAATATTTTGTTGCACAACCTTTTGAGGCAATCACTGCAATCAAACGATTTCTGTAACTGTCAATGAGACTTCTGCACCTCTCAGCAGGTATTTTGGTTCACTCATGAGCAAACTGCTCCAGTTGTCTCAGGTTTGAAAGGTGCCTTCTCCACACGGCATGTTTTAGCTCCTTCCACAGATGTTCAATAGGATTTAGATCAGAGCTCATAGAAGGCCACTTTAGAATAGGCCAATGTTTCGCTCTTAGCCATTCTTGGGCGTTTTTAAGCTGTGTGTTTTGGGTCATTATCCTGTTGCAAGACCCATGACCTGCGACTGAGACCAAGCTGTCTGACACTGGGCAGCACATTTCTCTCTAGAATACCTTGATACTCTTGAGATTTTATTGTACCCTGCACAGATTCAAGACACCCTGTGCCAAATGCAGCAAAGCAGCCCCAGAACATAACAGAACCTCCTCCATGTTTCACAGTAGGGACAGTGTTCTTTTCGTGGTATGCTTCATTTTTGCATCTGAACATAGAGCTGATGTGCCTTGCCAAAAAGTTCCAGTTTTGTCACGTCTGTCCATAGGACATTCTCTCAGAAGCTTTGTGGCTTGTCAACATGCAGTTTGGCAAATTCCAGTCTGGCTTTTTTGTGTTTTGTTTTCAACAGTGGTGTCCTCCTTGGTCGTCTCCCATGAAGTCCACTTTGGCTCAAACAACGACGGATGGTGCGATCTGACACTGATGTACCTTGACCTTGGAGTTCACCATGAATGTGTTTAGAGGTTGTTCTGGGCTCTTGTTACCATTCGTATTATCCGTCTCCTCCTGCGGCCACGTCCAGGGAGGTTGGCTACAGCCCCGTGGATCTTAAATTCCTAAATAATGCACGGTGGCGGAGTGGTTAGCACTGCAGCAGCACAGCAACTCACCCTTGGCCGGGGGATCCTGGCTTCGATCTCAGCCCCCAACCAACAGTGATGTGTGGAGTTTGCATGTTCTCCCCGTGTCTGCGTGGGTTTACTCTGGGATTTCTCTGGTTTCCTCCCACATACCAAAAACATGCAAGTTGGGTTAAGTGGCATCAAACTGGGGATTCTAAATTGTCCTTGGGTATGACACAGTGAATGGTTGTCAGTCTCTGTGTTGGCCCTGTGACGGACTGGCGATCTGTCCAGGGTGTACCCTGCCTCTCGCCCAAGGATGCTGGGATAGGCTCCAGCCCCCCCGTGACCCAAAAAGGATTAAGCGGAAGAAGATGAATGAATGAATGAATGAGCAACTGTCGTCACAGGAACATCAAGCTGCTTGGAGATTGTCTTATAGCCTTTACCTTTAACATGCTTGTCTATAATTTTCTTTCTAATCTCCTGAGACAACTCTCTCCTTTGCTTCCTCTGGTCCATGTTTAGTGTGGTACACACCATGTCAACAAACAGCACAGTGACTGTCACCTTTTAAATAGGCCGACTGCCCTGGTTCTGGGGGAGGGGGCGTCCTCCCACCCACCGGGCCAGGGTCTGCGGGGTTGTGAGTGTGTGCTTGTGTATGAGCGGATGTGGTGGCTACCGGAGAGGTGGCTCAGTTGGTAGAGCATCCGCCCCACACCTGGGAGGCAGGGGTTCAAATCCCAGCCGGGTCATGCCAAAGACCATATAAAAGTGGAACTTCCTGCCGTCCAGCTTGGTGCTCAGCAATAATGGAATGGAGGAGGGAAATCTGTGGTGGCGCCTTGCATGGCAGGGGCCCTCTGATTCTGCACTTGGGGTGTGTGTGATTTACACTGTAGATAGGTAAAGCACAATCTTGTTCTACTGTACATGATTGGTTGTACGGTTGAATGACAATAAGGGTGATTTAATTTAAAGTGGGTGATGAGTGGGCAGGTGGGGCTGTGTGTGGGCATGTGTGATGGTGGGTGGAGGTACGTACACGTGTGTGTGTCATCGCAGTCTGTCGTGGGCGACAATGACCGTTTCATTTATGTCTGATCAGATTCCTCCACGCAGGTCTGTCCTTAGCCTTCCGCTGCCAGGAACTCCTGTCTATATCCAGCTTCCTCAAGTTTCTTTTTACAGTGTCTAAATCTGAGCCTTGGTCTACCCTGATTGCATTTGCCCTCATAACTGAGTAGAGTAACTGTCAAGGGAGACGCTGGTGGTCCATCCTCTCAACATGTCCGAGCCATCTCAGGTTTGTCTGTATTAGCATGTCCTCCATTGATGGTAGACCAGCTCGTTTCAACACTTCTATGTTGGTTATCTTGTCTTTCCATGAGATGTTCATTATGGCTTGAAGGTGTCTCATGTACGCGTGGAGTTTCTTTACCTGTACTCTGTAGACAGTCCAAGTTTCAGCACTGTACAATAGAGTAGCCAGTACTGTCGCTCTGTACACTTTGCATTTCACACGGATAGACATATGTCGATTGTTCCACAGTCTCTCCCCCAAGTTTCTAAACACAGTGCTTGGTCTTCCCATTCTGAGAGAGTTCATCCTCCAGCCTAGCATTCTCTGAAACAGTACTCCCTAGATACTTGAAAGTCTTGCACTTGACTAGTGGCTCTATACCAGTGCTGATCTCTTCTGGTAGTGATGTTGATAACTGGAACTTTGGTGGTTGATAAAGGCACTCCGTCTTCTTGATGTTGATTTGGAGGCTGAATTGGCTAGCTGCTCTTGCAAATTTCTCCACTAAAGATTGCATATCTTCCACACTGTGTGCAACTAGAGCACTGTCATCGGCAAAGAGCATTTCTCTTACTACCTTTATTGATGTCTTACTCTTGGTTTTAAACTGTGCCACATTGAACAAGTCTGCTTCTTTCCTTGTTTGAATGTATACTCCTTCTGAAGTGTCTTTGAAGGCCACCTCAAGCATGGCTGCTAGATATAGTGAGAAGAGTGTAGGCGCCAGCACACACCCTTGTTTCATCCCGTTGAAGCGGTTATTTGTGGGTAGATGTCTGAGGGGTGGAAGATGTGTGTATGGGTAGGAGAACTTTGTTGGGTGGCAGGGGTTGGGCAGTCCATCTAGTGGCATGGGGGCTGGCGTTTCGGGGCCTGCTTGTCCCGGCCGCCCTGCTGTTGTGTTGCGGGGTGAGGCACTTTGTCGCATCGCCCCTGGTGTCATTGGTGGTGGGTGTGTGTTGGTGCTTGGGGGACCATTGGTGCGGGTTGATGGCCGTGTTTCCATCGGGTTGCGCCGGCATGGCTGTGGTTGCAGGGCAGCCTGCGGCTGTTTGTGTGCGTCTGAGGTGGGTGGTCGTTGGCCTGAGTGGGAGCTCGGGGGGTGTCGCCTGGCATGTTGGGCGCCGTGTGGGTCCGGCCCATTGTTCACTATTGTGACTGCTGTTCATGTTTGTATGTGTAAGATGAGTGGAAATATGTATGGCTGCCCCATCATGTTAGTGGTGCTGGGAGTGCCGGGGCGTGATGCTGGTGGGGCCTGGGTTGCTTCCACTGGCAGCCCTCGCCCTGGGTTGGGATTTGGGGGCAGTGGGTGGCCTCATAATCCAGTCTGCAAGCTGGCTTCGGGGGGGGGGGGGGCCTCGCTTTTAGACTGCCTACCTCCCAGTCTTATTTCCTGCCCTCCCCCGACTCTGGGTGGAATATACATCTTTGTTACATTTAGGGCTTTGGGGTGGGGGTGTGCCGCACCGTGTCGGTGAAGGGGATACCTTTGCTGCGTGGTGGGGCTGCACTCACCTCAATTTTAATTGCATTTTAGACACTGAGGCCTTGGGGGCCCTGCTGCCCATCTCAGTGGCTAACGGTGCTCCCATCACTATCCCCCCAATTTTAATTGCACTTTGGTAGTCCACACAATTACATCATAACTGACACCCACCCACCATGTTCTGTGCGGGGGGGGGGTGTCTTCCCCCACCCCTGTTGCCCTGCTCTTGCTGGGGGCCTGGTGGGGAGCCTGGGACCTCTCATGTCAAAATCCCTGGGTGCTACTGAATATATAGATACAACCAAGGAAGTGAGAGGGGGGCTGAATATGAGTAAGTGAGAGTGAGGGGGTGATGAATGGAGGTGGGTCGGTTTTGTGCGGTGTTTTGCATGCCAGGTGGCATCTTGGGACGCCTGCGGTGTCTGCTCATTGTTCGCTCAGATGGGCGCCAGGGGTGGGGTTCTGCTTCTGTGGCCTGCGCCAGTGGTCTCCTTGGTCACTGCTGGGCACTGGTGCATGTTCAGGCTCGCTGCATCTGCTTCGCAGCCGCCTTATGAAGCAAAGGTGAATGAGGGGTGAGTTTGAATGGGTCGGTCTGGGGGAGTGAGAGGGGTGTGCATGGGAGCATGTGGGTGTGACGTGTGGGAAGGGGTGTGTCTAGTGCCTCTCGGCAACGTGGACTCCCCTGGGCGGGGGGACTTCTTTGGACGTGGGGGTCCCCAGGGTGTGCGACAGAGGCACTGGGGTGGGCCCGCTGTGGGGGTGTGGTCGCTGGCCTCCTGGTGCCCGGGCTCACCGCGCCGGCTGCTGAGCAGCCTGGCCTCCCTTGATTGTCCCTCCGGGGGCAGATCCCTGGCTTTCCTGGGGCTCGCTGACCTCGGGGCTGGCGGTTGGTGGCACTGCCTTGCCTGCTCGGGGTTCCCGGGGGAGAGCTGCTGTGACCAGCCCTCCGCGTCGCATGTTTCCTGACAAACCACTTACATGCACACACACTCATTTTGCGCGTTCATATATACAGTATATGCACAATGACAGACATACACGCACAAGTGCCTCTCCTTTAACAGGTGCGGAAACCAGACTCGTGTTGAGACATCTTCGGCGGAAGAAGCAGTTTGTCCCGCCCCCCCCCCCCCCTTTTGTCTGTTCCGCTCCCTTTTCTTTTCCCCCTTCACACACTTCCTTTCCCTCTTCCCCATCCTGTTGGGTCTTCCATGGGTAAAACAATTAAAATAAAGTATTAAAAGTTATTACAGGAGGAGTTTACAACAATATACAATACACAGTTCGGTACTCCATAAGTTCCTCTTGACAAAGTAAATCTGTTTTGGCAATATAAGGGTGACAGATCCCTCATCTGTTTGCCTAGCTCCCTGACAGGACAAGGGAAAAAATAAATAAATAGGCCAACTGACTGATTACAAGTTTGTAGACACCTGTGATGTTAATTAGGACATCTTGGTTGAACATGTCCCTATGGTCACATCATTTTCTTTTCTAGGGGTACCATCATTTTTGTCCAGGCCCGTTTCATGAGTTTGTTTATTTTAAAGTAATTCTGTTGAACCACAATTCAAAAGCATAGTCTGATTTTCACTGGTTAATTTTCATAGAATTTTTATTTATTACCACTTTTGTCAGATTCAAGTTATTTCTGTGACCATTGTGGGTTTTTCTTTCATTAACAGAGGGGTACCAACAATTTTGTATTATTTCTTTTTTCCAAAGTAGATTTATTAAATGGGCTGGGCTTCTCTGCTTGAACTGCTGCCTCTGCGACCCGGACTTCCGGAAAGGCGGTGGAAGATGGATGGATGGATGGTTTATTAAATTTCATTTTACACAAAAAATAACCATTGAGATGACATCTGCACAGCAATAAATGGTAAATGGTGTTCACTTATATAGCACTCTGTCTAGATGACCAAAGCGCATTACAGATCCTGCCATCCACCCATTCACACACTGATGAGGCGGAGCTGCCATACACAGGCGCTGGCCTGACCCACCAGGAGCAACTGGGGGTTCAGTGTCTTGCTCAAGGACACTTCGACATGCAGACTGCAGACAGAGTGGGAAGTGAACCCCTGACCCTCCAATCAGGTAGACAGCCATACTACACCTGCACCACAGCTACCCCCAATAAATTAAATAAGACCTTTAACCTAACAAAACACCCCCCCACACACCAAAAAAAAAAAAAAAAAAAAAATTAAAAAAAAAAAAGTTGGGCTCAAGTTCACATTCAACCAGGTATCTATGAATGTTCATGTAACTTATTTAAGAAAATCCTTGCAGCATAACAGCCAAAACATCAGGGTCTACATAGTAGAAATAAGGCCCCCAGGTTTATTAAAAAAAAAAAATATATATATCTTTTTTAAAGTGTAGCACATGTCAGATATTCCAATGGCACTAGGTCAAAACTTTCTACCAGCTTTTAACAATTGGTACCTTTTCACTAATCCACTGAAACAAAATGTTTTCCCTTGCAGCATATGTTAAGATTCAGTACAGCCTTTTATTTTGTGATGTACAGATCTACTTCCCCTACTCTGGTTTTCTCCCACAGGCCAAAGACATGCAGGTTAGGTTAACTGGCAGCAATTGGGGATTCTAAATTGTCCTTCGGTATGAATATGAGAGTGAATGGTTGCCCGTCTGTCTGCGTTGGCCCTGCAGTGGACTGGCAATCTGTCCAGGGTGTACCCTGCCTCTTGCACAAAGATGCTGGGATAGGCTCCAGCCTCCCTGTGACCCAAAAAAGATTAAGCAGTAGAAGATTGATAGAAGGTACAGATCTACTTGGGAGACCCAAAAGGAAGCACACTGGGTCCAATTCCAAATCAAATCCCAGTATTTTTCCATTTCTGCTTGTACATTAGACCAAAATTTTTGCACTGTCAGCAGTTCTCATAAAATAACTGCCCAAATTCATGCTTAAACACCTCACGTGGATCATTGACATTTCTTGAAAGATAGTACGTTTATTGAAATGGAAGATATATTAAACCAATAAAATCTGTAAAAAATCTGCATGATACACTTTTTGTCCAGTAGATGGCCTAGTAGAGCAAATAAAGTTTCACATAAGGCTTTGTCTATATGAACCATTTTGATGAAAAGCCTCAAGCCTTCAAGAAAGTGTCATCTGGCCATCACTAGTTTTCAGTACACCAGGAGTTATGAGGCATAAACTCAGCATAAAGACAAATGGTGGCCATCTTGGATTTTTGCACACTGGAATAGAGAGCCTAAGTCACGCCCCCTCTATTTCGGCATATGGGGCCTTAAATTGAAAAAAAGTTTCCATTGAAATGAATAGCAAGAGCGAAATTATTTTTTGAAATTAATTGAGCGAAATCATCAATTTTTGTCATGCGTTACATATACGTCTGTCAATTTAAAAGATAATTTCCATGTCATTAAAGTTGTCGGCTGTCATATAGTAACAGTAAATATTTAGTTTTTGTTACGATTAGTGGACAGCAACTCCCATTATCCCACATCAAACACTACCATGGCGGGAGATTACTAAAGCCTTGCCTTCTGACCGATGAAAAAAGAATCCATAGGAGAAAAACACAAAGGTATTGTTTTGTATTGTGAGAGCTGCAACTGATCCAGAAGACCGTTACTTCACTTCAACAAGAATTTCCTCTAGGTGGCATTGTTGCATCCCCCTGTGTAAAACTGCTTTTGAACAATCAGCCTTCTCAAACAAAGCTACAACAGAATGGAACAAGCTCCCCACTGCTTTGAAGACCAGAACAAATTAGACTTTTCCACAGAGACTAAAAAATGGATTTTAAGTAATCAAGTCTGCCAGCATCGACTCTCCCTTAAATAGGATTTGAAATTGTACTCAAATTGTTTTTTTATACAGTAGGTGGCGTCTCTTTTTTAGTCTTTGCATATTTATTTCTGAGCATTTTTACAATAGTAAAATCTCACCTATGAAATGTCTTGCCTTATTCTTTAGTTTTCTTTGTCCATTCATTACAACAGCTATTATGTGGCATAAAAGCTCAGCATCTTTATTGATCTGAATGACTGGTTTGTGCTTTGAAACCCTATAGCAACATGGTGACAGTACTGACTCATTCTGACAAGCCAAATGTGAGATTTAATGTTCATATCTATGGCTCCCACAGAGGAAGCTTGGTTATTAGCCTGGGTAAACAGTCAGTTGCCAGCTTTACTTTTTGTTTGTTCATTTTCTTTTAAGAAGGATGAAACAAGCAAGAGATATATAAACTACATTAATCTGCAGACTTGGGGTATATTCTCTTACCCTCAAGTAGGTGAGATGTTCCACTGTCCCCAGTGTTTTTGCTAAGCAAACCAACAAGAAAGAAAATGCATTTTTCCAGTATGGGGAATTTTTACTCAAGAACTAAACTGTCAACTCAGATTAGTTCAGCCATGGTACACAGTCCAGAGAGTATCCTGCTCCATGCTAGTGCCCAAAGAAAAGTGTTAAAAGCACAGAAGCTATTGTGTGTTCAGTTTCTGGTTTAAAGACAGCTAGCACAAAATATTACAGTACTTCGGTCTTTATTGGGGGCCTACAGTTGTTTGTGTTGTCAGAGACTTTAGAAATAACACATTAAAGCTGCTGTGATGTTGAATGTCTGAGGAACCTGCAAAAAAGCAGAGATTGGGTGAGTGTGAACATCTGAATAAATACTTCAGCCCTAAAAGTCTACATTTTGTATTATTTATTCTTCATAAATATGGATCATAAATTTTAACTTTTATTTTGTAAACTTTATTGATCCCCGGGGGGAAATTGAGGGCATCCACCTGGATGGATGAAGCAGCCACAGTACGGCGCTATCCCTTTACCATTCACACGCACAGTCACATCTAAGGCCACTTTAGAGTCTCCAGTTAACCTAACCTGCATGTTTTTGGCCTGTGGGAGGAAACCTGAGAACTCCCGGACTAAACCCACGCAGACACGGGGAGAACATGCAAACTCCACACAGATCACTGTTGGTCAGGGGCTGGGATCGAACCAGGGATCCCATGGCCAAGGGTGAGTTCCTGTGCTGCCACAGTGCTAACCACTGTGCCACCGCACCACTCATCTTTTTACCTTTTAAACTTACTCCCTACTTGTTTCAGGGACAGATTCTGAAACGCGACCTGAATTGCTTTCTATATGTGCCGTTTTTCTTTCAATATCTTCCTGCCTGCCTCAGGGACTACAGATGGAAATGAAAGCACCGCAGGTGCTGATGCCTTGTGCTTGTGGCAGGGTAGCATGGGTACTGAGTCATGCCATCCATGCATGGGTTTGAAATGCTTGGTATTCGTTTATGCAGGTATGACTGATGTCACCGTCACAGTCCACATGAAGTGTATGCCATCCCAGGGCTGTACGCTGGCATTTTTGTCAAGGAGCGCATAAAAAAATAGAAGCACAAGAATAAAATTGGCAGAAAGAAAAATGCTGGATAAACAGATTTTATTAATTTAATACATGTATATTTACACTATGGCATGCAATAGCAGATAATATCAAAACTTCAAAAACTATCACCATAATCATCAACATTAAATCAGAATGGGTTGAAATGTTTCACTGTGTGTAATGAATATTGAGAGGTTCTTGAATTATCTTGCAAAAAAATTATTGAACAGCAGTTTTTCTATTAAAAGAACATGCAATATTGTTATGTAGTTTCCAGCCTGTTATCGTCACAGCTGCTCCGACTGCTCACCTTCAGGTTCATCACCGTGGACCTCAGAGACAAACGAGAAGGAAAAAAATGAAAAATGTGATTACAGATGTGAAAAACATTTTTAAAGTCAGCACCATCAAATAAATTCTATTAGATGTCATGTTCCTATTCGGCTTAAGAAATTGTTTTCTGTAAAAATATCCAAGTGGTTTTTACATTTCACACCTCACATCAGCTTTGAGTAAATAAATCAATAAAGAAATGACGGGACTGTAAAAGTTATTTTAAAGGAAGTGATTCAATGATGTCACATCGTGGTGTTTTACATTACTGACATTAGATGAAAAAAAACTGAATTTTAGAGAAACCAATTTAACATTAATAAATTATTAATATATGAATCATGTAACCATGGAGCCACCAGTAGCGGAGCACGATGGAAAAAAATGTGACAAAACAGACTTCATCAAATGTTGCCGTGTTAGGAGGTGTTAATGTATTAACAATGAAACTGCTGCATAATTTAAGGGCAAAACTTACTTGTAAAATGTTTTTTCCCTCCTGCTCTTCTATTCTGATGTTATCTGCCAGTTTGACTTCAGAGGAAGGTCTGCTGTGATTGGCACGTTGCACTTGAGCAATATGGGAATTGCAGTTTTTAACCAATGAGCTGTAGACTACAGGAAGACTATACATTGTCCTTTATCCTCAAAAATAAAAAGCAAAACGTGTCTGAAAAGAAACAATGTATTGAATAAATTGTGTA
Source organism: Pholidichthys leucotaenia (assembly GCA_020510985.1). Classification (NCBI taxonomy): domain Eukaryota; kingdom Metazoa; phylum Chordata; class Actinopteri; order Cichliformes; family Pholidichthyidae; genus Pholidichthys; species Pholidichthys leucotaenia. The sequence goes on along the minus strand of CM035845.1, from coordinate 206,338,338 downwards.
GTTCCCAAATATGTTTAGTTTGCAGAAACAACTGCTGTTTTAAAAGTGTAGCACGAGATCGATTGTTGACAGGAAGTGCTCAGTGGAGCTGTAATAAAGGTGCACTGCCACCTCTACTGGGCCGGCATAGATATTACAATGGCATTTCAGCTGCACTGATGGTAAAGGTGAGATATTTTATGTTTTTCAAAAACAAAGTATTATCTCAAAATTCTGGCAAATTAAAAGTTGAGAAAATATGGCCATACAATGATACAAGCCTTTAGTTGCACTTAATTTTGACTGGGCTAGCTAAAAAGCTGGTGACAGACAGATACAACCACACACACACACAGTCAAGGTCTAAGCTTGGCCAGAGGATCCAGCTCATGCTTTAAGTTTATTCTTGTGCTTTTCTTTATTATTATTATCCTGAATTGTCACTGTTTTTTTCCGGTCATGATCTCCTGTGCTTGGTTTGCTTTTATTTTGACAGTTTTGTTTATTTCAGTTTTCTCCTTGCTTGGTTCCTGTTTTATTGGTTCCTGATTTTCCACAGCTGTTTGTTATTGGATTAATTCATGCTGGCATGGACCACACACTTCTGTCCGTTTGTATCCTGCCCGTTTTCTGCCAAAGTCCTGTGAGTTTTTGTTCTTCCCCATAGTGGATTATTTTTGAGTTTGATTAAATCCTGCAAACCTGAGTCCAGTAGTTTGGGTCCGAATTCCGCCCCAGAAAGGCTCACTTGACAGAAGGACGTTGCCAGTGAGGACCCAGCAGACTCCCAGGTTTGCTCATTATAGCTGGCTGCGTGCTGCTGACTGAGGATCAATTTGATTCCATGATCCGCCTGCGAGATCTTGTGGCCATGACCCGCAGCTCTTCCGACCCAGTGGAGGAATAATGATTATGGACCACCGCAGCACATGATTGAGCTTACGCTGCATCTGGGGGTGATTCCATTTGTACGGGACCTGCCCATCTACTATGCCCTGCGGTCTGTCCATCTAGGACCGCCGTGGATACGTGGAAGGAGCATCGGCGCTCCACCTCAGACGACCATAACCCTCCACCAGCCCCTCTCCGCAGCCACCCGGAAGAGAGTCATCTGGCGCATCAGCAGCAGCAGAGCAAGAGACAAGGCAAGTACTGTATTCTCATTTTTTCCTCTTCCATTAATGAGAGGTCTTGCTTTGCTCCCGATGGGGGAGCTGCTAAATTCACCCCACCTGTGTCTGTCATTTTCTCTGCTGCAGTTCCTATATTCTCCCCCTCACCTGCCTCTGTCTCCTCTTACCCGAGCCCCACGCCTGAGGAGTTCACCCGCCACTTGGAGCCGTCAGATCTCATCCAGGATATTGGTCAATGTTACACTTTCTGCCAGAGGATGGAAGGATGGGATAACGCAGCGTGGAGGGATACAGCATGGAGATGGGCTCATCGGATAGCTGCAGCAAAGCCCCATCTGAGGGAAAAGATTCCTGCCTTTCTCGATTTCCTGTGGTCCGACGAGTTTGCCTTCACACTAGAAAAGGAGGAGCCATCATCAGTTCCACAGTCCGGTGCTGAGGCGCATCCATCTTCTGTCCCTGAGGGCAATACGTTTCCGCCACTTATTCCACCAGTTTCCACTACTGAGGCTGGTAGTGGCCCAGTCAAAGATTCGTGCCCCTCGGCTGAGATGGCTGTGCCGGGGGTGGACCCCCGTGCACCAGGGCTCGAGGATTTGTAGCCGCTGCCACTTGGGGTCACTGATCTGCATGCTACATGTGAGGTTGCCGCAGATCAGCCCATTTTGTTGAGACCTGTTGTGGTGCCAGAGGTCGGCGCACCACCACCTGCCATTTTGGAGCCCAGCGTCCACCTGTCAGCTGTTTCTGAGGGCTGTGCGCCTCAGCCACCTGCTGCATAACTAACAACTCTTCTGCCATCTGTTTGTGAATTAAAAAACAAAAAAAACAAAACAAAACATGCATCCGCGTCCCCTGTGCCAGAACTCTCTGCATCCGCATCCCCGTGCCAGAACTCTCTGCATCCGAGGCCCTTGAGCTAAAAACACCCGTTATCTGTGTCTGCATTAAGGATTCTTGTGTTAGTCCCTGAGCTCAGAGTTTCTGTACCATTGGTACTAGAAATGGTACTAGATGTCTACTCTGTTCCAGCAGAGTAGACATCTAGGATTCTCTTCAATGGTCATCATAGACCGGAGACCGACGATAAGGATTCCTGTGTTAGTCCCTGAGCTCAGAGTTTCTGTACCATTTCCAGTGCATAAGGTATCCATGTTGCTGCCCGAGTCAGAAGCTCTTGCATGGTTTAAGATTTCCATGTGGTTGTCGCCGGAGCAAAGAGATCCTTTGTGGTCTCCAAAGCAAAGGGTCCCAATATTACCTTCTGAGTTTGAAATCCTCAAGTGTTTTTTTTTTTTGTTTGTTTTTTTTGAGCAGGGAATGCCGATGTCATTTCCTAAGCTTAAGGGTGTTACTGTATATTTTCACCTTCTCAGCTTAAGTTTTTTATGGCCACCTCTTGATGTTAACCGGTCCATGTCATCACCCCCCAAGTTTAAGATTTTCATGTTACCATTTGAGGTTAAAACTCAAGTTATCCCCCGAGTATCAAGATTCTATGTTGCTAGTTCTTGAGGGTAAAATTCCCATGTTATCTCCAGAGTTTAGTGGTTCTTTGTCATCTCTAGAGTGTAAAGATTCTTTGTTGCTAGTTCCTGAGGGTAAAATTCCCATGTCATCTCCAGAGTTTAGTGGTTCTTTGTCATCTTCTCTAGAGGTTGAAATTTCTGAGGGTAAAGCTTTCATGTTACTTTCCCTGGAGTATGATGCTCCCGTGTCAGCTTTGGAGCTGTGAGCTCCCGTGTTCCCTTCTGAGGTTAGGGCATCTATGATGTCTAACCTTTGGGGTGTTGGGGGCTATGTCAAGGTCTGAGCTTGGCTGGAGGATCCAGCTCATGCTTAAGTTTATTTTTGTGCTTTTCTATTATTATTATTATCATCCTGAGTTGTCATCATTGTGGTTTTTCTCCAAGTCTTTTTATTAGTATTTGGTGTACATGGTACATAAACACACATACAGGAAGAAAAAAAAAAACAAAAAAAAACTCAAGCAGAGCCCCATCCCTCTAATACTGTATCATTCAATAACTTGACATTGATTGTGTTAACAGCCATATATTACCATCCTCATAAAGAAAAATAAAAAATATGACAAAATAGTTAATTATATCAATTGGACAGTGGTAATACAAGGCAGGGGAAGAAATAAATTAAAAAAAGTTAAGCACAATACTGGGTTTTCTGGGTCTTCATTACCAACATTCAATTTCTCCATATATTTTAAGAAAGGTTCCCACGTAGTGTGAAATTTTTGAGCACAACCTCTCGTAGAGTAACAAATTTTCTCCAGTGTCAAATGATGCAGAAGGCTCTCAACCCACATTTTAAAAGTTGGGGGAGCTTCTCCTTCCACTTGAGGATTATCAGTCATCTGGTTATAAAAGTACCAACAGCTATTGCACTCTTTATCTTGTGGTGACCCAGCACAATACAGATTGACTCTTATTCACTCAGTGGGGCTGGAGGAAACTGAAGACAATTAGCATACAAAGGACAATGCACAGATGGACAAAGAGCCACAGGAGGCAGTCAGACGGGACTGTATACATGTGTCCTCGAGCCAACCAATGTCATGCTATTCATGTGTATTGACTGATGCTAATGTGCCATGCATTCTCTCTTCCTGTATCACTGCATAAAAGAGCTTGTGTGACATGTCTCAAGAGCACAGTAGACCTCTGTAGCGCACAGCGCTACAAGTGCGTCTCATTATGTTGAAGGAAAATAAAAACTCTGCAACCTTCCAGCTCGTTGCATCTCGCCTGATCTTTTACCTCCACAGTCTGATTAAAAAGAGCATCTTGTTGGGTTATTCCAAATATTGCAGTAATGGCAGATGGTTGTAAGGTTGTTTGTAAAACATCTGAAAACGTTTTAAATATCAATTGCCAAAAGTTATCTAGTTTCGGGCAGAACCAAAACATATGTGACAGGGTGGCTGGTGATTGTCTGCGTCGGTCACACTTGGGATCAGTATTGAGTGTGAACTTTGCAAGTCTCACTTTAGACCAGTGGAGGCAGTGTACAACCTTAAATTGGATAGCCATGTGACGCAGGCATATTGAAGAGTAAATTCATTTTATTGCTTCATCCCAAATTTCCTTAGGGATTTTCAGCTCCAGAGCCTCCTCCCACTGATTCTTTAGTGACATCAAGGGTTCCAAGTTGTATGTGTTTAGTAACGAATAGACCCTCCCAGTAGTCCCTTTAGAGCTCATTTTAAGTTTCAAAATGGAGTCTAAGAGAGACCTGGGTGGCAGGGATGGGAAGTGAGTGAATGATGCTGATATAAAACTACAGAGCTGCAAAAATCTAAAGAAATGGGAACAAGGGATATTAGATTTAACCATTAATTGATCAAAGGATACAAATATTGTCAATAAATAAATCTATTGTGACAACACCCCTCCCAGCCCAATCATGAAAGGCTTTGTCTGTGGTTGAGGGTGTAAACTGATGATTTCTTGCAACAGGGGCACAAACTGGCATATTTCTAAGAAAAGGTTTGTCTAAACTGTGTCCATATCCTAAGTGTTTCACGATTGGATTTGAGGTCAGTTTAGATGGAGTCCAGAAGAGGAAGTTTTGAGCAAAGCAGCGAGTACAAAAAGGTATGAGGACAGGAGGACTTTTCCATCCGCAAGCAGTTCAATTGCGAGGGCAAATAAAAGTGGCGACAGGGGGCAGCCTTGTCGGGTGCCACAAAGAAGAGGAAAATAAGAAAGACTGTTTGTTCTGTTGGCTGCTAAAGGTGAAGAATATAAAACTTTTATCCCGGAGATGAATCCCTCAAAGCCAAACTGCCGAAGGGTATCAAAAAGATAGTCCCACTCTACCCGATCGAAAGCTTTCTCAGCATCAAGTGATATTAGTATTTCTGGAGTTTTGGGTGAAGTGGGACCATAAAGGACATTGAGTAGGTCAGCACGGTGGTGCAGTTAGCACTGTTGCCTTACAGCTAGAAGGTTCCTGGTTCGAATCCCCAGGCTGGCAGGGGTTGGAACCTTTCTGTGTGGAGTTTGCATGTTCTCCCTGTGCTGCGTGGGTTTACTCCGGGGGCTCCGGTTTCCTCCCACAATCCAAAGACATGCATGTTAGGTTAATTGGCTGTTCTAAATTGTCCCTAGATATCAGTTTCCTATAGGCCCTTAGAATAGAGGGTTAGTACTAGTGAATGTGCTTTGAGTGGTCTTTGTGACTAGAAAAGCGCTACGTAAGTGTAGGTTGGTTAGTTAGGTGCCTGATAAAGAATGAGTGACGGTTTTTAATGAAGCCTGTCTGATTATCAGCTGCTATTAAAGGCAGGACTGATTCTAAGTGGCAGGCTAGCATTTTTGAAAGGATTTTACTGTCCACATTTAGGAGTGAGATAGAATGCAATTCCTTTCGTCCCAAGAGATTTTCCCCCCCCCCACAATATCTTTATTGAACCTTTTTTTTTTTTTTTTTTTAACAAACATGACACAAACAATCAAACACTAACACTAAAGTACTACAAAAAAAATGCACTAAAAACACCCACAACCACCAACAAAATCAAGTCTTCAACAATGCTCCTCTGTTTAGTCTAGACAATCCATTACATAAGTATACATATTATGTTCACCAGTTTGGAATTTACAAGGTCCACACACATCATTCACCTTCTTCTTCAAGAGTTATGTTTAAATTTTTTACATAATCAATAAAAGGTCTCCATATATTCTCAAACACAATTTCCTTTGATTTCAGTATGTATGTTATTCTTTCTAGTGGAAGGTTTGTTAACATCTGTCTTAACCACTGAGTCACATCTGGTCTATGAGTCTTTTTCCACAGTAGTGAAATACATTTTTTGGCATTAAGCAAACTGAGGTCTATGAATGTTCTTTCACTTTTATTAAAGTTATGCTTTTCTGGGTACAGACCCAACAAAAACAGTTTAGGATTCAATATGATTTGTTTTGAGATTATTTTTTCAATTGTTACCCTCACCTCTTCCCAAAACATTCTAATTATTCTACATTCCCATACACAATGAAATAGGGTTCCTTTACTTTCCATGCATTTTGTGCACGTATCTGGTATATTTTTGTTATATCTATTTAACTCCTCCGGTGTAACATACATCCGCATTAACCATTTAAAATGTATCAATTTAAGACGTACATTTATTGATTTGGTTTGAGCTTCTGTACAAGCCAATTCCCATTGTTCCTCTGAAATTTCAGTTTGCAGATCTTCTCTCCAGTAGTTTAATCTTTTGTGAGTTTTCACTTGAGGATAGTGTCAATAGTTATAAAACTCTGAAATACCCTTTTTACTATCTTTCATCAACATTTTTTCCAAGGATGAATAAATAGGTCGAGTGAGAGCTTTATTTTGATTTGATCGAATAAAGTTTCTAAGTTGAAGATATTTAAAAAAAAATGTGTTCTATTGAGATTAAATTTGATCCTCAGCTCTTCAAAAGACATTATGTTGTCTGCACATGGCAAATATAAATCTTGAATCTTTTGAATCCCTTTTAAATTTCATACTTTAAATACAACATCCGCTCTCCCTGGTTTAAAATATTGATTACCCCATATTGGGCTAAATTGTGACAATAAGTGTGGTTCTTTTAAATAGTTTTTAGCTTCACACCATATTTTGATCATATGCTTTACAAATGGGTTTTTAACTTGTTTTTGTAATTTTTTTGCCGAATCTGAGTATATGAATATGGGAAGAGGTAAAGGTAAATTGTATGATTCCATTTCAGTCCAGTGAGAGGGATCATTTAATGAAAAATAATATGTCATAGACCTCAGTTGTGCCGACCAATAATACAACATAAAATTTGGACATTTCAGACCTCCACGATCAAATGGTAAATATAATAAAGACAGACGTAATCTAGCCCTCCTGTTGTTCCATATAAATTCCACTAACTTTTTTTTAATTCTTGAGAATAAATCTAAAGGTGGTGGTAAGGGAATGTATTGAAATAGGTAAAATATTACTTTTAAGTATATTGATTCTCCCGATCGACATTGGTAATGACATCCATCTCTGAATTAACTCATTACTATCTGTCATTAAGGCTTCATAGTTGACACTGGCGACTGATTCTAGCTTAGGCACCATTTGGATTCCTAAATATTTAAACTGATTTACAACGTTGAATTGATTTACCTCAGGGGCTGGGTAATTTCTCTGGGTCTCATTTAGCATTAATATTGAAGGTTTTATTTATTTTATATCCTGATATTTCCCCAAAATTCTTTATTAAATTCAACAAGGTCGGAATTGATTTTTTAAGATTCGACATAAACAAAATTATGTCATCGGCGTACAGGGAGATTTTATGTTCTGTTGGTCCAACTTTAATTCCATACATTTGTGAATGTAAACGTATCGCCATCGCTAAAGGTTCAATTGCCATAGTAAACAGTAAAGGTGAAAGTGGACAGCCTTGTCGACATCCTCTATTGATTTTTATTGATTTTGAAATATTGTTATTTGTTAGGATTTCTGCTGTAGCATTATTGTATATTATCTGAACCCATTTTATGAAATTATTTCCAAGTCCAAACCTTTGTAAGACTTCAAAAAGAAAGGGCCATTCGACTCCATCAAAGACCTTTTCGGCGTCCAGTGATAGGAGAGCTGTATCCGGTGCTTCTTTATTAGAATAAATAATATTAAATAGTCTTCTTACATTATGGAAGCCTCGTCTTCCCTTTATAAAGCCATTCTGATCTCGATTAATAATATTTGGTAAAATTTCTTGTATTCGTCTTGCTAAAATTTTACAGATTATCTTAAGGTCGGCATTTAATAGGCTTATTGGTCTCATATTTTCACATTTATTAGAGGGTTTACCTGGTTTTGGCAGCAGTATAATTAAGGCATTATTCATGTATGATGGTAAATTACTATTTTGAAATGCTTCTAAAACCATTTCCAAAAAAGGTTTTATTAATTTATTCTTAAATTTTTTATAAAGGTCAACTGGAAGACCATCTGGTCCTGCACTTTTTCCTGATTTCATATTATCAATGGCTAGCCCAACTTCTTCTTGACTAATTTTAGACTCCAATATCTCCCTGTTTTCATTTGGAATACACGGTATAGACAGTTCGTTCAAAAACCCATTTAGTTTTGTTAAATCAGATTCATTTTTGGTATCATATAATTTTTCATAGTAATCTCTAAAGGCTCTATTAATTTCTAAAGGATCTATAACTACCTGTCCGTTACTTATAATACTGGTAATTGGTGTTTTAAATTCTAATTGTTTAATCTGCCATGCCAATAATTTTCCTGATTTTTCACCTTGTTCATAAAAAGATTGAAACAATCTTAGAAGACTCGAGGCAGCTCTATTCGCTGATTTTTTGTCATATTCAGCTCTCAAAATCAGTAATTCGTTCTCCAACCTTGGATCACTTCGTGCATACACTTTCCTGAAGACTTTTTATTTTATGTTCCAATTGGGCTCTCTCCTCTCGAGTCTTCTTAGATTTTGAACCTGTATAACTAATAATATGTCCCCTAATAAAAGCTTTGAAAGCCTCCCACTTTACACATGCTGATGTTTGTGTAGTATTGATGTCAAAGAACTCATCTGTTTTTCTATGTACTTGACAAATTCCTCATCCTGAAGCCATTTATGCTGAAATTGCCATCTACCCGATTCCTTCGTCAATTTCTTATCTACATATATTAGACAGCAGGGTGCATGATCAGAGATCACAATGTTATCATAAAAGCAGTTTTGAATCTTGGACCTTAATTCTGTGGAGATCAAAAAATAATCAATACGTGAGAATGTCTTGTAGGTACTGGAACAACAAGAGTAGACTTTAACTTGTGGTTTCATTTCTCTCCATATATCTAGCAATGTCAATTCTTTCATAAAATGATTAATGGTCATCCTACATCCATTGTGCGTACAGTCCAGTCCTGTTGATCCATCTATACCAGGATTCAATGTATAATTAAAATCCCCTGCTATTATATGTTGCCCTGTAAGTGATGATAAGATAAGAAATAAATTAGCAAAGAACTTTTGATCATCTATATTGGGACCATATAAGTTCACCAAATTTATATTTTCTAATAGTAAAGATCCTTGAATGATTACATATCTTCCAAATTTGTCTCCAATTACATTTTTCACTTGAAATGGGACTGATTTATGTATGAGAGTCATAACTCCCCTGGCTCGGGATGAAAATGATGAGGTGAAAACACTTCCTTGCCATCTACTCCTAATTCTTTTCCTATTCCTAATTCATTTTTACATCCTCCTCTATTAGATGAGTTTCTTGTAAAAACACAATTTTTGAACCCATGTCTTTTATTTTATTCATAACTTGTTTAAGTTTTTTTTAAATTTTGTAGACCTCTGCAATTCCATGAAGTTAAATTAAGATTAACGCTTTGGTTTATGATCAATAGGGAGTTTGGGATTACCTTGCAGTGTAAACATGCTCATACAGAGAAGCAAAAAAATGAGTGGTTGAACATTCATCCTACAAACTACACAAACAAATTCCCCCTTCCCACATTTGTGGCGATCCCCCCAAAATCAAAAGAAAAATTCCGTCTCCCGATATAGCCATCGACCGCTCCACACCCATGAGGAACAGCCAAAGCCACTCCTTCATCCTCCCAATCACCCTAACTCTACTGCTTTTAATGATGTAACATTAACTCTCTTCTGTAGTTTTCCAACTTAACTCCAAAATTTTTAGCAACTTTGTACATCATAGTTTTTTTTTTTTTTTTTTTTTAAATATATAATACAATCTATATTTTGTAAACTTGCTATTTGCTTCAAGTCAGTCAGATGCCTGTGCAAATGCTTAAATATTCTATCTTATAATTTTGTTCATGCTTAGCTCCCACCAGTCTCTTCTTGGATCTTCTTGATGAACTCCTGCGCCTCCTCTGGGGTCTTGAAGATGTGGGTTCTGCCCCCATACGTGGTCAACAGTCTCGCAGGATAAATTACACCATGACGAATCCCAAGGTTGCGCAGCTCTTTACGTACGGGATCAAACTGCTTCCTCAATTGTTGGATTCCTGTGGCCAAATCTGGGTAGAACCGCACCTGCTGGTCCTGGTGTTTAATCTCTCCTTTAGCTCGTGCAGCGTTGAAGATCTTCATCCTGTCTCTGTTGCTGAGGAACTTCATAATTAGGGTCCTCGGTGGTCCCTTATCTCTCCGTGGGCCAATACGGTGTGCGCTTTCCAGAACCACTGCTGATTGCAGCTCCGCGCTGCCCAGCGCCTCCGGAATCCACTTTTCCAGAAAGGAACATGAGTCCTGACCTTCCGATTCCTCCGGTAGACCCACCAGCCTCAAGTTGTTCCGTCTCGACCGGGACTCCAAATCCAGGACATTATCTTCCAGACATTTATTTTTTTTTCCAAAGTGCGCACCTTTAATTGAAGACAGGTGACGTCATCTTCAGCACTAGAGACACGAAGCTCCCCCTGCGCCATTCGTTCTACACAGTCACCCAATTCCTTTCTCATTCCTTCCAACGCTGCCATAATCCCATCAAATTTAGAGGAAAAGTCTGCTCTCATTGAACTTATGGCAGCTAGCACCGCACCTGTGCCGTTTCCCGCAGATACCGCACCGCTGCTAGCTTCCTCCGCCATATATGGAGCTTTATCTGCTGCGTCACAGACCTGAAAGTCCGTTAATTTGGACTGTTTCGGCGGCTCGCTTTTTCCTCTACCTGGTTTTCCAGCCTTAGGCTTCACCGACATATCCTCGCCCAAACGCTGGGATACGTTCTGTCCCAAATGAGAGAGTTATTTGCCGATTTTTTTTCTCCAGGACCAGAGCAGAGTGAGACGTGTCCTTCTCACGTGGCAGCCATAACCGGAAGTCGTCCCAAGAGATTTTTATCATTTTTAGGGATGAGAGAGATAACTGCTTGTTGCATACTCAGTGGAAGAGAGCCAGTAATGAGTGATTCTTCAAATACAGAAAGGAGAATAGGAGATAGTTGGTCAGCAAATTTCTTGAAGAATTTACTGGGGAACCCATCAGGCCCAGGGGTTTTTATAGATAGATGTACTTTATTGATCCCAAACTGGGAAATTACAGTGTAACAGCAGCATGACAGTTGACAGCCAAACAACAGAAACACATACGACAGACAAAGGGATTACCCATGGAAAGTAAAAAAAACTAACGACTATAGAACCTTTATACATCAGCTTAATATATGATGACCCGTATAAACATGAATCATCCCACTGCACAAGAAGGACTATCAGGAGCAGAGTGAAATTTGAGGTAGCAGTTAGTCTGTAAGGTGCAGTGTGGCAGCATAGCTATGACCAGAATACAACATCATAGTGAGTTATTGTACAGTGAAATTGCATGTGGCAGGAAAGATTTCCTGTACCTGGCCGTTCAACAATGAAGCTGTAGTAGTCTACTGGAGAAAGTGCTTCGCTGCCTATCTAGTGTGTGGTGGAGGGGGTGATCAGGATTGTTCATGATGGATCGCAGTTTATTTAGTGTTCTCCTCTCCACCACTGTCTCAAAGGTCTCCGGTCTGAGACCAATTACAGAGCCAGCCCTCTTGATAATCTTGTCAAGTCTGTTGGTATCTCTGGCCCCAATACTGCTACCCCAACAGACCGCAGTAAAGAAGATGGCGCTGGCGACAACAGTCTGGTAGAAAAGCTCCAGCATCCTGCTGCACACATTGAAGGATCTCAGCTTTCTCAGGAAGTAGAGTCTGCTCATCCCCTTCTTGTGTGCAGCATCGGTGTTGGATCTCCAGTCCAACCCGCTGCTGATCCTGACACCCAGATATTTGTAGTCTTCAACCACTCCCACATCCTCCCCTCTAATCTGCAGTGGCTGAGAAGGAGCCTTCCTCTTCCTGAAGAGAATCACCATCTCTCTGGTCTTGCTGACATTCAACCTCAGGTGATTCTGTTCCGTCCACTCCACAAATCTGTCTACCAGTGCCCTGTACTCCCCCTCCTCTCCTCCTCTTAAGGGCCTTTTCCACTAGCACGCTTTAGCGCGACACGGGACGGTTCAGCACGCTTTGTACGCTTTTCCACAAGCCCCAACACGGTTTAACAGCCGCGATTCTCAGCCCCGCTGAAGGGCAGGGTACAGCAGTGCTGAGCTGGGCCGTGTTGTGACGTTAACAGACTGGTCACCGCTGATTGGTCAGGTCATAACCGGCGCTGATTGGTCAGGTTGTAACCGCCCCTCTCCTCCTCTTCTACCGAATCTTCACGACCTTCTCAAAGTTTTTGAAAAAAAAAAAAAAAAAAAGAATCTAGACGACCGCCATTACTCAGCACGCAACCACTGTTGGCGGTTTATTTTCAGTGTATTGCTGTGCTATTTTCATTTATTCTCTATCAAAAATGGCTTCGCATAATAAGGGTGTTCCATAGACCAATAAGGAGCTGCAGTGTCTGCTCACTGCATTGTCAGACGAACGTATCCAGCGCGAGTTAGACGGAGCCACCCGGAATGAAAAAATATACCGGGAGGTCTCGACATCGGAGTCCTTTAACAGTGAGTTTTAATTTTTTTTTATTGTGCGTTTTTTCGCAAATATATTCGGTAAGACGCTCAGTTTATTTATGCAATAAAAAAGCTGTTCATTTGTGGATGATGACCGCTGCTTTATCGCAGCACACTGCGGACTCGCTTTTCTTTTAATTATTCATGTGAACAATACGCTGAAATAAGCTTATGTAATCTCGTTAAAAACTATTGTCTTCTCTGTATATCTTAAACTTTCATGCTGTATTTTATTGTGTGCATTTTCCTTGTGGTATCCACGCGTCCGCAGCGCCAGCCCGCCCGGATTCTCCAATGTGAATCTGTCCCGCCACCAGGCGCAAAATGTATTCAATGATAAATATTTGCAACATTTAAATGAGGTTGCAGAAAACGCGAGGGTATCCCTGGACCTGGCAGAGACGGCTTCATTCAACAGAGCCTTCCTGACCCAGTTTGGGAAGCTGGGAGAGGCACTCAGTGGTCGGCATGTATAAAATGTCGATTAACTTTCATGTTGTGTTGCAAAGTTTTTTTTTTATTTTAATATTTTGTATATAATAAAATGGAATTGTTTTGCAAAGTGTGGTTTGTCTGTTATAACACTGAATTATAAAACAGTATAATTGCATAGAAATTCCATTGCCTAGTCTGATGAAAATGATGCTGATCAACCTGTCAGGGGTCAACCATTGTAAAGGTAATGTAATTTTTAACTAGACCAAAAAACAAATGTTTTTGTAAGCTTTCTGTTCTTTTTATTGAAATATCATAAAAAATTAGCAACACATGATACAGTTCTAAACTTTGGGTAAATTTTTTTATGTTAACATAAGAAGTTGCACAGTTGGACTTTAAAATGCAGCAGGAGAGACTGATCAAGCTTACAAGTCAAAAAGTAAGTATATGTAAATTGAATGTTCTATCGGCATTCCAAATTCAGAGAATTACAATACTTTAGGAGTGTAGCATCATCTAAACGGAAAATAATAATACTGTTGTTCCAAACGTTGACCTGAAGGTGAAAAACATGAATTTTTTTTATTCAGTACATCCAAAATGCCCTAGGATGTAAAAAATAATACAAATTGGTGTTGGCCAGTGTGCCACTGTCTCATTATTTAATACGAATAAAAACAAGTTTCAGCTCATTATTTCTAGGTCATTTGGCAGTTAATTCAAAACAAAAGTGACTTGTGTTGTTGCAGCTTTTTTATCAGAGAGTTTCTCCAGTTTTGGAGCATATAATCATCCGTCCCTTAACTGTTAAACATTAAATAACAGCAGACAGATTGGCAAAGGATACACAATTGTGTTGCTGTAGCCTAAAACCGCTGTGACCCACTGCTTGTGGTGCTACCTTTCATGTGTGTGCTTTTTATGAATATTCACACGTTTTTGTCAGTACAAGCGGGATAGTATTAAATTGAAATATTCATTCATATTTCATCTCGCTGCCTGTACCCTTGTCTGGCGGTCCTTTTTGGCGTTTACGGTGAAAAAAGCCACAGACCGAGGAGTGGCCTTGTACAGCTATGTGTTATGTTTTGCTTGAGTCTTCTCAAAGTTTTGGAAAAAAAAATGTTTTGCTTGAGTCGTGTGCGTACATCACGGGAGTGTGGCACCGCCTCGCTGTTATAAACCCACCCACCCCAGCACAACACCCATGCCAAACACCGTGCTAATGGAAACAGAAGCATGCCGAGCCATACTGAAGTGAATCGAGCCGTACCGAGGTGTGCTGGGCTAGTGGAAAAGAGGCTTTATACACCCCACAACAGCTGAGTCACAGAATTTTTGCAGGTGACACGATTCAGTGTTGTACTGAAAGTCCGTGGTGTATAAGGTAAAAAGAAAAGGAGAGAGCACAGTCCCCTGTGGCACTCCCGTATCACTAGCCACCACTCCAGACAAGACACTGCCCAGACTGACAAACTGTGGTCTGCCTGTCAGGTAGTCTGTAATCCAGGAGATCAGAGCTGTCAACCCCCATCACCCACAGCTTCTCGCCCAGCAGCAGTGGCTGGATGGTGTTAAAGGCGACAGACATTGACATTTTTTTATTGAACCAATCAACTGATTGTATGAAAATATTCCATTCTTCCCATTCCCCTGATTTAATATGTGTCACCATCCTACATAAATGAAATTATTTAGTCATAGTCCATCTTTCACTCAGTGATGCTGCAGTACCGCCATCTGCCGATAGGTGCGTGCAGCCTTCACGTCAATTCGGTATGAAAAAAAATTGCAGAACGAGAGCAAAGTGATTCGGACAGCAATTATTTTCTAGAGTTTGACGACCTCAATATAAATGATTACAAATGATTACATTGACAATGAAGACGTTTTGGGTGGTGTGTGGGCTGTCAGTCTTATTTGTTCGAGGGAGAGGAGGAAGACGCAACACAGACGGGAAAAGAACACGTTTACGATCGGCTGTAAGATATTTCTAGGTAAAAGATGCTTACAAATATTTTTCTTTGGCGACATGCATGGTCACACACTTAATTTTAAAAATAAAACTACCCATTGGTCACTCGCTGCCTGATGGCATGTTAATCATCTTCTCAGCCGCTGATTAGCACCTGCTGGTCTGTGCGCAGCTGGAGCTGATGAGACAGATGACGGCCCACATCGTCCACACGAGTGAGTTTATAAACAATATTTATTCATTTGATTTAATTTCCCAGATGAATTATGAAGAAACCATTCAATAATCAATGCAAACGGAATAATCAATGCCAACCCCATATTTTTCAGGCGATACAGATTCATAGTGTTGGGGATTTTTTTGGAGAAGTAGTGAGGGTTATGTTGCCTGCCTGTGCGGTGAGCCTCAGAGAAACATTCCCATCTCATCACTACAAGGGATTTTGCCTACCAAGATTAGATTTGTGAACAATGTTATTTAAATAAAGTTTTGTAAAATCATATATTGAGTTATTATTAGTATATTGAGTTTATGAAATATAAATTGATCAAACAGGCACAACCACCTCCCTATACAGCACTGAATATTTCATATTTGATGAGTATGAACACCCTAATATGCTAATATTTGGTAAGTTGGTAAGGCAATGCAAACCATGGCTTGGAATTCATTTAAGATGTTAAGTAAACATTTGCAGTGAATATTAAAAATAAAAAAACGTACCCTGTTTACTTCTCGTGTTCTGACAGTTGATTGTCACTGACCCCGTTCTCAGAGTCACACTTGGAAATCGAGGCATATATAGTTGGAATAGCCGTTTTCTTTATCAGAAATCTTTTGGCAAATTTCATTTCAAATTGACAATGTCTGGCCCAGGAAACACGCACGCAGGCTCAGGATAGATTTAACAGCTTTATTCAACAAGCAGGTGTGTGTGAATGGATTTATGGGGATGTGCTGACGAGGGGCAGGTGTGCGCGCAGTTGAATCCGCTGAGGAGCGGCGAGTCGTGACACAAATTGCATCTTATTCTCGAAATCGCTGTCAACGAAATCTCTACTGCACATTTTTGGTGTTTTACCGACATAAGTCCATTTTTTTTGCGTTTTCTGAACGAATTTCACCCATGCCGTTCTGATTTTCACAGGGACGGGACATTCAAAAACACTCACAGCATGCTCCTCTGGTATAACGTCGCACCCGTACACAACACAACGACAAACCATAATTAATTCGATTCCTGAAATCCTAATGTTAATAAATAATCTATTTGTAATCCAAAAGTATTCCGAGAAATATCCGTAATCGCCGATTTTAAAACGTACACATCAAATAAAAAAAAGCAATGTCCGCCGACTGTGTGCCACACCGAAATGACATCACACAGTCAGTGGCCATTTTAGCCGCTGATCTTGGCTGGGTCAGACAGCTCTCCACAACAGCGTACTTCAAGAGCGCATTGTCACCTTATGCGACATACGTTGACACCAAAACATGTGGGGTTCCAATTAGCTCGTCTCAGACAACAATTTGAGATATGATTTAGCGATTTTGAGTTTTCGTCTGTCCGTCACCTTTAAAGGCACTGGAGAAATTAAAAAAAAAAAAAAAAAAAGTGATTCTCACAGTATCTCCTCCACCATCCAGGTGCAGATGGGCTCGTTGCAGCAGGTAGATGACAGCATCTTCAACTCCTAAATGGGGCTGATAAGCAAACTGCAGAGGGTCCAGCCACGTCTTCACCTGCAGCCTCAGGTGGGCTAAGACCAGTCTCTCCAGGACCTTCATCACATGAAATGTGAGGGCAACTGGTTGGTAGTCATTCAGATCCGATGGAGATGACTTCTTGGGGACAGGAACCAGGCAGGATGTCTTCCACAGCACCGGTACTCTCTCCAGACCCAGGCTGTACAGGTGTTTCAGTACTGAAGCTAGTTGGTTGGCACAGGTCCTCAGGATCCTAGCAGAGATGCCATCCGGGCCCAAAACCTTCCACTGACGGCGTCTCTCCAGTTGTTTCTCCACCTGATCCGTCGTCACCGTGAAGTGAGGGAGGGTCCTGGTGCCCCCTGAGGAGGGGGTGGGGGGGAGATGGAGAGAGGTTCTGCATGGGAGCGTGGGTGGGGAGGGGTGTTTGGGGGTCTGGTTGTGTTGCTTGGGTGACAGACTGAGTTAAACCTATTAAAAAACAGATTCAGTTCCTCAGCTCTCTCCTGGCTCCCAGATGGCTGCCTGACTCTCCCCTTGTACCCAGTTATTTGTTTCATTCCCTCCCACACATCTTTAGTGTTATTTTGCCTGAGTTTCTCTTCCAACTTCCTCCTATAATTGGCCTTGCACCTCCTCAGCATCTCTCCCAGCTCATGCTGCACTCCCCTCAGCTTCTCCTTGTCTCCAGCCCTAAAAGCTCTCTCTCTTCTTTTTGTTCAGAAGTGCTTTCAGGTCACTGGTGACCCATGGTCTGTTGTTGGAGAAGCAGAGTACAGTCTGAGCTGGCATGGTCATGTCTTCACAGAATCTAATGTATTCTGTGATGCAATCAGTCATATTGTCTATGCCCACCCCATGTGGTTCACAGAGTACGCTCCAGTCTGTCGTCTCGAATCAGTCCTGCAGTGCATCAGCAGCCTCCTGTGTCCACCTCCTCACAGTCCGTGCATAAGCAGGCTGCCTTTGCACAAGGGAAACGTACTTGGGTGTTAACATGACCATGCAGTGATTTACCAATGGGGGTAGAGCTGTGGCACTTTATGCATCACTGACATTGGCATACAGAAGATCCAGTGTTTTGTTCTCTCTGGTGGGACAGTCAACAACCAATTTTCCCAGTTTGCATAGATTTAAATTGTGTTTGTAATTTTCATTATAGTAAATTGTCTATCTAAATCAGATGAAATTTCATTATCAATTCTGGGGACATTCATTTCCCTGAAAAATGATTCAAATAAAACATGGTTGCCAAGTGATTCAGTATCGTACAGTTTCGAATAGAATTTGTGAAAGCATGAGTTAATTTTGGAGTGATCTGCATGTTTGGTACCAAATTCATCATTTATCTCCGCTATAGTTCTATTCACAGTTTTCTGATGGAGTTGGTGGGCTAGAATTTTTCCAGTCTTTTCACCACATTCATATATTTTACTTTGGGACTCATTAAGTTTTCAACATGTCTGGTTGATAAGAAATTGAATTCTGTTTGGAGAGACTGCCGTAGTTTAAATAAGTTGTCAGGTGGCGTGACAGCAAGTGTCACATCAAATTTAAGAATCTCATTTGTTAGCTGCTCAAGTTTCATGCTGTGTTTTTTCTTTGTTGTGCACTGTATGATATTATTTGTCCTCTGAGATATGCCTTCATTGATTCCCACACAGAGCGATATTCCAGGGGTTCGATTACACTGGTCAACACCAAATTTATTGTCTAGGTGTTTTTTTTTTGTTTTTTTTTTTAGCTGATTTAGGACAATTTTGATGTGCTGAATCCAAAAATCACATTGGTTTTACTCAGCCAGGTCAACTTTTTTAACTATGGCCACATGTTTTTTTAACGTTTGTTTACATGTACGGGTATTTTTGCTTTATAAGATACAAAATTCTTTTTTAATTTCTTGAAATTTCTTGAACTCTGAAGAGTTTGCATGTGCCAATTTATGACATGTCATAAATTGGCACAATGGCTGATTACTGTTTGACTCTGAAGAGAGACATCCCTCCCCTGAGTCGAGAATGATCAGAAATTTGGAGGCGTGTCTCCTGAAGTTAAACAATTCCCACATTTAATTTACCCAGGTAATTTAAAATGTTCCTTCATTTGATGTGGCTGTTTAGGGATTTTACATTCCAGCTTATAAAGGTCACATCGCATCCAACTGGCTTGTTTGAGATTTGTGTTAGTTGTAGTCACATTTAAAATGGTGATATTAGTGGTGTATAAATTTTGTACATTATATTTTTTTTTCCTCTATTTTTGGAGTTTTGAGAGAACCCTTAAAAAAAAAAAAAAAAGGTGGCAGATAAAAAAAGCTGAAAAAAGGATTTAATTAAAACCTGATACAGTTAACCCCCAACCCTCACCTGTCAGAACAAGGTGATTCTCCAGCCCCTCGCAAAAAAAGTCTACACATTCAAGTGCTTATTTGAGGAAACACCAACTAGTGTTTAGAACAATTTTAGTCTGAGTGTCAGGCATGCAGATCAAAACAGTGATTTCTGTGGACTACTTTCTAAAAGGACTGCTGACATTCTGAATTATGTTTATTTTTTCCAAAGCTCATTACTGTTCTCAAATTGGCTTCAAAACACCGTTGTATGACAATATTTTATTTAATAATATACAAGTAAATAGGAGTACAAAAATATGTTTCAGGAACAGAGAGCCTAAGTCACGCCCCCTCTACTTCCGCAAATGGGACCTTAAATCAGAAAAAAAATCTCCATTGAAATGAATGGCAAGAGCGAAATTATCTTTTGATCCCGATGGAATTTTACCACAAGTTACACATATGTTTGTCAATTTAAAAGATAATTTTCCACATAAATAACTGTAGGTTGTTGTCTAACTGTTAAGGTTATGAAAATGCGTAAATTAAAAAACAAAAAAAAACAACCTACAAACACGGATGGAGCTTACGCAATCTTTTCAAAGCGCGCCCAGGGTTTTGTTTACTTAATTTGTAAAGGACCATGTACAGAAAAGAAACATTAAACACAGGGAAAAGATGCTTTGTACCAGATTATGGCATTCTCACCAATTATACCTCGGTGAAAACGGAGGCACATGATTATCAGTCAATGTGTCTGTTTGTGTGTCAAGTGAGCCCCTCCGGGGTCGAATTCAGATCCAAACGCTGGACTCAGGTTTGCAGGATTTAATCAAACTCAAAAATAATCCACAACAAGGAACAGGAACAAAAACTCACAGGACTTCAGCAGAAAACAGGCAGGATACAAACAGACAGAAGCGTGTCGTCCACGTCAGCATGACATATGTAGTAGGATGTCGCCCCAAAGTACGGGGCGGCGTCCCTTAAATAAAAATAATTAACCCAGTAACAAACAGCTGTGGAAAATCAGGAACCACTAAAACACGAACCAAGCTAGGAGAAAACGGAAGTAAACGAAGAACACCGTCAAAATAAAAACAAACCAGGCAACTACTCCGTTGACGGGATGGTGTCAAGTACGGACTCCTGTATCCAGAACGACTCCGAATCACACAATGGAGCCGACAAATGTTTCAAAGCCCGGATGAAGCCATGGTTTAAATGAAAACTAAAATCCTGCTAGACCCAGCAAGAGACTGGCAAAAGAAATGAGGGAGAATAACCATATTTCACCTCTAAGGCTACGGCCACACTGCAGGTCTTGATGCTCAATTCCGATTTTTTGCTGCGATCTGATTTTTTATGTGGGCATTCACATTATAATTTAAATGCAACCCCCATCAGACTGGAGTATGAAGATCTGCAGCCATGAAGTGACCCACATGCACAGAAGAAAACGCATCAGACACAGCGCTGTGTTTGAGGGAGTAAATATGAGCACCAAACCATTGAGGGGACAGAACTTCTTCACCTTTGATGCAGCACAGCAAAATGAATGTTAAACATTCAGAAATGTTTATGCACAAAATAAATGAGACCACCTTCATTCTTCTACATGCCAAATGACCACTTTTTTTTTTTTTATAAATGTGCCGTTACTGTGCGGCTGTAAGGTCTATGGCTTCAGCCCCGAATTCCCCCCGTCCGCAATTTTGATGTTATTGTGCCGTCTGAGCCCACAAAACTTACAATCCAGTGGGACTGTAACAGCCAGCATGGGAGCCAGCGTCTCCTATGATGGCTGCATCCTTCACCGCACAATTGTAGCGTCTGTCTCACTTCAATGAGGAAGAAGTCGGATGAAATGTGACATGACCGTTCAAACGGAGGTCGCTTTGGAAAATAGATACAATTTGGAATTAGGACCACATATGAAAGTGGCCTGGGTCTGGTGTGTGTGTGTGTGGGGGGGGGGGAGGAACTGGGCATTAAAACGTGCAGTGTGACCGTAGCCTAAATGTGGTTGGTGCTGTCCATTTTGTCATTTAAACTATTTGATTCTGACAGTTAAACTGAAGGCACCTAGCAAACTCCCCCCCCCCACTTATTTGTCCTACTTTAAAATGAGACATAAACCAACTGGACAAGAATTTGCAGCACGTCGCTATCACAGTTATTTTTGTCTTATGACTGTTCAGTATATAGATATTGGAAGAATTATTTGTTCTCACTTTTGTTCTAGAAATACTTTTATTATATGGTTATTGTGTAAAGAGCCTCACACAAAGTCCCGTTCCATATACAGCAGACTACTGTTGTCTTAGGCTACGGTCACACTGCAGGTCTTGACGCTCAATTCCAATTTTTTGCTGAGATCCGATTTTTTTTTGTGTGGGCGTTCACATTACAACTTAAATGCGACCCCCATCAGACTCCAGTGTGAACCGTCTACAGCTATGAAGTGACCCGCATGTGCAGAAGAAAGCGTCATGTCAGACACAGCGCTGCGCTTACGGAAGTAAATATGAGCCCAGAACGATGGAGGGGGACAGAACTTCTTCACCCTGATGCTGCGCAGCAAAATAAAGTGTTAAAAATCACAAATAAGAGACCAGCTTCATTCCTCTACAAGCCAGATGGCTGCTGTGATCAGCTCTGCTTTCACACAACTGATCGATTAAACAGCTGTCTTTAACATGAGACCCCATGTCTCAATGGGATTTCCTGTATAATTAAGGTTAATAATAAATAATCCTAGCAATTACAATAGGGCTCTTGCCCACTGACATCGTCAGTGGCTCGTGCTGTCCTGCACAGCAAGGAGAAGCCGCCAGACCCCCCCCCCGCGACCCAAAAAGGATTAAGCGGAAGAAGATGGATGGATGGATGTTCCAGCAGCCAGGACTCATGGTGAGCAGTTTACAAGGTAAAGGGGATTTGCAGGGTCCAGTAAACGTGCCGTAACTGTGCGCCTGTGATGTCTGACGGTTTCAGCCCCGAACCCCCCGAAATTCTGAAGTTCCTGTGCAGCGGGAGGCGACAAAATTACGACCCAGCGATAAAGAGAAGCAGGTGGCTTAAAAAGCGCACAAACCAGCCGCCTGCAGAACTGCAGCGTCTGTCTCACTTCAGTAATGAGGAAAAAGTCGGATGAAATGCGGCATGAGCCGAATCAGGACCACTTAAGAGCAGCCTGGGGCTGGAGCGGAAAAATCGGATGTGTTGTTCAGACTGTCAAAAAAAAAAAAAAATGGGGTCACATTTATGCAAAAAAAAAAAAAGTCGTAATTGAGCAGTAAAACCTGCAGTGCGACTGGAGCCATATGTGTTCCAATCATTTAAATTCGGCTCTTTTTTTTTTTTTTTAATGACAGCATATGAGCAGCGATCAGGATGCTAATGGAGAACGGGGGAAACGCAGGTATTTGAAAGGCTTTCACGTACGACCCCTTTTCTTTGCATGCTGGTAGCAGTTTGTGGCTTTGACAGTGACCCTCCCCTGTTGTCCCACCTGTGTTCTTCAGGTCTTTCATGTTCAAGGCAAGGCGGCTCTCGTCTGATTCCACGGCAGCAGAGTCGTTGGCTCTTCTAGACTCGGAGGACTGGCAGGTCATTGGACTGATCCAACCTTCAGCTTCAGGCCTGGACAAGGTCTACAGGACAACAAATAGTGACTAATCATAAAGTAGACAAGCTCGGTTCCTTTTACTAAGCACTTCACTGAAGCTCATTAAAATCAGCTGATTTAAGAAAATCCAATTAAGAACTGTGTCGGCCATCCCAACAGCCACACACCAGGAATAAATGGTGGGAACGTTTCATTTACTTTACAGCAGATCATCTGAATATAAAACAAACAGGTTTTTTGTTCTGCAACATTTTTTTTTTTTAAATCTTATTAGCAATTAATTGGTATTTGAGTTCTTTATTTGGAGTGCGCAAATTTAGTTAAGTTTATTTGTCAATTTTGCCATATTTATTTGAATCACATTACTAATACCTTTTTCTTTGAGTTGCCAGCTCCTGGGTGGGTGCAGCAAACTGGAGGTCTTCAAAGAAAGTCTCACTGCAGCTGCAACTCTGCTTAAATATTAGAGCTCAGATAATTGGACCTTACCAAGCTGCTTGATTGTTAGGGATGAAGGCAACATTAAGTTTTTCCAATTTGTTTTAGTTTTCTATTATTAGGTCTTTCATATTGCTTCATTGTTTTACTTTAGTATAAATTACACTACTCACAAAAAGTTAGGGATATTCGGCTTTCGGGTGAAATTTCAGAATGCACCTAAAATGCATTATAACCTATAGAGGTGAACTTAATTTGACCTTCTGAATACACATTTCCAGCTGTTCAATGTTTCAGTACTTTTTGCATAACTTGCTGTTCTCTAACAAGGTGCTTAATGGCAAAATTCACAATGGGTATTTTATCCATGAATCAACCAATAAATTTTCTGGTTCAATTAGAATTGCTATTTTAAACAGTCCTCTTCATCATGCTGTTCATATTTTGACATCATGAGACCAAGACGACACCCAACAATTGATCAACGGTACTGCAAGGCTTCAAACAGGATGTTCTCAGAGGGAAGTGGCCACTGAGCTTAGAGCGTCACAGAGTGTCATCAGCAGGTTGCAACAGAGATACAAAGAGACTGGAAGAGTCACAGAAAGGCATAGAAGTGGAAGTCCTTTGGCCACATCCCATGCTGATGACTGTTTCATTGTGAACAGTGCCCTAAGGAACCAAATGATGAATGCCACTCAACTCCAGGCACATTTAAGAGAGGTGAGAGGCACCCAAGTGTCACGTCAGACCATTTGAAACTGTTTACATCAGCATGATCTATGTGCTAGACAACCTGCAAGGGTACCTGACCACACCAAAAGGCACAGGCATGGGTCAGGGAGCATTTATGCTGGACAAGGGACCAGTGGGCCCCAGTGCTGTTCTCTGATGAAAGTCGGTTCACATTGAGCAGAAATGATGGCCACCAATGAAGCTGGAGACATCAAGGAGAGAGCTATGCATCTGCCTTTGGTGGTGGTGGTGGTGTTACAGTCAACCTCAATGACCTGAGGGCTGCCCTTCAAGAAGAGGGAAATGCCATGCCTCAGCATAAGTCAACTTGTGAACAGCATGAGACAGCATTGTCAAGCTGTAATTGATGCTCAAGGGCACATGACAGGTTATTGAGACACTGACATTTTTTGTTGTTGTATACCCACCACTGTTGTTGGCTTTTGTTTCAATAAATTGTTTGAGATGAGGAAATCTCCACTGCATGCTTCTACTTAAATGCCATACTTTCATCATTGTAGCATGAACATTTTCCATAAATTTTACCTGAAAGCCAAATATCCCTAACTTTTTTTGAGTAGTGTAACTTAAACTGACCATATATTAACGTTTATCAAAGTTTGTCTAGTTTTCTTTTAGCCATGTTTAGTTTATCTGTGTCTTAATGGTCTGATCAGCCACTATATACAGCTCTGGAAAAAATAAGAGTCCACTGTGGACAAGCAAGACTCATGCACAGAAGATGTGTATATAACATTGTGGAGTGTGTAAATGAAGAGGCATATTCATTTCAGATGATTTGTTACACACTCACATCTCACAAACAAAGAACAGACTGACTGGTCACATCAAACACTCCTCTCTATATCAAGGCACACTTCACAAGGATCAAGGCACTTCCTCAACACAGCATGACATCTACACTACACTTCATTCAACCCCCTCTCACCCTCTTGGGCATTGTTCTCCCATGTGTATTCATTGTCTCTGTCTAAGGTGTGAAATAACCTGAGGCCCACACCGCCCCCCCAGCATCTTAGATAGAACAATAGAACATCAGTCCACATGCTGTATCGGCTTCAGTCTCCTCCCATATCTGCTGTAACTGGGGTTTACTGCCTCCGTGGCGCTGTTGTGCCGGTGGGGGGCTGCTGGGAGTGTGTCCGACTGCGGGTGAGCCGTGGGGGGGGGGGGGATTCACTCTGTCCGTGTGGCTGCTCTGATGAATCGTTCCCCTGGGGAGGTCTCCGTGGGGGTCTTCCACACCGAGGGGCCCTTGCCAACAGCACTTGCTCATCCGCCACTACAAAGGCAGGTTTGAGTCTGTCTATGCCGATTTTCTCCCGTCTACCCCCCAAGTCTAGCACAAAATGCTTATCCCGTTTCCAACACTCTGAACGGTCCATCATAGGGTGGGCGCAATGGAGGGCGGTGGGCGTCGTGTCAGACGAACACGAACTCCACGTTCTTCAAAGTTTTAGGCATGAAGGCACGCGGAAAACTGTGGTGGGCAGGGCCCGGCAGCGTGCCTGTGTTTGCACTACGCTGCAAAAGCTGAGACGGAGAGCTGCCCGGCACGGGATTGTCCGGTAGAAATTCCCCGGGCAGCCGTAGGGGCTGCGCAAAAACGAGCTCTGCTGGGGAAGCTTCCAAATCCTCTTTTGGCGCGGAGCGCAACCCCAATAAAACCCACGGCAACCTGTCCACCCAATTTGCATCCGTCAGTGAAGCCCTGAGTGCTGCTTTCAGTGATCTATGAAAACGCTCGCATAAACCATTGGCCTGTGGGTTGTACGCGGTTGTGCGATGAATTGCAGCACCCAGGCTGCGGGCCATCGCGGACCAGAGGTCGGAAACAAATTGCGGGCCCCTGTCGGACGTAATGTCCGACGGGACTCCAAAACGCACCACCCATGTTGTTAAAAAAGCGCGTGCTACGGCCGCGGACGTGGTTGCCATCTCGGGACTGCTTCTGGCCAGCGCGTGGTGCGGTCCACCACTGTCAGGAGGTGCGTGCACCCCTGTGATGGCGGGAGGGGGCCCACGAGGTCCACGTGCACATGGTCGAACCTCTTAGCCGGTACCGGAAACGGCTCCAAGGGAGCCTTCGTGTGCCTGTGTACCTTGGCTCGTTGGCATGCCACGCAGGCTGCAGCCCACTCTTTTACTTGTTTGCGTAGGCTTGGCCACACGAACTTGTCTCCCACCATTTTGACAGACGCGCGCACTCCTGGGTGCGCCAGAGTGTGAACTGAATCAAACACGCAGCGGCGCCACGCAACCGGGACTACCAGACACGGGCGTCCCGTGGAGACGTCACAGATTGGGGGGGGGGGGGGCCGCCATCTTGCAGCACCCTGCTCTCCAGCCTTAACCGTGTTGGTCCAGACTGGAGCGCGTGCACGTCTGCATCGCTAATCTGCTCCGCGGCCATGGCTGCGTAATCTATCCCCTCGTAGACTGGGGCCACCACGGCGCACCAGAGGCAGTCCGCCACCACATTCAGTTTACCCGACACATGTTGAATATCTGTAGTAAACTCTGAGATTGCGGCCAGCTGTCTCTGCTGCCGGCCCGACCACGGTTTTGAAACCTTGGCCATCGTGAATGTTAGTGGCTTGTGGTCTACGAACGTGGTGAAGCTGCGCCCTTCCAGCCAGAACTGGAAGTAGCATATGGCCAGATGGAGAGCCAGCAACTCTCTGTCGAACGTGCTGTATTTACGTTCGCTGTCGCACAAAGTTCTGCTGAAAAATGCAAGCAGCTGCCAAGCCCCGGCGACGTGCTGCTCCACGACCGCCCCTATGGCCACGTCTGAAGCGTCGGTGGTGAGCGCTATCCGGGCCGTCGGGTCCGGATGTGCCAGCAGTGCGGCGTTTGCCAAGGCTGCTTTAACTTCCGAGAACGCCCGCTCTCACTCCGGGGTCCATTCGACTCCATCCGCGGGTTTCTGTCTCTTGAGCGCGGCATACAATGGTTGGATGAGCTGCGCGGCGCGGGGAAGGAAACGGTTATAAAAATTCACCATCCCCCAAAATTCCTGCAGCGCCCTGACTGTCTGAGGCCGGGGAAAATCTGCCACGGCGCGCACTTTGTCGGGCAACGGGATCGCTCCTTCCGGAGAGACGTGGTGCCCCAAAAAATCAATCTCTGTCACGCCGAACTGGCATTTCGCCGGGTTGATTATCAACCCGTGCTCCTCCAACCTCCGGAAAACCGTCCTGAGGTGGGTTTCGTGTTCGTCTTCGGACGCACTGGCTACCAGGATATCGTCCAGGTAGACGAACACGAATGGGAGGTCACACAGCACTGCATCCATCATGCGCTGGAACATCTGTGCTGCGCCTTTTAACCCGAATGGCATGCGCAGGAACTCAAATAAACCGAACGGAGTTATTACCGCTGTTTTGGGTACGTCCTCCACGCGCACTGGGACCTGGTGGTAACCGCGGACCAGGTCTATGTTAGAAAAACCGCGCGCTCCGGCGAGGTGAACGGAAAAATCCTGTATGTGGGGAATCGGGTAGCGGTCGTGTGCTGTGGCGTTGTTCAACCTGCTGAAATCACCGCACGGTCGCCACGATCCCTCAGCCTTAGGGACCATGTGTAGCGGGGATGCCCATAGGCTGTTTGATCGCCTGATGATGCCCAACCTTTCCAGGTTGGCGAACTCCTCGCGCGCTATGGCCAGTTTAGCTGCGTCCAAGCGCCGAGGTCTTGCAAAAACAGGCGGCCCGGTAGTGGTGATAAAGTGCTCCACCCCGTGTTTAGCGATGGCCGCCGAAAACGTCGGGACCGTGAGTGCTGGGAACTGAGTGAGCAGTGCGTGGAACTTATCGCCTGGAGTTGTGACGCTGGCTTGTGCTGTTGGCCGGGTCCCTCGAGCTATACAGGGGAGAGATTCAAAGGACAGTGCATTAACCAGGCGCCTGTTAGCAACACCCACAAGTAAACCATGTGCACACAGAAAATCAGCACCCAGGAGCGGGCAACACAGTGCTGCTATGATAAAAGTCCACTCATACGAGCGGCCATGTAGAGATAAGGTCAGTGTTCTCTCACCGAATGTCTTAATCTCCGAGCCATTTGCTGCCACCATTCCGGGGCCGCTAGGTCCTGCCAGCCGGTCAGCGAAGGACGGCAGGATGACGCTCTTCTGGGCTCCGGTGTCGATGAGGAAGCGTCTCCCTGAGCGCGAGTCCGTCACGTAGAGCAGCTTGTTCTCTTCACCGGCGGTCGCAGCTGCTACCGACTGCCGGCCTTGGCGTTTCCCGAGCGCTTGAAGTGGCACGGTGGCGCGCATCTGCGCGCGTTCCCTCTGAAGCGGCGGTGGTAGAAGCAGAGTGTATCTTTCTGGCGCTCCTTGGCCCCTGTTGCCACTACCGTCGGTGGCTCCTCGCCTCCCCTGGTTGTCTCGCTGGGCTCCGCTGCCCCCACGTTGACTGTGATCGCCCTGGTGGTGAGGATGATCTGGTCTGCCTCCTGGGCTAGCGCACGGTAGTCTCGCGCGGCCAGCAACGGCGAATTGGCCAGAACCGCTCTTGCTTCTGTTGGCAGGTTCTGGAGGAAAAGGTGGGCAAACAGAAAGTGCCCATCGCCCGTGCCCATCAACGCCAGCATCTTCTCCATCAGGTCTACGGCCAACCCATCTCCTAACTCGGTCCGCGCCAGGAGCCTCTCCGCTCTCTCACATTCCGAGAGCGTGTATCGCCGGATGAGCGCAGCCTTGAGCGCCTCATATTTGCTGCTGGCTGGTGGCTGATCGAGCAGGCTTGCTACCTGCTGGGCTGTGCAGGAGTCCAGCGCTGCTACCACATGGTAGAACTTGGTGTCGTCTGCTGTTACTCCCTGGAGGGCGAACTGGGCCTCGGTGTGGTGGAACCAAGAGCACGGGTTGTGCTGCCAGAAATCCGGAGTTCTTGCCTCGTGTTCCATAATACGTCTTGGGTCACCAGTGTGGAGTGTGTAAATGAAGAGGCATATTCATTTCAGAAGATTTATTACACACTCACATCTCACAAGCAAAGAACAGACTGACTGGTCACATCAAGCATTCCTCTCTCTATATCAAGTCACACTTCACAAGGTTCAAGGCACTTCCTCAACACCGCATGACATCTACACTACACTTCATTCAACCCCCTCTCACCCACTTGGGCATTGTTCTCCCATGTGTATTCATTGTCTCTGTCTAAGGTGTGAAATAACCTGAGGCCCACAACATCACTATTAGTCCATCAATGGTTATTCCAGACACTGAACCAAGGACCTTAATTACACCACAGGTTGATTTGTATCTACTTCAAGTGAAGGCTGCAGAGAAAGGATCAAGAGATTTGTTAACTGTATTTTCATTCCATGCTAATGAAGTTTATCTCCATCATTTACATATTATACTGATGGCTCCAAAGATCCTGATCAGCAGAGTACGGGGACTGCTTTTTCAGTACCAGATAAGAATGTGACTGTAGTAAAATGAACATCTAATAGTTTGAGTGTGTACTCAGTAGAGATGGTGGCAGTACTCTTAGCTCTTCAGTGGCTAGAGGTACATATGCAAAGAAATGTGTTAATTTGTTCAGATTCTGTATCAGTTCTTTGGAGCTTGGCCTCATTCAAATCAAGCTGTCAAAATATCTTATATAAGCTTCAGCAAATATACTCTGACCTCACCCGTCACTCAGTTTCATGTGGGTTCCAGCTCATGTAGGGTTATGGGGAAATGATAAAGTTGATTGTTTAGCAAGACAAGCATTACATAAAAACAGTATTGGCCTACATATTCCATTAAGTAAATCAGAGATCAAACCAATAATCTGGGCTAAGGTAGTACAAGAGTGGCAAGGTGAGTGGAACATAGAAACAAAGGGTAGATTTTTGCACTGTCTTATAAACAAAGTTAACTCATCTTTTACAAATACTGGAAGGTCTAGGAAATAAGTGATATGTAACCATATATGGTTGGGACACTCAAATGGCACTCTGAAAATTATAGGACAACATCCAAATGGCTTATGTGAGTACTGTCAGGCTGAAGAATCCATCACACATGCAATAACTGGCTGCCCAAGATACAGTGCTGAAAGGACACTTTTGATCGAGGAGCTCAGGGAGTCAGGAGAACATGATCTTAACATTAAAGCCTTGACAAACTTGAAACAAAAAACAACCATTAGAACCTTCTTTGAGTTAGAAAGTCTGGCTTAAGTAAATAGATTAATCTTTGTTCCACACTCCGGAGCAGCAGGTGGTGGTAAAGCACCTATTTCGCTGGTTGCCAACCACAGTTAAAATGCAAGAAGAAGAAGAAGAAGAAGAAGAAGAAGAAGAGATGCACAGAGGACAGTACTACAGACTGAGGGAGCTTGGAGTGCAGGAACTTACACAGAGTGGACTACTGAGCATGGTTGAGTGGGGACAGGTTAGAGTTTTGGTGGAATTTTTAAAGGACACGGGAGTTTATAATAGGATAAGGAGTAGGTAAAAGTAGAGGAAGTTGAGACAGAGGGTGAAAGGTAGATATGTTTTTTCCCTCAGATATTAGTCTGTGGGCAGTGTGGTGGCGGAGTGGTTAGCATTGCGGCAGCACAGCAACTCACCCTTGGCCGGGGGATCCTGGGTTCCATCCCAGCCCCTGACTAAAAGTGGTGGTGTTCGGAGGTGTTAAATCCTGCAGATCTGCACTAATCAGCAGGGAAAAGGAGAAGAAGGGGAATAGGTGATCCCCAGCAGCAGAAATAATCCAGTTAACCCAGGAAGAGTAAACACATGACACCCCATGACACCCAACAGATCATCCCCCTATGACATCAGTGGGAACAGCTGGGCTAGACTTCACACCTCTGTCAATTTACATGTTCCCTTCTGAGGACAATTCAAGCAGAGCTGCTGCTGAGATGGAAACCAAAGGGTTAAAGGGTGACGTGGCTTTATCAGCAGCACTGACACCACCCCCCCCCCCCCCCCAACTGACCTGCTGGACAGGAACTAACAGCTCCTCAGACCTGTTAACACAATTTTAACAACAAAAGGACATGCAAATGAATGAAGATTCCCTTTAACAGGATAACAGCGTGAGTTTTTTAGTCTGTGAATGAAGAGAGCAGCCATGAGTGTTTCACGGAGTGACTTATTGAATTATAATGGTTAATCCAAGTCACAATTTCAGGAAACAAACTTCAGGGGAAGCAAACCCATGACACATTGTTTTAAATTTTGCTGATTTTTTCTTTTTTTTTCTGCTTCTCTTCCAGTCCTTATGGCTACTTTCTGATTGCTTTGAGTTTTTAAAACATCATTTTAAGAATAATGTTAACTGACTTAAAGTACATTTCTAACTACACTATATCATACAATATGCCGTTTAACATACAATTTCATTTGATCACATTTAGATCTTAATTCAAACAAGCAGAGTATTTGCAACCAAGTTAATTAAGACTTGAACTAAAAACAATCAATCTGAATACAACTGGGAGCATTTAAAAATAAAAATCTTTGGATTCCTTAATGAAGTTCTGCCTGCAGATCACCTGCACTCAAACATTCCAAGTACCACTCATAGGACGGACCAGATTCCATACAAAATGTTAAAAATTTTACTTTGGCTTCATCTTTAAGAGTTTGCTGTTCCAGTTAAAAGTCTCAAGTGTTGAAGAGTCCACCTTTGTATAAAATGGCCACGTCAGTATACCACAAAAGGCTCAAAGTCGCTAAGATAATCCAGAGGTTAAACCGGCTGTTAATGTCATTTAAATCCCACATGGCTTCAACAACGTGGAACCAGCATTTCACTTTGAAACAGATGGCAGCAAGTTATCGCAAACGAGCAAGTTTAAAACACACATAACACTAAAGTTGAGAGTATTGCAAGAAGGAAAATAGTTAAATATAAAACACAGCTGTCTTACCTTGAAATGCCCTTTACAAATGAAGAGATTCAAACTGAAGAACGGAGGAAAAACGTAAAAAAAAAAAGGTTAAAATACCAAGAACTCATCGTAAGAACCTAAAGTAAAAATATCAGAGACTGTTCCACCAGTGCGTCAAAAACTACGACTCTTGCCACTTTCTGTTAGAGCTGCGGTTAGTGCTGAAATTAAGCGTCTTCTTGAAGCTGGTGTGATTGAGAGTTGATGCGTCACTGTGGGTCTCACCGATTGTGGTTGTCCAAAAGAAGTCGAGCAACATTAGAATGTGTATTGATCTGCATGAAGCAAACCTTGTGATAACCAACACTCTATTTAAGCACAAGGATACACACAAGAAGACATGGATGCACCCAAGATCCAAGCGCTGGCACTTATTAGACTACACCATAGTCAGGCAGAGAGAAATAAGGGATGTATTGGACACCAGAGCAATGAGAGGTGTGGACTGTGGTACTGATCATGTTATACTGAGATCTAGATTTAGGATTTGGAGACAAAAACAGCACTGCAGGACGGGTGCGAAGCCACCACGGAAGCTAAACACTAGTGCACTGAAAGACCAAAAGAAGCAGGAAGAACTTACACGGGAAATGGATGAAAACTTGAAAGACTGGGACAGCAACAACTCAGAGAATGACATAGAAGAGAAATGGGCAACACTGAAAGATACGGTGTATCAGACTGCGAGTGATGTATTAGGCCACCCTGAGAGGAAACATCAAGATTGGTTTGATGAGCATGATGAACACCTGAAGAAACTACTAGAAGCGAGGAATACAGCTAGGCAGGAAAACCTACAGTGTAACACAAGGTCGAAGAAGAAGAAATACTCAAAGGCTCAGAGTGAGCTACAGAAGAACACCAGAGAGATGAAGTCCAACTGGTGGGATGAAAAAGCGGAGGAACTTCAAACTGCAGCAGACAGAAAGGACATGAAAACATTCTTCACAGGTTTGACAGAAATCTACGGCCCTAAACTAAGAGGATTGATCCAACTAAAGGCTATGGATGGTGAAACAGTTTTGCAGGAGAAAGACAAGATCCTGGACAGATTTGCAGACCACTTTGAACAACTACTAAACAACCCTGAAGATCTCACTGAAGAGGCTAAAGAAGCTCTAGTGCAGCGACCAGCTGTATCAAGTCTGGAAGAACCACCAAATTTTGATGAACTAATGGCAGCTATCAGGACAACACAGGATGGTAAAGCTCCAGGAAGAGATGGAATTCCAGCAGAAGTGTGGGAATTTGGTGGTGTTCAGCTGACCAACTGCCTGCACAAGCTCATCCAAGAGATATGGGATGCCCAGAAAGTACCTCAAGACTGGAAGGATACAAGTGTTGTGCCTTTGTTCAAGAAAGGTGACAGGAAAGATTGTGGAAATTACCAAGGTATATCACTGCTAGCCACTGTTGGTAAGATTCTTTCACATGTACTACTGAACAGACTCAATGAACACATCTCGCAGAATGTACTACCGGAAACCCAGTGTGGCTTTAGAAGTGGAAGAAGCACAATGGACATGATTTTCTGCTTGAAACAGGTTCAAGAAAAGTGTATCAAACAGAACATGCCGCTTTATGTAGTCTTCATAGACTTCAGTAAAGCCTTCAATACTGTTTCGCGACAAGGACTTTGGCAGGTACTCAAGAAATATGGCCGTACAGAGAAGTTTGTCAGCCTGATCGAGGCACTCCATAAGGTATGCAAGCAAACGTGGCAATGAGTGGTTCAGTATCTAAAGACTTTTCAGTAAGCAAAGGGGTGAAACAAGGGTGTGTGCTGGCACCTACACTCTTCTCGCTATATCTGGCAGCCATGCTTGAGGTGGCCTTCAAAGACACTTCAGAAGGAGTATACATTCAAACAAGGAAAGAAGCAGACTTGCTCAATGTGGCACGGTTTAAAGCCAAGAGTAAGACATCGATAAAGGTAGTAAGAGAAATGCTCTTTGCTGACGACAATGCTCTATTTGCACACAGTGTGGAAGATATGCAATCTTTAGTGGAGAAATTTGCAAGAGCAGCTAGCCAATTCAGCCTCCAAATCAACATCAAGAAGACAGAGTGCCTTTATCAACCACCAAAGTTCCAATTATTAACATCACTACCAGAAGACATCAGCATTGGTACAGAGCTACTAGTCAAGTGCAAGACTTTCAAGTATCTAGGGAGTACTGTTTCAGAGAATGCTAGGCTGGAGGATGAACTATCTCTCAGAATGGGAAGAGCGAGTGCTGTGTTTGGAAACTTGAGGGAGAGACTGTGGAACAACTGACATGTGTCTATCCGTGTGAAATGCAAAGTGTACAGAGCGACAGTACTGGCAACTCTGTTGTACGGTGCTGAAACTTGGACTGTCTATAGAGTGCAGGTGAAGAAACTCCACCCGTACATGATGAGACACCTTCGAGCCATAATGAACATCTCATGGAAAGACAAGATAACCAACATAGAAGTGTTGAAACGAGCTGGTCTACCATCAATGGAGGGCATGCTAATACAGATGAACCTGAGATGGCTCGGACATGTTGAGAGGATAGATCACCGGCGTCTCCCTCGGCAGTTACTCTACTCACAGTTATGCGAGGGCAAACGCAATCAGGGTAGACCAAGGCTCAGATTTAAAGACACTGTAAAAAGAAACTTGAAGAAGTTGGACATAGAGAGGAGTTCCTGGCAGCGGAAGGCTAAGGACAGAGCTGTGTGGAGGAATCTGATCAGACCTAAATGAAACAGTCATTGTCGCCCACGACAGACTGCTATGATGATGATCACACCAACAATAATTATGATGCATGACAAGATGGCGGCAGCAGGTAGCAGTGGCTTGGCAGGTGCTGATGCTTTACCTTTTCAAATGAAATCTAGGAAGCCGCCTGACTTGACAAATGAACTAATAACCTGGACTCTGTGGCCATCAACAAAATGCGTCAAAGCCCAGGCTTTTAATGTGTTAATTGTAGCGCTCTACTTGATGGCTCTCACTACCACGCAACTGTATGGAAGCTGGGCTGCTGCCCGCGGATGCACAGGAACTCATCCAGCTGATCCATCTGACCGACCGTCTGACGATCTGTACCCCTGGACTCCTGGAGCCAGTACATCATCTACTCCAACGTGTTGGATGGAGTACGGGCACTTGCTCAAACTAAGCATAACGTGCATCACACACGGAGAGCTGCTTCGACAAAAGTCCAGCGGGGTAATGCTGCTTTACTCTGCATTATTTTACTGCTCTGTGGAGACGTTCACCTGAACCCCGGACCAGTGGATGCCCAGCAGCCGCAGCAGGTGATTACAGCAGCAGCATAACCGGTGACCTGTATCTGAAATGATTCCATCACAATGTTTCAAGGTAACGCACGCCATGTGTCTAAGATGACAAACAACAACAGCTGCTGTAACCAACTAAACTCGTTACAGACGGCCGTTGCCTTCAAACAACACAAAACCAAACTTTTTCAAACTGTCAATCATGCATCTGTACTGTGGAACCCGCAAACAAAGCCAAAGGGAATATTTGGAGGGCATTTAAACATACGCAGTGTCATTTCAAAAACAGAACAACTGGAACATTTACTCACGGACTCAAATCTGGATTACCTGTGTCTCACAGAAACTTGGATGAACACCATGACTCCTATCTGTGTTTACAATCCCCGGATATAATGTTTACAGACGAGACCGAGGGAAAGGAAAAGGGGGCGGGGTTTTGATTTACGTCAAAGACAGCATTGACAGTTACCAGATAGACACCTCCGGTCAAACTCTGGAATGTGTCGGGGTCACAATAAGGCTGTCTCCCCAAATGTCATTCATTGTACTCGCTGTGTATCGTCCACCAAATGCAACTAATGACTTTTATTCTGGTTTGGCCGAAATCTTAAGAAATATGAAAGAAAGGAAATATTGCTAATGGGTGATTTTAATATAAACTGGCTTGATAAAGCACGAAGGAAAAAGCTGAAAGATATTACCAATTCTACACAAATGACAAAATTAATAAATAAACCTACAAGACTGACTAAAAATTCACAAACTTTGATTGACCTAATTTTTAGCAATAAGCCGGATAGGGTAACCAAAACATATAATTTGATAACAGGTTTGTCAGGCCATAATCTTACTTTAGTAGCCAGAAAATTAAACAAACTAAGGTATAGGAATCAACAGCAAATTAAAAAATCATCTAAAATTTCAATGTATAAAGGTCAATGTATATTGTGCATGTCCCTGCATAAATAAATAAAAATAAATAAAATAAAATGATGCCAACCATCTAAAAAACGTATGGATTTGGTTGAAAAGTGAAAGTTGAAAAGCCGTCTTTTTAAGGTCATTGAAAAAGTGTCTTCATATTGACGTCGGTATGATCTAAATTTGGTTGAAAAATGAAGATGAAAAGCTGCCTTTTTAAGGTTGTTTAAAAAAAAAAAGCCATATAGTCACCTGATTGTTTTTGTGTGTGGCAGGGCATCTCTGGGTAAGGAGCAGAATACATCCTGGACAGATTACCAGTCCATCACAGCATCTGGTATTCCAAAGCAGTCTCCCATCCATGTACTAAGGGAGACTCTGCTTAGCTTTGAAGATCACAGGTGTCTGGGAACTCTCATAGCCCAAAGTATGGCCATCAATAAAAAGACACAACATAGAGAGAAATTTGTAGAATGTACTTTTATTCAAATGATGCTTTTTAAGTGTACAGCACAACATCACTAGCACTGGCTTCAGAATGTTCCAGATATTAGTGCATGTAACAAGGATTTTGCCAAATGTCAAACTTAAAAAAAAAGTTGTTGAAAAATATGCATTTATAAAGCACTTTAAACAAAGACTCTCAGTGGTTGAAAAAGTATATTTGACTTTTGAGAGACAGACCCCTCCCACCACCACCAAATGCCAAAACCTCTTTTGAGGATAAATTTAGGCCAAATCCTGTGGACTAAACAGCACAATTATTGGACTATTTTTTGCCCAATTTTCAACAACTATTTTTCTGATTAAATATGATCAGTGGTAGATGGACTAAACACAGCTCAATTTTCAACATCTATCTTTGGGTTAAAGCTAAAGTCCACCAAGGTCTCCGCCTTTGACCGCCACCTAATCCACATAGCACCGGACCCCCATGATCCCTCCTGCAGGTGGTGAGCCCCACTGGGAGGAGACCCCGGGGCAGACCCAGGACTCGGTGGAGACTATGTCTCCCAGCTGGTCTGGGAACGCCTTGGTATCCTCTCTGAAGAGCTGGAGCAGGTGGCTGGGGAGAGGGAAGTCTGGGCTTCTCTGCTTGAACTGCTGCCTCCGTGACCCGGACCTCCGGAAAAGCAGTAGAAGATGGATGGATGGATGGATATTTTTGGGTTAAATGTGGCCCATATTATACGGACTAAACATAATCCCATTTTCAATGTCTATTTTTGTTTAAATACAGTCCATACTGGACAAACTAAACGCAACCCAATATTCAACGTCCATTTCTGGGTTAAATATGGTCCATATTAGATGGACTAACACAGCCCAGTTTTCAGCATCTATTTGTGGGCTAAATTAAGGCTCGGACTGACCGACCCGATTTAGCCAAAAATACAACGTCTAAATTACGGCTTGTGCTGGGAGGGAAGACATTTCTTTCAGATTCAACCGAATATAAAGGAGAAAGTAGCTTTTGCTGGAAACCAGAGAGAGGTAGTTAAAATTACCAGACTAAGATTAGGACATCATGGTCTGAATTCAACTTTATTTATATAGCGCCATTTCACAATAACAGTCATTTCATAGCACTTTCAAACTGTAGGGGAAAACCCCACAATTGCTGAAAGACCCCATCAATCAGGCGATCCCCCTGTGAGCAAGCACTTGGCAATGGTGGAGAGGAAAAACTCCCTTTTAGTAGGAAGAAACCTCCAGGAGAACCAGGCTCAGGGAGGAGCAGTCATCTGCTATCAGTGGCAGCAGAATCAGTGTTTGCAAAAACTGAGGAAGCATCCAGCAGGGCTGTGTGATTGTAGAGCGTCTGAAACAGTTAAGCATGTTCTAATACAGTGCAATAAGTATTAAAAAAAAAAGAAGAAAGGAACAAGCTTTTTCAAATTGTGTCAGATTTAGGAATATCTAGATTTTCCACAAAAACTTGGCTTGGCAGTCACGGGAGCCACTAGGTGATTGCAAAAGCAGTAAATGGGTTTCTCCATGCCACAGGACTTTAGTATTCTATAGTATGAAACCGCTGATAGCTGTTGATAAATGTGAGAAAGCACTGGACATTATGAGAAGCTTGGCTGGTTGTGAATGGGGGGTACAGCAGGAGACAATGATTTAATATGCTGCATCAGTCAATGATTAGGTCGGTATTTGATGAGGGTTGTGCTATTATGGCTCCTCAGCTAAGACAGTTCTGGATAAGATAGAC
Source organism: Pholidichthys leucotaenia (assembly GCA_020510985.1). NCBI lineage: Eukaryota > Metazoa > Chordata > Actinopteri > Cichliformes > Pholidichthyidae > Pholidichthys > Pholidichthys leucotaenia. The sequence continues at coordinate 206,300,073 of CM035845.1, read as the reverse complement.
GTAATCCAGGCAAGGAGTCTGAGAATATGGACTTTCCCCATTGTGGGACTAATAAAGGCTTCTCTTAGCTTATCTTAATATGCAGTGGAGCGTTTAGATCATCGCCAATACCTGCCCTGTAGGTTGAAGCAGGAGTTATGCCCTTATTTTTGAGATGGATTAAATTGGGGATTCAACTTTGGGCAACATTTAATGGTTATGAAACAGGTTTTTCAAATAACTTTTTTAAACCCAGATGTTTGGGGAAGATGCAGCAAAAACAAAAAAAATCCTTTTTGGGGGGCAACTTAGTGAATGGGTTTGCAAGATAGAACTTGAAAAGACATCTGTTGCAAGTCCTATTTGTTGGGCTTCTATTCCTAACTGGCTCTTATATTCAAGAAAAAGTAGCCTTTGCTGGAAACCAGAGAGAGCTAGTAAAATTACTGGACTGAGGTTAGCACACTGTGATTTGAATGTGTTTGCAAAAAATGAGGAAGCACCCAGCTGGTCTGTGTGATTGTGGAGCATCTGAAATGGTTAAGCATGCTTTACTCTTTTGCAAAAAAATACAAAAAGAAAGGCATAAGCTTTTTCAAACTGTATCAGATTTAGGAATTTCTAGATTTTCCACAAAAACTTTGCTTGGTAACCATGGGAACCACCAGCTGATCACAAAAGCAGTAATTTGGGTTTCTTCATGCCACAGGACTGTATTCTAGAATATGACAGCAGCTGACAGTTGAGATCATAGACTATGGGTTACGATGAGTATTGGGGCCTTCCTCCAGTGGAGGGTATAATACGCCAAGTTGTGTCTACGCTGCTTTGCTTAATTTATTAATCTACCATGTTATTTTTTTCTAAAGTTAAGCCAATTTAATGTCAGTTTATTAACTAATATGAACTGGAGTGGTGGCCTACAGCATTCTCCCCACAACCGGGAGGCCATGAGTTCAAGTCCCGAAAGGGTCAAACCAAAAACCATATAAAAATGGTACTTCCTGCCTTCTAGCTTGGTGTTCAGCAAAAATACAATGGAGGAAGGAAAGCTGGTTGTCCAGCCACAGGGGGTGCACAAGTCAGTGTACTTCCTGTGCCGGTCCCTAAGCCTGGATAAATGGACAGGATTGCATAAGGAAGGGCATCCAGCTTAAAAATACTTCCCAAATCAACATGCGGATCATTCCAATATAAGGTGATGATATGCTGGGGCAACCCTGAAAGGGAGCAGCCGAAAGACAAAAAAAAAAAAAAAAAGAACTGATGTCAGTGATATAAAAATACCATGGTGCGATGGGGTTGATAAACTAGCTTTAAAATAATTTTTAAAGTCCTGTAGAGCTATTGTAAGTCTATATTTATTATTTATATTTATTTGCTTATAAAAAGCTGATGTGGTGCTGCCAAATAAAACCCACTTCAGGTTACCTTTTTTTTAGAGAAAACAAAATAGTTTATTAAGTTGAGGGGGGACAGCACATCTGTAATAATTTGATTATGCTCATCTTTAAAATGTTTTATTGCATCTGTAGTGATAATCAAATTTTTCTGATGTTTTTTCTTTTTTTCTGGTTTGTTTCTGAGGTCCACGGTGGTGATCCTGGAGGAATCAAGGGTCAGCTGTGGACAGAATGGGCTGGACTCAAGATTTCTAAAATAAAATTGATATTTGACTGAAATAACCACAATAAAAATGATTTGATGAGCTGTTTTATTGATTGTGACTTTTTTTTTTAGCAGTTTTACTTTGCAAACTAAAACAAGCTAAAATATTGTGTTTACTGTTAACAGAAAAACTGCATTTCAATGAAGTTGCTTTTTTAAAATGTTAATTTTTTTGCATGATAATTCAAGGAGTGTTTTCATTATCTATTACAGACAGAGTGAAGCATTTCAAACCATTCTGATTTAATATTGATTATTATGATTATAGTTTTTGAAATTAAGTTACAAATCAAGATTTTCTAATTTACTGAGATGCAATAGTACAACTTAAATGAAAGGTCAACATGAAATCTGTTTTACTGCTGCTAAAAATCATTGAGGGTCATCATCCTACAGTACAAGACTGTGGTCTGGTTTAGAAAAACTGTCAAGAGATGATACAAGACTTTAATTATTGAAGATAAGATAAGATAAGCCTTTATTAGTCCCACAATGGGGAAACTCCAGGATTGCAACAGCACAGGGATAGCAACACTCAGAGCAACAATCAGAAGGCAAGAGAAAAACAAGAGCAGCGAGTATACATATGTACATATAAATATAAATATATATATATAGACACACAGTGCGGAGCATTGTAGCTAGATGGAATGAAACAGCATAACCGTCTACTTAGTTATCCTACATGGTATGATTATGTACCCATACATATTCTCACCCTCCATAGCGACCGGTATTTTCCTAGTTGTATACCGGAGGGGACAATTGTGTAAGTCTATTGCGTCTTTTGCATTCAATACTATTAGGTTGTCATGTCTTTTTGCTATCTCTGCGAGCAGCCCTGCTTAGGTTGTACAGTCTGACAGCCGTAGGTAGGAAGGACCTGCGAAACCTCTCGGTTGTGCACCTAGGATGATGTAGTCTGCTGCTAAATGAGCTCCTCAGTGCATTCAGTATGTCCTGCATAGGGTGGAACTCGAACTCCAGCAGAGATGACAGTTTAGCCACCATCCTTCTCTCTTCTATCTCCTCCACTAGGTCAAGGCGCTGCCCCAGGACAGAGCTAGCTTTCTTGATCAGTTTGTTCAGTCTCTTCCTATCGGCTGCTGTAATGCCACTGCCCCAGCAGACCACTCCAAAAGTGATGGCTGATGCCACCACCGTGTCATAGAATGACTTCAGCAGCGCCCCTTGTACACCAAAAGACCTGAGTCTCCTCAGCAGGAACAGCCTGCGCTGTCCCTTCTTGTAGAGTGCGTCGGTATTGTGTGACAAGTCTAGCTTATTGTTCAGATGAACACCCAGGTACTTGTAGGATGTCACCATCTCGATGTCTGTTCCCTGTATATTTACTGGTGCTGTGAGGGGTTGTCCTTGCCTGCAGCAGTCCACCACCAGCTCCTTAGTTTTCCTCGCATTGATCTGGAGGCAGTTCCGATGGCACCAGTCCACAAAGTCCTGGATAAGCCCTCTGTACTCAGCTTCATCTCCGTTGGAGATGAGGCCAACAATCGCAGAGTCGTCAGAGAACTTCTGTAGATGGCAGTGTGTTGTGTTGTGTGAGAAGTCCGCAGTATAAAGGGTGAACAGGAAGGGAGCCAAAACCATTCCCTGGGGGGCCCCCATGCTACCGATGATCGTGTCGGACACACAGTCCCGGGTTCTCACAAACTGTGGCCGGTTTGTGAGGTAGTCCAGGATCCATGATGACAGGTGCTGGTCCACCCCTGCGCACAGCAGCTTGTCCTTCAGGATCATCAGTTGGATGGTGTTGAAAGCACTGGAGAAGTCAAAGAACATGATCCTCACCGCATTCCCGGGCTTCTCCAGGTGGGACAGAGAACGGTGAAGGAGGAAGATCACCGCATCCTCCACCCCAATGTCATGCTGGTAGGCGAACTACATAATGCTAATAAATGACCATAAATGATAACAGTAAACTGTCATATTTTTCACTGGTCATGTAATTAAGAATATATTTTATAATTCGATCTTACTGATACACATTAAAAATAAAAGTAATTTATGTATTTTTGTGATTTAAATTTGCCTTAAACTGTTGTTTACTCGACTTTAACATGAGTTAAGTCTTATTTTATCTGGTCATGGTCTTCTCTCAGTCTGGTGAAGATTCTCCAGTAAAAGGTAAAGAAAATACAATAAAGTAAATAAATAAAGTTCCACCTCTGTCAAAAATATCGGCAAAAAAATCTCTCAACTGACGCTGTCACGGTTGCTGACATAATTCTGGACCCAGGGAACAGAAGACAGACTCGAGGAAATTACAATTATCCTTTTATTAAACCCGTGTCTTGTGTGTGAGTGCGTGTATGTACAATGTGGTGTGTGAAGTGCAGGACTCGTGCTGGGGCAGAGTAGGACGCCGTTTGGCCTGGCAACCCTATGGAGACAAAGTAGAGACGTTAACACTGCACCAGCGCTGAGGGTGTAATAATGACAGTCACTTACTTTTGCAGATGGTGGTGATGGGCTCTGGTTTGCCTTGAGGGCGACATCCAAGGAGAGAGCGTCTGGCTCTGTGCAGGGAGGAGTGAGAGTTACCCTGATGCTGGAGTGGAGCTGAGCCGCCGCCGAGGAGAGAGAATCCGCTGCCAGGGAGATCCACCTGTGCACAGGGGAGAGGAACTTGACAAGGTAAGTGGAGATTAAGCTTACGTGCAGCGACGTGTTGCTCATGGTTAGAGGAAGAGCCAGGATGTGGCTGTTGATGAGAGACGTGTCCTCGGGAGTTTGACAGACGGCTCCGTGCTGAGTTACAGGCTGGTCCGGCTCTTAAAGCCCGCTGACGATTGGCAGAAGGTGTGCATGCAGCTGGGACTGATGATGGCCCTGCAGGTGCCATGACAGTACTCTCCCCTCTAGAGGTGCCTCCTGGCACCTGCCCTATCTTACCCAGGTGCGTCCAGTGAAAGTCCCTAATGAGTTGTTTGTCGAGGACAGGTGACAGACGTACCCAGGACCTCCACTTGGGGCCGTACCCCTCCCAGTCCACCAGGTACTGTCGGCCGCAACCCCAGCGGCGGACGTCCAGGATGGCAGTGACTCCCCATGCCGGATGGCCATCGATCACCACTGGTGGAGGTGGAGTCTTGGAAGGCAGACAGAGGGGACTGGAACAGACGGGCTTCACCTGTGAGACATGGAAGGTTGGACAGATGCGGAGGGAGGGGGGGAGAGCTAGGCGAACAGCCACAGGGTTAACCACTCGAAAAATAGGGTAAGGCCCGATAAAACGCTGGGCCAGCTTTCGTCTCTCAGCTTTCAAATTAATATTAAGTGTTGACAGCCATACCTGCTGACCCACCTTGTACTCGGGAGCTGGTCTCCTGTGGTGGTTGGCCGTCCTGGTGTTACGCTCGGTGGTCCGAAAGAGAACTCTGCGGAAGGTGGTCCAGAGCCGGCGGCAGCGCCTGACATAAGCGCGGACAGAAGGCACCGCCACCTCCTTTTCTTCCTCCGGAAACAGTGGGGGGTCATACCGCAAGGATGCTCTGAAGGGGGACATCTCAATCGCCGAAGAAACTGTGGAGTTATGGGCGTACTCGAGCCACGGCAGGTGGCTGCTCCAAGAAGAAGGGCTGGAAGCAATGACACAGCGTAGGGCAGCCTCCAGTTCTTGATTCACCCGTTCGCACTGCCCATTGCTCTGCGGGTGGTAACCAGATGACAGGCTTACCGTTGACCCCAGTGCGTGACAGATCGCCTTCCAAACCTGGGAAACAAATTGAAGCCCACGATCTGAGACGACATCAGTGGGGATCCCATGGAGGCATATGATGTGCTGCACTAATAGGTCCGCTGTCAACCCCCGGAGGGGGACGAAATGGGCCGCCTTGGAGAAACGATCAATGATGGTAAGGACCGTAGTGAAGTGATTAGGTAGCGGGAGGCCTGCCACAAAATCCAGGGCGATGTGTGACCAGGGGCGACTAGGGACCAGCAGGGAATGGAGGAGCCCGGCCGGTGGGGAGGAAGACGACTTTCTGGTGGCGCACTGAGCGCAGGCCCGGATGTAGGCAGTGACATCCTTTCGCAGCCCCGGCCACCAGAATGACCTCTGGAGAAGCTCAATTGTGCGGGACACCCCTGGATGACCCGCAAATTTTGAGGCATGGGCCCACTGAATGACCTCACCCCGGATCAATGTGGGGACAAACAACCATTCCGAGGGACCACCTCCAGGATCGGGCTCAGCCTCCTGCGCCTTCACGACCTTCTCCCTGATGTCCCACGGGAGGGCGCCAATGACACAGGATGGGGGAAGGATGGTCTGTTCCCAGTCTTCAGATTCCTCCGCCGAGAATTGCCTGGAGAGGGTGTCCGGCTTTGCGTTCTTGTCCCCGGGGTGGTAGGTGATCGTGAAGTCGAACTGACCAAAGAACAGGGACCAGCGGGCCTGTCGGGAGTTCAACCACTTAGCAGTCCTCAGATATTCCAAGTTTTTGTGGTCGGTCCAAATTACAAAAGGCTGGGCAGCTCCCTCCAACCAGTGGTGCCACTCCTCCAACGCGAGCTTTACCGCCAGGAGCTCCCTATCGTGATGCTGTAATTTCTCTCTGTTGGAGACAGGCGATACGAGAAGAAGGCACAGGGGGGGATCACCCTGTCTATCAGAGAGCGCTGGGAGAGCACTGCCCCCACCCCGGAGTCTGATGCATCCACCTCGACCAAGCACTGGAGGGCCGGGTCCACCTGCGTGAGGACGTGGGACGATGAGAACTCCCTCTTGAAGGCGCCGAACGCTGCTGCAGCCTTCTCCGTCCAGCGGAAGGGAACCTTCGGGGACATGAGATAGGTCAGAGGCCGGGCCACCATGCTATACCTGGGCACAAAGCAGCGATAAAAATTGGCAAACCCCAGGAACTGCTGGAGTTGCTTCTTGGATGGGGGAGGGGGCAATCCACCACCGCCTTGACCTTGGCCGGGTCGGGGAGAACCTGGTTGTGGGAGATCACGAAGCCGAGAAATGAAGTCTCGTTAGCGTGGAACTCGCATTTCTTGGCCATCACGAACAATTTGTTCTCCGGGAGTCGTTGGAGGACCCGTCTCACGTGCACCCGGTGCTCCTCTAACGACCGAGAGAAGATGAGGATGTCGTCCAGGTAGACGAAGACAAAGGTGCCCAGGAAATCCCGGAGAACGTCATTTATCAGGCGCTGGAAGACAGCCTGCACGTTGGTCAGCCCAAACGGCATCACCAGGTATTTGAAGTGGCCGCTTGGGGTCCGGAAACCCGTCTTCCACTCATCTCCCTCCTTGATCCGCACGAGATGATAAGCATTGCGGAGGTCGAGCTTGGTGAACCAAGAGGCCCCCTGGAGGGAGTCAAACGCCGTGTCCATGAGGGACAGGGTGTACTTATCCTTCACCGTGATGTCATTGAGACCCTGAAATCGATACATGGCCACAGGGAGCCATCCTTCTTTCCGACGAAGAAGAATCCTGCCCCCACTGCCGAAGAAGATGGGCAGATGATACCCGAGGTGAGCGACTCCTTAATATACGTATCCATCGCCTCCCGCTCCGGAGCTGACAGGCTGTATAGACGGCTCGACGGCAGTGGGGCACCAGCCTGGAGATTAATAGCACAGTCGTAGGGGCGGTGGGGGGGAAGTGACAGTGCCTGCGACTTACTGAACACCACCCCCAGATCATGATATTCAGATGGCACCTTGGACAGATCTGGAGGGGGGGAGGCGTGTGGGGCCAAAGACACCGACGGGGCACGTGCCACGGACTGCAGGCACGTGCTGAGGCAGAACGAACTCCAAGATGTGATGTTTCCTGTCTGCCAGTAAAAAGATGGATTATGCAGCCGCAGCCAGGGTTAGCCCAGGATGACTGGGGACGTGGAGGAGGGCAGCACCCGAAAGCATAGATCCTCTCGGTGGTTCCCAGAAATGATCACCGACACCGGAGCGGTCTGCTGAGAGACAGTCGTTAACGGGGCTTTGGATAGGGCTATCAGGTTGAGCGGTGGCTGGAGAGTATGACAGGGGAGCCCTAACCAGGTTGCCAGGTCTCCTCATATAAAACTCTGCTCAGCCCCCGAGTCAATCAGTGCATGATTGGAGTATTCAGTGTGTTTGTGAATGAATCTGATGGGCACGAGGCAGCTGGTGAGGGGCTTTGACTGAGACGCGTCCGTGAGTCCCCCTATTGTGACCCACGGACCTCCTCTTTTGGCCGACTCGTGCAGTTCTCCACCTCGTGTGCTCTACTCCCACAATACAAACACAGCCCTAATTCCCTACAGCGCTGTTTCTCAGCAGGCGGGATCTTGGAGTGCCCGATTACCATATCCTCCTGCCCTGCTAGTACTTCCGGTGAGGGCAGAGCCAACTGGGGTGACTGTGAGGAACGAAAGAACTGCGCGCTCGAGCGGCTAGAAGCTCTTTGCTCGGCTGCTCGTTCCCTCAGCCTGTTATCCAAACTAATGGTAAGAGAGATTAGTTCGTTAAGTTTCTCTGGTTTATCCAACCTAGCTAGTTTGTCTCTAAGACTGGGGCTTAGGCTACGGATAAAAATGCTGCACAACGAGGCATCTTCCCACCCAACCTCAGCGGCTACCACCCAGAAATCGACCGCGTAGTCCACAGCGGACCTACCGCCCTGTCGAAGGTTCAGCAACCGGGTGGTAAGCACGGTATCCCGGTTGGAGTGATCAAACACCTCGAGAAAATTGGCCAGAAACCGCTGATATGTTAGGTTAGCATAACTGGGCTTAGCCATAACGGCATAGGCCCAGGCTAGCGCCCTACCTTCTAGCAGGTTAGCGATGTAGCCTATTTTGCTATGATCCGTGGGAAAGTCCCCTGGTACTTGCTGGAAAACCGTCTCACATTGAAGAATAAACCCCTGGGCCTCCCTGAGCTTCCCGCCGAAGCGTGCGGGTGTGGGCACCGGTGTGAGACAGGCCGATGGAACCTGACTAGCCTGGCTAGGCGGGGAGATAGCGGGGCCCGGTGGGACCTCGGCAGCCGGCGGAAACATCCACTGTCCATCCAGACAATCCAACCGGCTGTTAATTAGGGTTAGCTGGGTAAGGATAACGTTCTGTTGGCATGCTAATTGTTCCACTCGAGCGTCTAAGGTGTTCAAACGGCGTGCTAGCACGCTGTCCGCTGGGTCGCTCTGACGGAGCCGTACTGACACAATTCTGGACCCAGGAAACAGAAGACAGACTCGAGGGAATTACAATTATCCTTTTATTAAACCCGTGTCTTGTGTGTGAGTGCGTGTATGTACAATGTGGTGTGTGAAGTGCAGGACTCGTGCTGGGGCAGAGCAGGACGCCGTTCGGCCTGGCAACCCTATGGAGACAAAGCAGAGACATTAACACTGCACCAGCGCTGAGGGTGTAATAATGACAGTCGCTTACTTTTGCAGATGGTGGTGATGGGCTCCGGTTTGCCTTGAGGGTGACAGCCAGAGAGAGAGAGCGTCTGGCTCTGTGCAGGGAGGAGTGAGAGTTACCCTGATGCTGGAGTGGAGCTGAGCCGCCGCCGAGGAGAGAGAATCCGCTGCCAGGGAGATCCACCTGTGCACAGGGGAGAGGAACTTGACAAGGTAAGTGGAGATTAAGCTTACGTGCAGCGACGCGTTGCTCGTGGTTAGAGGAAGAGCCAGGACGTGGCTGTTGACAAGAGACGTGTCCTCGGGAGTTTGACAGATGGCTCCGTGCTGAGTCACAGGCTGGTCCGGCTCTTAAAGCCCGCTGACGATTGGCAGCAGGTGTGCATGCAGCTGGGACTGATGATGGCCCTGTGGGCGCCATGACAGTTGCTAGGTGACGGGGTAGTGCATGGTCATGCAAACATACAGTATGTCTACCAAAGATGTTTAGTATGTTGACATTTTTTACTTTGGTTTTACTCAATTTTTTGGCTGTTTCACTTTGAACCTACTTAATTTTTTTCGTTTACAGTGAAATGCATATTGTTACGTTTTCCTAACTCAAAATACCAGTAAGTTCACTAAACAACAAAAAATTGCTTTGAAAACGTCTTAATTTTTTGTGTTAGATTTAGGTAACAGTTTTTACAGTGTTGCTTAGTTCTCTGAGTTGGTGCCTTAATTTGGTTTTGTTGGGCCCAATTATTGTCAAGAAAAATTTTGCATCTTTAAAAAAAAAAAAAAGTAAATATACCACAGACTCATTTTTAAAGAGAATCACCTGTGTCTCTCTCATCTATCTGCTTGGTCCCTTACAAGAACACTAATAAAAAGACGCATGTATGGATCATTTCTTGTGTTGACTGATATATCCAACATTGTATGCATTGGATAATGTGTTGGTGTAATTGCTGAATTTGTCATTTTTGTTCCCATCTTGGCCTGCTTAAATAAAGGGGTTTAATAAATAAAAATGTACAGCAAGGAAAATAAGTATTGAACACGTTAACATTTTTCTCATTAAACATATTTCTGATGGAGCCATTTGTTGTCTGTAAATCAGGGACAGCGGAGGCGATGGCTGTGATGAACAGTAGCTCTTTATTGAAGAGGTTAGGAACACATATGTATAATACACAAACAGCCTAATATGCTAGGTAACTGGGAGTACAGACTGGTGTATGTAATACAGTGCATCCAGGAGGTATTCACAGCGCTTCACTTTTTTCACATTTTGTTATGTTACAGATTCCAAAATGGATTAAATTCATGTTTTCCTCAAAATTCTACACGCAATACCCCATAATGACAACGTGAAAAAAGTTTTTTTTTTAAATTTTTGTAAATTTATTAAAAACAAAAAACTAAGAAATCACATGTACATAAGTATTCACAGCCTTTGCCATGAAGCTCAAAATTGAGCTCAGGTGCGTCCTGTTTCCACTGATCATCTTTGAGATGTTTCTACAGCTTAACTGGAGTCCACATGTGGTAAATTCAGTTGATTGGACATGATTTGGAAAGGCACACACCTGTCTATAAGGACCCACAGTTGACAGTGCATGTCAGAGCACAAACCAAGCATGAAGTCAAAGGAATTGTCTGTAGACCTCTGAGACAGGATTGTCTCCAGGCACAAATCTGGGTAAGGGTACAGAAAAAATTTCTGCTGCTTTGAAGATCCCACTGAGCACAGTGGTCTCCATCATCCATAAATGGAAGAAGGTCAGAACCACCAGGACTCTTCTTAGAGCTGGCCAGCCATCTAAACTGAGCAATTGGGGGAGAAGGGCATTAGTCAGGGAGGTGACCAAGAATCCGATGGTCACTCTGTCAGAGGTCCAGCGATCTTCTGTGGAGAGAGGAGAACCTTCCAGAAGGACAACCATCTGTGCAGCAATCCACCAATCAGGCCTGTATGTTAGAGTGGCCAGACGGAAGCCACTCCTTAGTAAAAGGCACATTGCAGCCCGCCTGGAGTTTGCCAAAAGGCACCTGAAGGACTCTCAGACCATCCATCCATCCATCTTCTACCGCTTTTCCGGAGGTCCAGGTCACAGAGGCAACAGTTCAAGCAGAGAAGCCCAGACTTCCCTCTCCCCAGCCACCTGCTCCAGCTCTTCAGAGAGGATACCAAGATGTTCCCAGGCCAGCTGGGAGACATAGTCTCTCCAGCGAGTCCTGGGTCTGCCCCGGGGTCTCCTCCCAGTGGGACATGCCCGAAACATCTCAAGTGGGAGGTGTCCAGGAGGCATCCTGATCAGATGCCCAAACCACTTCAACTGGCTCCTTTCAATGTGGAGGAGCAGTGGTTCTACTCTGAGCCTCTTCTGGATGACTGAGCTCCTCACCCTATCTCTAAGGGTGAGTCCAGCAATCCTACGGAGAAAGCTCATTTCAGCCGCTTGTATCTGCGATCTCATTCTTTTGGTCATTACCCAAAAGCTCATGACCATAGGTGAGGGTAGGAATGTAGATTGACCTGTAAATTGACAGCTTTGCCTTAGAGCTTAGCTCCCTCTTCACCACAACAGACTGGTACAACGTCCACATCACTGCAAATGCTGCTCCGATCTGTCTGTCAACCTCTCGCTCCATTCTCCCCTCACTTGCGAATAAGACTCCAAGATACTTAAACTCCTCCACTTGGGGCAGGAGCTTGTCCCAAACCCGCAGAAGACAATCCACCTTTTTCCGGCTGAGGACCATGGACTTGGACTTGGAGGTGCTGATTCTCATGCCAGCCGCTTCACACTTGGCAGCAAACCATCCCAGTAAGACCTGTAGGTCATTGCTGGATGAAGCCAGCAGGACAACATCATGTGCAAACAGCAGAGATGGGATCCTGTGGTCACCGAGCATGACACCCTCCATTCCCTGGCTGCGCCTAGAAATCCTGCCCATAAAAATTATGAACAGGATCGGTGACAAAGGGCAGCCCTGGCGGAGTCCAACTCTCACTGGGAATGAGTCCGACCGAGTGTTGGTAATATGAACCAAACTCTCACAACAGTCACATAGAAACTCATAACAACATATAGAAGCTCATAACAACAAGCCAGATACCCCATACTCCCAAAGCACCCCCCACAAAAACCACAAGGGATGCAGTCAAATGCCTTCTCCAAGTCCACAAAACACACGTAAACTGGTTGGGCAAACTCCCATGAACCCTTGAGGATTCTTGAGAGGGTAAAGAGCTGGTCCGATGTGAGATGGCCAGGCTGAAAACCACATTGCTTCTCCTGAATCTCAGATCATGAGAAACAAAATTCTCTGGTCTGATGAGACAAAGATTGAACTGAATGCCAGGCATCATGTTTGGAGGAAACCAGGCACCGCTCATTACCACGCCAATACCATTCCTACAATGAAGCATGGTGGTGGCAGCATCATGCTGTGGGGATGTTTTTCAGCAGCAGGAACTGGGAGACTAGTCAGGATAGAAGGAAAGATGAATGCAGCAATGTACAGAGACATCCTGGATAAAAACCTGCTCCAGAGCGCTCTTGACCTCAGACTGGGGCAACGGTTCATCTTTCAGCAGGACAACAACCTTCAGCACACAGCCAAGATATCAAAGGAGTGGCTTCAGGACAACTCTGTGAATGTCCTTGAGTGGCCCAGCCAGAGCCCAGGACTTGAATCCAATTGAACATCTCTGGAGAGATCTGAAAATAGCTGTGCACTGATGCTCCCTATCCACCCTGATGGAGCTTGAGAGGTGCTGCAAAGAGGAATGGGCCAAACTGCCCAAAGATAGGTGTGCCAAGCTTGTGGCATCATATTCAAAAATACTTGAGGCTGTAACTGCTGTCAAAGGTGCATCAACAAACTATTGAGCAAAGGCTGTGAATACTTATTTACATGTGATTTCTTGTTTGTTTTTTTTAAATTTAATACATTTGCAAAAATCTCAAAAAAAATTTCTTTTCATGTTGTCATTATTGGGTGTTGTGTGTAGAATGTTGAGAAAAAAATGAATTTATTCCATTTTGGAATGAGGCTGTAACATAACAAAATGTGGAAAAAGTGAAGCGCTGTGAATACTTTCCGGATGCACTGTAGAGGTGGAGCGCCAAAGAGAGTAGGCTGCCGCCAACAGTCCCCTATTATAGGCATGGCGTGATGTCATCCATGCCTGCGCCATCACGTCCGTACTGTTTGTCGTTAATATTGGAATATATAACATTCACCTCCCCCCTGGGAAAAAACAAAACCATTATTAATGTACCAAAAGCCAGTTTAGAAAGCTTGGGATCAGTCCGCCAAGGTCTCCGCCTTTGACCGCCACATAATCCACATAGCACCGGACCCCCATGATCCCTCCTGCAGGTGGTGAGTCCACTGGAGGGCGGACCCATGTAACTCCTTCGGGCTGAGCCCGGCCGGGTCCCATGGGTGGAAACCCGGCCACCAAACGCTAGCCTTCGAGCCCCTCCCCCAGGCCTGGCTCCAGGGTGGGGCCCCGGTAACCCCATACCGGGCGGGGTACACTGAATCCTTGATATACAATTTATCATGAGAGTCTGTTGGATCGTTCTTAGTCTGGCCCTTCACCCAGGACCAGTTTGTCTTGGGAGACCCTATCAGAGGCAAACTGCCCTGGACAACATAGCTCCTGGGATCACTGGGGCACGCAAACCCCCCCACCACGATAAGGTGACAATCCATGAGGGGGATGGACGCCTGGACGCCTCCCACTTGAGGTGTTTCAGGCACGTCCCACTGGGAGGAGACCCCGGGGCAGACCCAGGAATCGGTGGAGAGACTATGTCTCCCAGCTGGTCTGGGAACGCCTTGGTATCCCCTCTGAAGAGCTGGAGCAGGTGGCTGGGGAGAGGGAAGTCTGGGCTTCTCTGCTTGAACTGCTGCCTCCGCGACCCGGACCTCCGGAAAAGCGGTAGAAGATGGATGGATGGATGGCATTATTAATGTCAAGGCAGGCATATGAACTCACAGCAATTCAAACCTGAACCTGGGCCACCAGGTGGACTACCGGTAGACCCTGCACGGTTGAATGGGTTATTCTGCCACTGTAGTCAACTGTGCTCTGTATAAACATTAACAAACAGAGTCATTGTTGCAGTCTGACCTCAAGAGCCTCTGGCAAATCCGCGATGGGCATGGCCCTGGAGGCACCGGCTGCAGCAGACCTGGGTGTGCTCTCTCATCAGCGAAGTCCCAGTCCGGGTCCCACACTGGCTGGATCGGTTCCAGCGTCACAGCTTGATCTGGGGCAGCTGCTCTCACCCTTTGCAAATGGCTAGCATGCCAGCTCGAAACATCGGCCATCTGGAAGGTAGCTGGCCCCAACTACGCAGTGATCATCATCGGCGGTGATGGGAGCGTCTGTGGGTCCAGGCGTTCAGATCGGCGGACCCGAATCCAGCCAAGCACTGCGAGCGGCGAGCGGTTTGGTTGTACTCGACGCTGCTGCTCTCTCATCCCGGATGCTGGTTGCTGTTGTGGCGGTTTGCCATTAATGCCAGCAGCAGGACGCACTTTGGATTGGCATTGCTCTTCTGGGCCTGCTCAGCCACGAACTCTCTCTCCTGCAGCACTGCGGTGGCTCCCTAAGACTGATGTTGAACCTCATCACGCACCATTTGTACGCTGCTCTGCTGGAGTCCACTGCATGGATGGTGGTTGTCAGTGGTGATTCAACTGAACTAGGTGGCGGGTTTGTTGTCACTGGTGTTGACCAGCACACTTTGGCAAAGTGATTAAGCTTACAGCATCGCTGTGCCCTGGCTGGATAGGGGCGCGCTCTCATTCGGTGCGTAGGGGGAACCAGAGCTACCACACATTTGGTGTCTCATGATGTTCCGTTGTCCCACGGTGTTCACCTCAGCTTGCTCCGAGAAGGTCACAGTGGAACCGAGTTCTTCGGCTGAGGTAAATGCTTGTGCTAGCGGGGTCTATTGTTGTGGGTTACCTAGCTATAATGTTAGCTTGTCGGCGGCCTCTAGCTGGAATGCTAACTCCACCACCTTTGCCAGCAGCAGGTTGTCTGGCGCCATCAACAGCTTCGCTCACAGCTGTGGGTTGCCTGTGTGCTCCGCTAGCTGGTCCCGCACGATTTCATCCTCTAGTTGGCCAAACTTGCATGTGCTTGCCAGACAGCGGCGGTCCGTGACGTACTGCTGAGTCGCTTCTCCTGCTCTCTATCGGTGCTGGTGGAACCTTATCCTTCTCACTAGCACACTCTCAGGTGTCACGAAGTGTTTGGCTAACAGAGCAATGCACTCCTTGTATGTGTCCACTTGCCCCAATGTACTAAACACCCACTGCCCCTCAGTACCCAGGCTGTGAATCAGGAACACCCACAGCTGCATCTTACAGACTCTAGTTAGGTCCATAGCCGACACGCATGTCTGGAATGAATCAAACCAGCGAGGCCATGGGATGGGCAGCTCACCTGAGGATGTGAGGAATGGAGGCAGGGGTGCCAAGCACGCTACCATGTCAATGTTGATAAAGTTTCTCCTCGTCAGCAGTGTTATGTCTGTAAAACAGGGACAGCAGAGGTGATGGCTTTGCTGAACAGCAGCTCTTTATTCAAGAGGCTAGGAGCATGTGTAACACACAAACAGGCTAATATGCTAGCTAACTGGGAGCACAGGCTGATGTAAGCCGCCAACAGTCCCCAGCACAGCATGATGAAGGCACATCATCATCGGATGACATCATCATGGCACAGCATGATGATGTCATCCGTGCCTGTGCCATCACATCCATGCTGCTTGTTGTTAATATTGGAATATATAACACTGTGGAGAGTGCAATAAAGAAACCAGACTTGCATGGCAGATGAACTTTATTCACTCTCTCACTTCATTCATACACAGAAAAAGCATTCTCTTCATACACCAGGGTCTCTCCTTTTATATCACCCCACTCCTTCCCCCTGCTGCCTGTGATCTTGCATCACAATACATTTAACACATCATCACCCCTACTGTCCCCGCAGCTGCTCCTTCCTGCTGCCTGCGGTTCTACATCACCATAACTTCTCCCATCACAATACCTATTGTCCTCATCTGCTTAATCCCCCACACTCTACCAGCAGAGGGACTATTTGCCTCTCCTCTGCTTCCAGTCTGAGATGATTATCCCAGCGTGGGTTCCCCACACCGCCCCCCCAAGAGTCTCAGACTGAGTGTCAACCCTCACGTCCTTTTGGCTTCAGTCTCCTCCCATATCTGCTGTAACGAGGGTTCTTCGGCTCCACGGTGCTGCTGTGCCGGTAGGGGGCTCCTGGGGGTGTGTCTGTCTGTGGGTGGGCCATGGCGAGGGGAGGGGAACATTCAACTTGCCCATGTGGCTACTCTGATGAATCGTTTATCTGGGGAGTTCTCAGTGGGGGTCTTCCACGCCGAGGAGCTCGAGCCAACATCACTGGCTCGTCCACCACCACAAAGGCGGGCTTAAGTCTGTCTATACATATTTTCTCCCGTCGACCCCCCAAGTCTAACAAAAAATGTTTGTCCCTTGGTTCCAGCACTCTGAACGGGCCATCGTAGGGTGGGCGCAATGGGGGGCGGTGGGCATTGTGCCTGACAAACACGAACGCCGCGTTCTTCAAAGTTTTTGGCACAAAAGCGCATGGAAAACAGTGGTGGACCGGGCCCCGTAGCATGCCTGTGTCTGCGCTACGCTGTGAACGTGGAGACAGATGGTTGTTCGGCGCGGGATTATCTGGTAAAAATTCCCCGGGGAGCTGCAGGGGCTGAGACAGGACCAGCTCCGCCGGGGAAGCCTCCAAATCCTCTTCTGGTGCGGAACGCAACCCTAACAGAACCCACGGCAACCGGTCTACCCAATTTGCATCCGTAAGCGAAGCCCTGAGCACTGCTTTCAGTGACCTATGGAAACGCTCGCATAACCCATTGACCTGTGGGTTGTACGCGGTTGTGCGATGAATTGCGACACCCAAGCTATGGGCCATCGCAGACCAGAGGTCGGAAACAAACTGAGGGCCCCTATCAGACATGATGTCCGAAGGGATGCCAAAATGTGCCACCCATGTTGTCAAAAAGTCTGCGGACGTGGTTGCCGCTAGCGGGACTGCTTCTGGCCATCGTGTGGTGCAGTCCACCACTGTCAGAAGGTGCGTGAACCCCTGCGATGGCGGGAGGGGGCCCACGAGGTCTACATGCACGTGGTCAAACCTCTTAGCCGGGATACGAAACGGCTCCAAAGGGGCCTTTGTGTGCCTGTGCACTTTGGCTCGTTGGTACGCTACGCAGGCTGCAGCCCACTCTTTTACCTGTTTGCGCAGGCCTGGCCATACGAACTTCGCTCCCACCATTTTGACTGACGCGCGCACTCCTGGGTGCGCCAGGGCGTGAACTGACTCAAACACGTGGCGGCGCCAAGCGACTGGGACCACCGGGTGCAGGCGTCACAGATTGGGGGGGGGCTCCGTCTTGCAGTGCCCTGCTCTCCAGCCTTAACCCTGTTGGTCCAGACTGGAGTGTGCACACGTCCGCATCGCCAATCTGCTCTGCGGCCATGGCTGCATAATCTATCCCTATGCAGACTGGGGCCCACTATTGTGCGTGAGAGACAGTCCGCCACCACATTCAGTTTACCGGCCACATGCTGAATATCGGTCGTAAACTCCGAGATCGTGGCTAGCTGCCTCTACTGCCGGCCCGACCATGGTTTCAAAAACTTGGCCATCGCGTACGCTAGCAGCTTGTGGTCCACGAACGCAGTGAAGCTGCGGCCTTCCAGCCAGAATTGGAAATGGCGTATGGCCAGGTGGAGAGCCAGCAACTCTCTGTCGAACATGCTGTATTTACGCTCACTGTCGCGCAAAGCCCTGCTAAAAAAAAAGCGAGCGGCTGCCAAGAACCGGCGACGCGTTACTCCACAATGGCCCCTATGGCCATGTCCGAGGCGTCGGTAGTGAGCGCTATCTGAGCCGCCGGGTCCGGGTGCGCCAACAGTGTGGCGTTTGCCAGGGCTGTTTTAACCTCAGAGAATGCGTGCGCCGGTTTCCATTTCTTGAGCGCGGCGTACAATGACTGCATGAGCTGAGCTGTGCGGGGGAGGAACCAGTTATAAAAGTTAACCATCCCCAAAAACTCTTGCAGTGCTCTGACTGTCTGAGGCCGGGGAAAATTTGCAACCGCGCGCACCTTGTCCGGCAAGGGTATTGCTCCCTCCGGTGAGATGCGGTGCCCCAAAAAATCAATCCCCGTCATGCCGAACTGGCATTTCGCTGGGTTGACTATTAACCCATGCTCCTCCAACCTCCGGAAAACCATCCTGAGGTGGGTTACGTGTTTGTCCTCGGATGCGCTGGCCACCAGGATGTCATCCAGGTAGACAAACACAAATGGTAGATCGCGCAACACCACATCCATCATGCGTTGGAACATCTGTGCCGCACCTTTTAATCTGAAGGGCATGCGTAAAAACTCAAACAGGCAAAACGGAGTTATTACCACTGTTTTGGGTATGTCCTCTGTGCTCACCGGGACCTGGTGGTAACCGCGGACCAGGTCTATTTTAGAAAAAATACGCGCCCTGGCAAGGTGAACGGAAAAATCCTGAATATGGGGAATCGGGTAGCGGTCGTGCGCTGTGGCGTCGTTCAATCTGCGGAAATCTCCGCACAGTCGCCATGATCCCTCAGCCTTAGAAACCATGTGTAGTGGGGATGTCCATGGGCTGTTTGAGCGCCTGATGATGCCCAACCTTTCCAAGTTGGCAAACTCCTCGCACACTATGGCCAGTTTAGCTGCGTCCAGGCGCCGAGGTCGTGCGAAAACGGGCAGCCCAGTAGTGGTAATAAAGTGTTCCACCCCGTGTTTAGTGATGGCCGCCGAAAACGTCGGGACCATGAGCGCTTGGAACTGAGTGAGCAGTGTGTGGAACTTACCGCCTGGAGCTGTGACGTTGGCTAGGGTTGTTGGCCCGGCCCCTCGAGCTGTACAGGGGAGAGAATCAAAAGACATTGCATTGATCAGTCGTCTGTTAGCAACATCGACTAGCAGCCTGTGTGCACGCAAAAAATCAGCGCCCAAGATTGGGAAACTGCGTGCCGCTATGACGAATGTCCACTCGTACATACGGCCGTGTAGGGATACAGTCAGTGTCCTCTCACCAAAAGTCCTAATGTCCGAGCCGTTTGCAGCCATCAGCTCGAGGCCACTAGCTCCCGCTAGCCGGTCAGCGTAGGACGGAAGGATGAGGCTCTTTTGGGAGCCGGTGTCTACGAGGAACCGTCTCCCCCAGCGCGAGTCCGTCACGTAAAGCAGCTTGTTTTCTTCACCGGTGGTCGCAGCTGCTACTGACTGCCGGTCTTGGTGTTTCCTGAACGCTTGAACTGGCACGGTGACACACATCAGCATGCGTCCTCTCCAAAGCGGAGGTGGTAGGAGCAGAATGTGTTTCTCTGGCGCTTCCTGGCCCCCACTGCCGCTACCATCGCCGGCTCCTCGCTTCCGCTGGCCATCTCGCTGGGTTCCGATGCCGCCACATTCACTGTGAGGGCTCTGGTGGTGAGGATGATCCGATCTGCCTCCTGGGCTAGCACCCGGTAGTCACGCGCGGCCAGCAACGGCGAGTTGGCAAGGACCGCTCTTGCCTCTGTTGGGAAGTTCCGGAGGAAAAGGTGGACAAACAGAAAAAGCCTGTCGTCCGTGCCCATCAACACCAACATCTTCTCCACCAGTTCGACCGCCGACCCATCTCCTAACTTGGAGCGCCTCAGGAGTCTCTCTGCTCTCTCACTGTCCGAAAGTGTGTAGCGCCAGGTCAGCGCGGCTTTGAGAGTCCCGTATTTATCGTGGGCTGGGGGCTGTTGGAGCAGGCTCGCTACTTGCTGAGTCGTGCGATCATCCAGCGCTGTGACCACATAGAAATATCTGGTGTCATCTGCCGTTATTCCCCGGAGGGCGAACTGGGCCTCGGTGTGGAGGAACCAAGACTGCGGGTTGTGCAGCCAAAAGTCCGGTAGTCTGACCGAAACGGTGCACGCGTTGCTGGGGCTTCCCGTCTGGGCCAACTCCGGGGTTTTTGCCTCGTGTTCCATAATTCATCAAGGGTCACCAGTGTGGAGAGCGCAATAAAGAAACCAGACTTGCACGGCAGACAAACTTTATTCACTCTCTCTCTTCACTCATACACAGAAAAAGCATTCCCTTCATCCACCAGGGTCTCTCCTTTTATATCACCCCACTCCTTCCCCTGCTGCCTGTGATCTTGCATCACAATACATTTAACACATCATCACCCCTACTGTCCCCGCAGCTGCTCCTTCCTGCTGCCTGCGGTTCTACATCACCATAACTTCTCCCATCACAATACCTATTGTCCTCATCTGTTTAATCCCCCACGCTCTACCAGCAGAGAGACTATTTGCCTCTCCTCTGCTTCCAGTCTGAGATGATTATCCCAGCGTGGGTTCCCCACAGCACCACTGACCTGAGATTTTCACCAGATATCAGTAACAACCAGGGATGCAAGTTATCAATTAATTCATTAATTGATAATTGATTCATCTTCTTGATCGATGAACGATTAATTGATAAGCTGCATTTTTCCTGAGAATCTGACTTTCCCTCAGCACAATACGGTCCATTTTTAACATATCAAAAGTTGCTGTTTTTTCATATACTGAATAAAACATGAACTTTATATTCCTCAGTGATTTATTGTATCATCTGCATTTTTTTTTTTACTACAGACTATGGCATTTTTGTAGTTTAACAAATTTTGCACTGTATAGTGTGTACTATGTGCTGGTACAGCTCAGTAAATTAAAATGTCATGATTTTTTTTTATTTATTTTAAAAACTACTACCAATATCATAAAAATGATCTTTATTAGTTATATTTTTTTAAAAAAACTTTCAAATTCTAATTACTGAGATGCACTGGTAGACTGTTTTAACACGAAAACAAACTGTGAGCTGCTTCATCTGCTGCATGTTAAACATTATCACAGTACCCCGGAAATCCAGGAAAACCCAGGATGATCTGGGCCCCCTCTGTTGTTTGTTACCTCAGTGGCAACTTGAGTCTAGCCTGTTTTTCCGTCTAGCGGCAGGTTGAAGACAGCGGGGAAAGTTTTTTGCACTTGTGTAGCCTGCTGCAGTCCGTTTCTCCACCCTGTTGATTTGAAGTAGGTGGGTGGACATTGAAACGTGCCATTGGAACTTGTTTGGCTCTCCGACGTAACCAGGAAGGGTGAGTTTTTTTTGCTCTGCACAGCGCATGTGCTCTGGGGGCTTAGTGTCTTCTGCTTTTTTGGTTGAAATGCGGCAGTGGGTGACCACGTGCGCTCCCACCTGGGTGGTGAAGCCACTACATTTTATAGAATAAGCTCCCATTGAAAAGGACTGCTGAGTTATCAATTAATTGACAACTAATTTAATTTAGTCAACTTTAATTCTTATCAACAATTAATCGAAAGTCAATTAATCATTAATATCCCTAGTAACAACCCAAGTAATCTATACATACAAAGAAATCAAGGCAACAGTGTTCACAAAACAAATTATATTCAATAAAGCGGAATGACACAGGGAATAAGTATTGAACACATGAAGAAAAAGAGGTGCAAAAAGGCATAGAAAGCCAAGAAACCAGCTGAAATACATCAGAATTTAGAAAGCCATCCCATCCCCCATCGGTGCAAATTAATTTCAGCTGGTTAAGTCCTGATTGATAGCCTTTAAAAAGGTCTGTGAATATCAGATTGTCACACCACAAAGAACCCATCTATCTATAAATGCTCAAAATCTTTGTGTGTCTGTCTATCTGTCTGTCTATCCATGTGTCTGTTCCCCACATATCTCTTGAACCGTTCATCAGATTGGCCTCAGATTTGTGCTTTGCTGAGGTTACGAGGGTGTGCATCGCTGAGTATGGAGTCGCTCAGTCAAAATATGTAATTTTATCAATAAAAGTTTAGCCACTGCTCTGTCTCATGCCCAGGCTTCTAGAAGTGTGGGTGGGGTTTGGTTCCGGATTGACTCTGTACTGATTGGATAATACGCGGCATTATGGCATCAGTAGCCACAGTGCTCCATGTGCAAAACAAGGAAGCGACAAGTGACAAATATGACTAGAAAAAGATAATACTTAATGTTTAATGCTTAAAAAATTATACCATAAAGTTGCCATGAATGCATAGGTCATGAGGTGCGCGGGTGCGCTGGGGGAAGGAGGGGTGGAGCAGCAGCTGAACCGCTGGCACCACAGGTAAAGCAACAGCTGAGACTCCCGTTAACTGGGCAGGCTGGGCTTGGCTCCCTGCGAAGGACTGCGATCCACCGGTTCAGCTGCTGCTTGTCCAACACCGGTGTCCGACCAGGCACTCCACGATTCTTTGCAGGGAGGCACGCCCAGCCTGCCCAGTCAGCAGGAGATGGGATTCCCTTGCAGGACCACGACTCACCATCGCCGATGGCACTCCTCTCAGTGTGCTCGCACAATTATTAAAAGTTGATAATTGTGGAGCAGAATGCCCAGATCAACTGCATATCATATTCGTCCACATGCACGGTTTGACTAAACGACGACCGTCACCAAACTGACATATATTTGTATATATACCTGTATATATTTGCATCCTTTTATAGAAACGTGGACAGACTGTAATTTACTGTACATACTCTGTTGTCATTGAATCCTTATTTAAATCCTCCACCTGAACAATGAGAGCAAGTTTTTAGCCAAAGTCAAATTCCTTGTATGTGTTGTGCATACTTGGCCAATAAAGCTGATTCTGATTCTGAAAAACGCTCAATAACTCATAAAAGATCACAGAAATAAGTGATCTGACAAAAAAATAAACAAGCGCTTCTTAAACAGTTGCTAATATTGGATGTGCCATTCATTTTCAATTATTCTGTAATTAATATTCACACAATCAAATAAATCTCAGTTCAGTCCCTTTCATATTTGTCAGTCTAACATGTGTGATTGCCTACATATAGGCTACACCTCTGTATTCCACTTTCAAACACAGCTTATGTGGCCAGACACGACCTGGCTCAAAGGCACACTAAATGATGGCGATAAAAAAAAAGTTATTTTCAATAAAGTGAAAAAAAGATAATGCATGGAGTGTGCTTTTGCCCCGAGGCTGATTTACCATGGAAAACAGCTGAGCTTTGTGGCTCGAGCAATCAGTTGATTGGATCTATCTCCTCCGATGTTCTGACATTTTGGCATAAATATCAGAACAGCTGATCGTATAGACTGCAAAGGTAAAAAAAAAAAAACATGGAGAGAAGGCCCTACAACCTTTGTGCCACGAATGCGGGACGTATCAACCATATGCTGGATACATTTTCAGCATGGGGCACATATTTTTTCCAGTTTGTAAAATTTTTCACTGGGTCTGAGGTGTGTGCGGAAAAAAATTGCGTTTTAATTAACATTTAGAGGGTCAAAAATGCGATCATTTAGGCGGAATAATAATAATAATAATCTTCTCGCATCAATCAAAAACAAACGCTTACAACAGAGCGGCGGCGCTCACATCGTTCGTCTTTGCCAGTCACACCCTCAAGATTCAGCTCATTATTTGGCCTCAGTATCGCCCCAGCACGACGATATAAGCACCGCTTCAATATTAGCATTAAAGTTTTAAAAACCCTTTAAATAACAAAATATTACTAAAATATAAACTGATGCACTACAATAGGTCTCAAATATTTGTAAACGTGTCCTGTTATAGTACTGCATGAGTTTATTGACGCTACACAGAAGAAATTCAATATTACACTGAACTCGATCACTTAACAGTGATATAAACTAAAATAATTATCATGATGACTGAACAACTCCCATTCCCCAAAGTGCAAGATACACTACTGTGAATATAAGTGATAAAAGATCACACAAATAAGTGATCTGACAAACAAATAAACAAGGGATCTGAAACAGTCGCTAATATTGGATGTTGCATTCATTTTCAATATTTAGGTATTCTGTAATTAATATTTACATAATTAAATAAATCTTAGTGCCATTTACTCCCTTTTATATTTGTCAAAGTCTAGTATGTGATTGCCTACATAAAGGCTACACCTCTTTGTATTCCACTTTCAAACACAGCCTACATTTGGGCCTGTAAAGCCTGATTGGGATACCTGTTTCAGACAGGAATACTTGCATTCTATGAGCAATGTATTAGTAATGGGTAAAAGCAAAGAGCTTTCTCTCAACCTTCACAACCTTATTGTTGCACAACATAATGATGGCATTGGAATACAGGCGTATTTCTAAACTGCTGAATGTTCAATTCAATTAAATTCAGTTCAACTTTATTTGTATAGCGCCATTTCACAACAACAGTCATCTCATAGCACTTTCAACTGTAGGGGGAACCCCCACAGTTGCAGAAAGACCCCAGCAATCAGGCGATCCCCTGTGAGTAAGCGCTTGGCGACGGTGGAGAGGAAAAACTCCCTTTTAACAGGAAGAAACCTCCAGCAGAACCAGCCTCAGGGAGGGGCAGTCATCTGCTGTGACTGGCTGGGGGGTGATGGGATAGAGAAGATGAAAAGAACAGACATGTAGAGAGCAAACAGCACAATGGGGACTCAATCTATGGGAGAGAACAAACAGATGTTAATGACCAGCAAAAAAACCCCAAACATTTCCTTGAGAGTGAAGAAGGAAGTGAAGCCCAGTGCATTATTGGAGGTTCCCCGGCTGTCTAAACCTATTAGCAGCATAACTAAGGGAGGGTTCAGAGACACATGATCCCTCCCTAATTGTAGGCTATATCAAAAAGGAAGGTTTTAACCCTGTTCTTAAAAACAGAGATCGAGTCTGACTCCCAAATCCAGATTGGCAGCTGGTTCCACAGGAGAGGAGCTTGATAACTGAAGGCTCTGCCTCCCATTGTACTTTTGGAGATTCTAGGTATTACAAGTAATCCAGCATTTTGGAAGCGTAGTGCTCTGTTAGGATAATACGGTAGTATCAGATCTTTTAAATAAAAAGGGGCCTGATTGTTTAGAGCTTTGAAAGTGAGAAGAAGGATTTTAAACTTAATTCTAAACTCTATGGGAAGCCAATGAAGGGAGGCCAGAACCGGAGAGATATGATGTCTCTTTCTAGTACCCGTTAAAACTCTTGCTGCAGCATTTTGGCTCAACTGAAGACTTTTTAAAGATGTTTCAGAACAACCTGATAATAAAGAGTTGCAATAATCTAATCTAGAGCTACCAGAAGCGTGGATCAGTTTCTCAGCATCACTCTGAGACAAGATGCTCCTAATCTTGGCAATATTACACAAATGATAGAAGGCAGTCTTAGAAACGAATTTAATATGTGAACTGAAAAACAGATCTTTATCAAAAATAACACAGATCTTGATCAAAAATAACAATGTTCCACATGTTCCAGTGAGCACTGATGGAGCCACCATTCAGAAGTGGAAAGAACATCATTTTACCATAAACTGGCCACGACCAGGAACTCCTTGCAAGATTTCTGACAGAGGAGTCAAAAGAATTATCAGAAGAGCTATCGAAGAGCCAAAGACGACTAGTAGAGAGCCCCAGAAAGTCCTGGAGTTAAACAGGTACTGCTGTTTCAAAGAAAACAAAAAGTAATCAGTCCCTCCAGGGTTTCGTGATGTTGTGATTGCGTCAATTCACACGAAATCAGGCAATCGGTGCAACTATTGTGCAACCTTGCAACTTTGTCCAATCACCGCAACTTTCCTGCAATTTTGGCCAATCCTCGTCAACTTCTGCCAATTTCACCAATCAAATTTGTCTCTGAGTGGTGCTGAAACACTCAGTCTAACCAATCAAACGCATTACTACACCGCGTTCACTTCCGTGTTTACAGCAAGTATAGGGCTGTATATAGTATATATAGTATATACTATATGTATATAGTATAGTATATGGGCTGCACGGTGGTGCAGTGGTTAGCACTGCGGCAGCACAGTTTACCCTTGGCTGGGGGATCGTGGGTTCGATCCCAGCCCCCGACCAACAGTGATCTGTGTGGAGTTTGCATGTTCTCCCCGTGTTTGCGTGGGTTTACTCCAGGATTTCTCCAGTTTCCTCCCACATGCCAAAAACATGCAGGTTAGGTTAATTGGAGACTCTAAAGTGGCCCTAGGTGTGAATGTGTGTGTGAATGGTTCAGGGATAGCGCCGTATCGTGGCTGCTTCATCCATCCAGGTGGTGGATGACCCTCAATTTCCCCTCTGGGGATCAATAAAGTATACTAAATCTAAATAAATCTAAATCTAAGTATAACAGAACACTTCAGCAAAAAACTGTGTGTGATTTAAAAAAAAAAAACACTCACCCATAAGGTTTCCAACACCGTCCCTTCCTCCATCTCCCCCTGCCTGCCGGTGGACGTCTCCATCCTGACCGTGTGTATGAAGTGCTGGGTTTGTGTTGAAAAAGGTCTGCCTGCCCTAAAAGCACCCCATCACGGGAACGCACGTGATGAGAGACTCCATAAAACCCAACAAACAAATGAGCAAATCTAACACTACAGCCAGTGATTGATCATTCCATACATCTTTAGAGGTAAAATCATTACTACATCTTGTCAGTAAGCTTAAAACCTGTGAAACCTGTGAATCTCTGATGATAGCAGATGTTTCTGCTTAATTTTTTTTTTTTTTTTTTTTTTTTTTTTTTTTTCTCTCGGCGCCACACCAGTCGGCTGCCTTTTGCAACAGCGGCTCGATTCCGAGTCTTTTTCCCTTCCTCTCTCTTTTGATCCGTCTTTTTTTTTTCACCCCACTTATATCACGGACACACAGATCGTCCTAAATGTCTCCTGAGCCGGTGGACGGAGCCACTGTTTATAGCAGGATACGATACAGCAGAGAAGAGCTGCTAGCATTCAACCGCCACCCGGTCCCATTGGAAAAACTCGACATACCGAGAGAACTGAGGCGAAAACGCCGCGGCTGCCGGGCTGGAGTAAGGCGGAGGACAAAAAATATAAGGTACAGACCCTCCCTTCCATCTGTTGTCATGGGAAATGTACGGTCGATACTGGGAAAGTTAGATGAGCTAGCGGCTATCTCCCGTTATGATAGCACATACCGGGAGTGCTCTCTCCTTTTGTTTACTGGGACGTGGCTAACTGAACTAGCAGCAGATGCTAACATTGAGCTGGAGGGTTTTCACATGATACGAGCTGACCGAACACCAGACAGTGGCAAGGCTAGGGGCGGTGGAGTGATAATGTATGTTAACAACAACTGGTGCAGACCGGGACATATCACTGTTAAACAACGACACTGCAGCAAAGACATTGAGTTGCTAGCTGTTAGCATGAGGCCTACATATCTCCCGAGAGAACACTCACACGTGATCTGCATTGTTGTTTATGCAAATCCGACGGCGAACGCTGGGACAGCACGTGACGTCATCCATTCAGTAACCAGCAGGCTGCAGACAGAACACCCAGATGCTCTTCTCCTCATCTCAGGCGATTTCAACCATGTTTCACTGTCTCCCATTCTACCCACGTTCACCCAGTATGTCACATGCCACACTAGAGACAATAAAACACTGGATTTATTCTACGCAAACACTAAGGAGGCGTACACCTCATCACAACTCCCCCCACTCGGGAGATCGGATCACAACTTGGTTAATCTCCGGCCGGTGTACAAACCCCTAGTGCACAGACAACCTCCGGCCATGCACACTGTGGAGTTATGGTCTGAGGAGACAATGGACACCCTAAAGGGCTGTTTTGAAGCCACCGCCTGGAAGCAGCTCTGCGATCCACATGGTGAGGACATCGATGGCCTCATTCACACCTTCACGGGCTACCTCAGCTTCTGTGTGGACAAATCCGTTCCCACCAAGACCATACGGCGTCACTCAAACAACAAACCCTGGATCAACCCTGAGATAAAAACACTTCTGAGAGAGAAGAAGAGGATCTTCAGGTCAGGGAACAGGGAGATGCTGAAGTCCGTACAGAGGGAGCTGAGGAGAAAGATCAGAGAAGGCAAGGACAGCTTCAGGAAGAAGATGGAGGACAAGCTGCAACAGAGCGACAACAGCGGGGTCTGGAGAAACCTCAAAACCATCTCGGGGCTCCAGAATACCTCCCCCCAGGCCACAGGGGGCAGGGAGTGGGCGAACAACCTGAATCTGTTTTTCAATAGATTTGACCAACCGCCCTCCCCCCTGACTGCACAACAACCACTGCTGCCTCTAAAGAAATCAAGTCCTGCTGCCCACTCCCCACTCCACCAACACCCCCCCACTCCCAACACACAGCCCCCCATCCTGACCCTGACCAGGACCCAGGTGAGGACGGAGCTGAGGAAGATCAAGGCGAGGAAGGCGCCGGGACCGGACGGCATCAGCGCAAAGCTCCTCAAGTCCTGTGCAGACCAGCTGTGTGGGATTGTGACGTATATCTTCAACATGAGCCTGAAACTGGGGAGGGTACCACAGCTGTGGAAAACATCTTGTGTGGTACCTGTACCAAAAACTTCCCACCCCAAAGACCTGAACAGCTACAGACCGGTGGCCTTGACGTCCCACTTGATGAAGACCCTGGAGAGACTGCTCCTTGCTCACCTCCGCCCCCTGGTGGAACCAGCGATGGATCCACTCCAGTTCGCCTACCAGCATGGCATTGGGGTGGAGGATGCGGTGATCTTCCTCCTTCACCGTTCTCTGTCCCACCTGGAGAAGCCCGGGAATATGGTGAGGATCATGTTCTTTGACTTCTCCAGTGCTTTCAACACCATCCAACCGATGATCCTGAAGGACAAGCTGCTGCGCGCAGGGGTGGACCAGCACCTGTCATCATGGATCCTGGACTACCTCACGAACCGGCCTCAGTTTGTGAGAACCCGGGACTGTGTGTCCGACACGATCATCAGTAGCACGGGGGCCCCCCAGGGAACGGTGCTGGCTCCCTTCCTGTTCACTCTTTATACTGCGGACTTCTCACACAACACAACACACTGCCATCTACAGAAGTTCTCTGATGACTCTGCGATCGTTGGCCTCATCTCCAATGGAGATGAAGCTGAGTACAGAGGGCTTATCCAGGACTTCGTGGACTGGTGCCATCGGAACTGCCTCCAGATCAACGCGAGGAAAACTAAGGAGCTGGTGGTGGACTGCCGCAGGCATGGGCAGCCCCTCACAGTACCAGTAAATATACAGGGAACAGACATCGAGATGGTGACATCCTATAAGTACCTGGGTATTCATCTGAACAATAAACTAGACTGGTCACACAATACTGATGCACTCTACAAGAAGGGACAGCGCAGGCTGTTCCTGCTGAGGAGACTCAGGTCTTTTGGTGTACAAGGGGCGCTGCTGAAGTCATTCTATGACACGGTGGTGGCATCAGCCATCACTTTTGGAGTGGTCTGCTGGGGCAGTGGCATTACTGCAGCCGATAGGAAGAGACTGAACAAACTGATTAAGAAAGCTAGCTCTGTCCTGGGGCAGCGCCTTGATCCGATGGAGGAGATAGGAGAGAGAAGGACGGTGGCTAAACTGTCATCTCTGCTGGAGTCCGAGTTCCACCCTATGCAGGACATACTGAATGCACTGAGGAGCTCATTTAGCAGTAGACTACATCATCCCAGGTGCACAACCGAGAGGTTTCGTAGGTCCTTCCTACCAACGGCTGTCAGACTGTACAACCTAAGCAGGGCTGCTCGCAGAGATAGCAAAAAGACGTAACAAACTAATAGTTTTTTGAATGCAAAAGATGCAATAGACTTACACAATGGTCCCCTCCGGCATACAACTAGGAACTTACCGGTCGCTATGGAGGGTGAGAATATGTATGGGCACATAATCATACCATGTAGGATAACTAAGTAGACGGTTATGCTGTTTCATTCCATCTAGCAACAATGCTCTGCACTGTGTGTGTTTATATATTTACATATTTATTCCATCTAGCTACAATGCTCAGCACTGGGTGTGTTTATATATTTATATATCTACATATTATTCCATCTAGCTACATTGCTCCGCACTGTGTGTGTTTATATACTTGCATATTTATTCCACCTAGCTGCAATGCTTCGTACTGTGGGTGTTTATATATTTACATATTTATTCCATCTAGCTACAATGCTCTGCACTGTGTGTTCATATATTCATATATTTATTCCATCCAGCTACAATGCTCTGCACTGTGTGTTCATATATTCATATATTTATTCCATCCAGCTACAATGCTCTGCACTGTGTGTCTGTGTGTGTGTGTATATATATATATTTTATAGTAATACGTACATATGTATATTAGCTGCTCTTGCTTGCTTGTTTTTTTGTTTTTTTTTTTCTTGCCTTCTGATTGTTGCTCTGAGTGTTGCTATCCCTGTGCTGTTGCAATCCTGGAATTTCCCCGTTGTGGGACTAATAAAGGCTTATCTTATCTTATCTTATCTTAATTTAAGAATCATTGTAATAGAAAATGTTTGACAATCCTGTGCTCTTCTTGTATTGTTATATAGAATGTCACTGTAGTAAGCTGGAGAAAACCATCTGCTTTAATATTTGTAATTCTTCCCACAACTTTTAGTGCAAAAAAACCCTCTCAAAACATTGCAACTTTTAAAAAAAGCTGCCGCGAATTCAGGCTTTTTGGGCCACAACAATCATAAAAACATCCCGCGAAATCCTGGAGGGACTGAGTAATGCACTCCACCAACATGGGTTCTATGCCCGCTCACTTTGCAAGACTCCATTGCTGAAGAAAAAGCACATTGAAGCTCATTTAAAGTTTGCTGCACAACATGTGGGCAAGCCAGTAAAATACTGGGAGAATATACAGTGGTGTGAAAAAGTGTTTGCCCCCTTCCTGATTTCTGTTTTTTTTTTTTTTTGTTTGTCACACTTAAATGTTTCAGATCCATCCATCCATCTTCTACCACTTTTCCGGAGGTCCGGGTCGCGGAGGCAGTAGTTCAAGCAGAGAAGCCCAGACTTCCCTCTCCCCAGCCACCTGCTCCAGCTCTTCAGAGAGGATACCAAGGTGTTCCCAGACCAGCTGGGAGACATAGCCTCTCCAGCGAGTCCTGGGTCTGCCCCAGGGTCTCCTCCCAGAGGGTCGTGCCCAAAACACCTCAAGTGGGAGGCGTCTAGGAGGCATCCTGATCAGATGCCCAAACCACCTCAACTTGCTCCTTTGTTTCAGATCATCAAACAAATTTAAATATTAGACAAAGATAACACAAGTAAACACAAAATGCAGTTTTTCAATGGAGGTGTTTATTATTAAGGGTAAAAAAAAAAAAATCCAAACCTACATGGCCCTGTGTGAAAAAGTGATTGCCCCCTAAACCAAATAACTGGTTGGGCCACCCTGAGCAGCAACAACTGCAATCAAGCATTTGTGATAACTGACAATGAGTCTTTTACAGCACTGTGGAGGAATTTTGGCCCACTCATCTTTGCAGAATTGTTGTAATTCAGCCACATTGGAGGGTTTTCCAGCATGAACTGCCTTTTTAAGGTTATTCCACAGCATCTTAATGGGATTCAGGTCAGGACTTTGACTAGGCCACTCCAAAGTCTTCATTTTGTTTTTCTTAAGCCATTCAGAGGTGGACTTGCTGCTGTGTTTTGGATCAATGTCCTGCTGCAGAACCGAAGTGTGCTTCAGCTTGAGGTCACGAACAGATGGCCGGACACTCTCCTTCAGGATTTTTTGATAGACAGCAGAATTCATGATTCCATTTACCACAGCAAGTCTTCCAGGTCCTGAAGCAGCAAAACAGCCCCAGACCATCACACTACCACCACCATATTTTACTTTTGGTATGATGTTCCTTTGCTGAAATGCTGTGTTCCTTTTATGCCGGATATAATGGTACACACACCTTACAAAAAGTTCAACTTTTGTCTAGTCAGTCCACAGAGTATTTTCCCAAAAGTTTTGGGGATCATTAAGATGTTTTCTGGCAAAACTGAAACGAGCCTTTATGTTCTTTTTGCTCAGCAGTGGTTTTCATCTTGGAACTCTGTCATGCAGGCCATTTTTGCCCAGTCTCTTTCTTATGGTGGAGTCATGAACACCGACCTTCACTGAGGCAAGTGAGGCCTACAGTTCTTGGATGTTGTTGTGGGGTCTTTTGTGACCTCTTGGATGAGTCGTCATTGCGCCCTTGGAGTAATTTTGGTCGGCCGGCCACTCCTGGGAACATTCATCACTGTTCCATGTTTTTGCCATTTGTGGATAATGGCTCTCACTGTCGTTGCTGAAGTCCCAAAGCTTTAGAAATGGCTTTATAACCTTTTCCAGACTGATGGATCTCAGTTACTTTGTTTCTCATTTGTTCCTGATTTTCTCTGGATCGCAGCATGATGTTTGGTTTTTGAGAATCTTTTGGTCTACTTCACTTTGTCAGGCAGGTCCTATTTAAGTGATTTCTTCATTGAGAACAGGTGTGGCAGTAATCAGGCCTTGGTGTGGCTACAGAAATTGAACTCAGCTTTCCAAAGATGTGATAAATCTCAGATAATTTATGTTTTAACAGGGGGCAATCACTATTTCACACAGGGCCATGTAGGTTTGGAATTTTTTTACCCTTAATAATAAACACCTTCATTTAAAAACTGCATTTTGTGTTTACTTGTGTCATCTTTGTCTAATATTTAAATTTGTTTGATGATCTGAAACATTTAAGTGTGACAAACATACAAAAAAAAATGAGAAATCAGGAAGGGGGCAAACACTTTTTCACACCACTGTAGTCTGGTCAGATGAAACCAAAATTGAACTTCTTGGATGCCACAACACACAGCATGTTTGGAGGAGAAATGGCACTGCACATCCCATCATGGTGTGGGGGTGTTTTTCAGCACATGGTGCAGGCAGACTTCATATAATTGAAGAAAAGATGAATAGACAAATGTACAGAGACATCCTGGATAAAAGCCCATTGTCATCTGCCAAGATGCTGAAGATGAAACGAGGGTGGACATTTCAGCAAGACAATGATCCCAAACACACAACCAAGGAAACTCTCAACTGGCTCCAGAGAAGGAAAATAAAGCTGCTAGAATGGCCCAGTCAGTCATCTGACCTGAATCCAATTGAAAGTCTATGGAACGAACTGAAGATCAGAGTTCATAGAAGACACCCATGGAACCTTCAAGATTTGAAGATGGTTTGTGTGGAAGAATGGGCTAAAATCACTCCTGAGCAATGCCTGCACCTAGTTTTTCCATGCAGGAGGCGTCTGGAAGCTGTTATGATCAACAAAGGCTTTTCTACTAAATATTAAATTAATTTCACCAAGCATGTTCGATACTTTTTCCCTGTGTCATTTCACTTTATTAAATATAACTTGTTTTGTGAACACAGTTGCCTTGATTTCTTAGTATGCATGGATTACTTGGGTTGTTACTGATATCTGGTGAAGCTCTCAGGTCAGTGGCTCCATCAGAAAAATGTTTAATGAGAAAAATGTTGACATCCTCAATACTTATTTTCCCCGCTGTAACTTAACAGATTACCTTGAGCTTTAGGAATCACAGCAATTGATTATCGCTGGAAAACTGCACCGTTGCTGTTTGCTTTGTGTTACTAGAAAGAACCCAGTGAACCTGCTATCACACATTCCTGAACACTTATGTAACACACTGTCAGACTGTTTGGTTGTTGCAGCGTTTCAGTGGCCTTTCTGCTACAAACCCTCTTCCTCCTTGTTTGCACTGACTTCATGTGAGGAACTGAATCATGGTTGGGTGGATTATTGCTGCAGCTTACAGGAGACCTTAACCTGTCAGAATTTTTAATGCAGTCAGGTGGAAGGTGAGAGTTTTATGTTTTTAACACAGTTCGGTGGCACAGTGGTTAGCACTGCGGCAGCACAGCAAGATCATGGGTTCGATCCCACCCCCCTGGCCAGCAGGGACGCTTCTGTGTGGAGTTTGCATGTTCTCCCCATGTCTGTGTGGGTTTTTCTCCGGGCACTCCAGTTTCATCCCACAGGCCAAAGACATGCGTGTTGGGTTAATTGGCATCAGCTGGGAATTCTAAATTGTCCTTAGGTGAGAGTGAATGAGGGCCTGTCTCCCTCTGTTGGCCCTGTGATGGACTGGTGATCTGTCCAGGGTGGACCCTGCCTCCTGCCCAAGGATGCTGGGATAATATCCACCCCCCTTGCAACCCTAAAAGGATTAAGTGGTTGAAGTATTAGATGAATGAATAAACACACATTTCCATCTGTATGAATTACAATTCAAATATAAAGATTGCTTTTTCATATACAAACACAGTTCAAGGGGTCCACTGCACATTTGTCTCTCTTGAAAAAAAAAAAAAAATGCCGTTACGGACTCATCTGAGTTTGGAAAAAAAATCTCAACAGGACCTGAAGTTTACTACATACCTGCAGCAAACAACAGCATTGTGGGGAGACTTGAATAACGAAACCGAATTGTCTTTCATTTCAGTTTATTCAAGAAATCATTCCACTGTCTGCTCTTATTCTTGAGCAGCGAACAAAGAGAGCGAACACACCAAAGTTCTCTCATTTAAACCTTCTCACATCAAACCATTTCCCTCGCGGGGGAAATCACACATCTATATCAAAGTCTCTTTATTCACATTCATTAGCCTTTTATTTACATAACTCCCCCTTCTCTCTTCCCGAGCCTCAGTGGTCAGGAAGTCTTCTGTCCCCTGTCCTCCGCAGGGGGTCCAGGCTCTGTGGCTCCGCACCGTAGGGGGCTGGCTCTCCTTCATCGTGGTTAAATCACATATGCAGTGTCCAACATATACATGTCTCACAACACAGCCATATAACCCCCCCCCAAACGATGAAGAACAGACTAATTCCCAAAATTTAATATCACCTTACTCACTACTGAATAATCAACACCAACATTCAGTCTGTGCGCCGCTTGGGCTTCAGCCGTCTGCCGAATCTGCTGTGCGTTGGCCCCGCCTTGCCTGCGGTGCTGTTCTGCTTCGGGTCTGTTGACTGAGGAAGAGAGTGGTTAATTGCCCTCTGCGGGGGCCTGCCTCGTCGAGGCGCCACCGCGACCGGTACAGACACGTCCTTCATGACAAAAGCAGGTTTTAGTCTGTCAATACTGACTGTCTCTTTTCTGTCCCCAAAATCTAGCACAAATTGCTTATCACCTGCCTCCAGCACTCGAAATGGCCCTTCGTAAGGTGGTTTGAGCGTTGCTTTAAGGGCTTCGCGCCTGACAAAAACGAAATCGGCATTTTTCAAAGCCTTGGGGACGAAAACTCGTGGAAAAGCGTGATGAACCGGACCCGGGAGCGTGTCTGCCCCCGTGCCAACTAACGGTCCCAGAGCAGAGAGAGGTGGGGGCTCTGGGTGCTCTGGTAAAAACTCGCCCGGCAGCCTCAGAGTTTGTGCGAATACCAGCTCCGCTGGGGAGGCGTCTAAGTCCTCTTTAGGCGCAGAACGCAACCCTAATAAAACCCATGGGAGTTTATTTACCCAATCTGCATCCGTGAGCGACGCTCTGAGTGCTGCCTTCAAAGACCTATGAAAACGCTCGCATAAACCATTAGCCTGAGGGTGGTAAGCCGTAGTGCGGTGAATTTTGGCTCCTAAGCCGTTGGCCATCGCTGACCACAGCTCAGAGATGAATTGCGGTCCTCTATCGGACGTAATGTCCGACGGAACCCCGAAGCGCGCCACCCAAGCCGTTAAAAAAACGCGAGCCACCTCCGCGGCCGTGGTCGTCGCAAGTGGAACCACTTCCGGCCAACGTGTGGTGCGGTCCACCATTGTCAAAAGATACGTGAACCCCTGTGATGCCGGTAGGGGGCCCACAAGGTCGACGTGCACATGGTCGAACCTTCTGGCCGGAATGCGGAACGGTTCTAACGGGGCTCTTGTGTGCCTGTGAATTTTGGCCCGTTGACAGGAAATGCAGGTTTTTGCCCATTCCTTCACGTGCTTGCGCAGGCACGGCCAAACAAACTTTTCCGCCACTAGTTTCACCGACGCGCGCACCCCCGGGTGCGCCAGTGAGTGGGCCGAGTCAAAAACACGGCGGCGCCACGTGGCCGGAACCACCGGACGCGGGCGCCCCGTCGACATGTCGCAGATCAGGGGGGGCATACCGGTTTGTAAACACTTGCTCTCCAGCCTCAACCCTGTTGGTCCAGACTGGAGCGCGCGCACGTCTGCGTCCGCCCCCTGGTCCGCTGCCATGGCTGCGTAATCTATACCCACGTGCACCGGGGCTGCGCGCGCCACCGTGCCGCTCTCCTGCGGCGCGGTCACGGTGGCCCGTTCTGCCTCTGCGCGTGTCGGGGTCGTGAACGCGCGTGAGAGACAATCCGCTACTACATTGAATTTGCCCGCGACGTGCCTAATGTCAGTGGTAAATTCCGAGATTGCGGCCAGCTGCCTCTGCTGCCTGCCGGACCACGGATCTGAAATTTTGGCCATGGCGTATGTGAGCGGCTTGTGGTCCACATAAGCGGTGAAGCACCGTCCTTCCAGCCAGAACTGGAAATGACGAATAGCCAAATGCAGCGCCAACAGTTCTCTGTCAAACGCGCTGTATTTTCGCTCAGCCGCGCTTAAAGATTTGCTAAAGAAAGCCAAAGGCTGCCAAACTCCGGCTACCTGTTGCTCAATAACGGCCCCTATGGCTAAATCTGAAGCGTCTGTCGTCAGCGCGATACGTGCTGCAGGGTCTGGGTGGGCCAGGAGCGCAGCGTCAGCCAAGGCTTTTTTAACCTCTGTGAACGCGCGCTCCCGCTCCAGGGACCATTCGACCGCCTGGGTCGGCTTTTGTTTTTTGAGCGCGGCATATAACGGTTGCATGATTTGAGCTGCGTGGGGCAGGAACCGGTTATAAAAATTCACCATCCCCAAGAATTCCTGTAGTGATTTGACCGTTTGTGGACGGGGAAAATCCGCTACCGCGCGTACTTTCTCTGGTAACGGAACCGCTCCCTCCGGGGAGACGCGGTGACCCAAAAAATCAATCCGCTCAACGCCGAACTGGCACTTGGCTGGGTTAACTATTAAGCCGTGCTCTCCCAGCCTCCTAAAAACTGCTGTGAGGTGCGTTTCGTGTTCGTCCTCTGAAGTACTCGCGACCAAAATGTCGTCGAGGTACACAAACACGAAAGGGAGATCGCGTAACACGGCATCCATCATCCGCTGAAATGTTTGCGCCGCCCCTTTGAGACCAAACGGCATGCGTAAAAATTCGAAAAGTCCGAACGGGGTTATTACCGCTGTTTTAGGAATGTCCTCCGGTTGGACCGGGACTTGGTGATAGCCGCGAACTAGATCAATCTTTGAAAAAATGCGCGCCCCCGCCAGGTGCACCGAAAAATCCTGAATGTGCGGGATGGGATAACGATCGTGTGCCGTAGCGTTGTTTAGCCTGCGGTAATCCCCGCACGGTCTCCAGGAGCCATCGGCTTTCGGTACCATGTGCAGCGGCGAAGCCCACGGGCTCTTCGACCTACGAACGATGCCCAGCCTCTCCAGGCTGGCGAACTCCTCGCGCGCAATGGCGAGCTTAACTGCATCCAAGCGCCGAGCTTTTGCAAACACGGGAGGACCAGAAGTGGGGATGAAGTGTTTCACCCCGTGCTTCGCGACCGTCGCTGAAAAAGTGGGCACAGTGAGCGCTGGAAATTGGGTGAGGAGTGTGTGAAACTTACCACCTGCTGTAGCGACGTGGGTCTGTACTGGTGGCGGGGACACTCGAGCTGAACAGGGGAGAGAGTAAAAAGAGAGTGCATTTACCAGCCGTCTATTAGCAAGATCAACTAACAGATTGTGTGAACACAAAAAATCCGCGCCCAACATGTTGAAACTCACCGCCGCTACTACAAAAGTCCATTCATATGTGCGGCCATGTAAGCATAAAGGCAAGGTCCTTCTCCCGTAGGTGTTGATGTTCGAGCCATTTGCCGCTGTAGCTCCGTCACCGTGGGGTCCAGCTACCCGGTCCGCGTATGTTGGGGTGATGAAGCTCACTTGTGCTCCGGTGTCAATGAGGAACACTCGTCCGGAGCGCGCATCCGTGATGTAGAGCAGCTTGTTGCGTTCTCCGAGGGTCGAAGCTGCTAGCGACCCCCGGTCTTGCCGTTTCCCGAACTCCTGAAGATGCAGGGCGGCACACACCTGCGTGCCTTCTCTGCGAACCTCCGATGGTAAAAGCAGAGATCTTCTCCTCCGCTGTGTCGTGCCCGCGCCTCTGTCGCCGGGCTATTGGCTCCCCCTCGTCGCGGCCGTGTTGCCGCCATCGTCGGCCAGTCTGGTTCTGCCGCCTCTGGCTCCCCGCTGTCTCGGGTCGCTGCTGTGGTTGCTTGCCCGCCGCAGGCGTCCAGGATCCCGTCTGCCTCCTGGGCCAGCTCCCGGAACTCCTCCAGGGTGTGACACTTTTTGCCGGCCAGCGTGCTTCTCGCATGCGCCGGGAGGTTGGAGAGGAAGATGAACTGAAAAATGAAATCATCGTTGTCCAACCCTCTCAGCTGTATCATCTCCTCCATCAGGGCGCTCGGCCTGTGTCCACCTTGGTCTAGCAAAGACAGGATCCTCCTCGCCCTCACTTCAGCCGAGGGGGTGAAAAACTTGATGAGGGTGGATTTCAGCTTGCCGTACCTGTCGGTCGCGGGTGGCTGCTCCACCAAGCTTTGCACGCACCGAGCTGTGCTGTTGTCCAGTTTAGCGATGACATGGTGGAACTTAGTGTCATCCACCGTTACTCCTGCGAGCGCGAACTGCGACTCTGCTTGCAGAAACCACGACCGTGGGTTATCCTGCCAGAAATCAGGCAGCTTAACGGCCACTGCGCTCGCCAGCTCTGAGCGCTGTGAGTCCGGGACCCTGAGAATTTCTTCGTTCATTCTCAACGTCGTCAGTCACCAATGTGGGGAGACTTGAATAACGAAACCGAATTGTCTTTCATTTCAGTTTATTCAAGAAATCATTCCACTGTCTGCTCTTATTCTTGAGCAGCGAACAAAGAGAGCGAACACACCAAAGTTCTCTCATTTAAACCTTCTCACATCAAACCATTTCCCTCGCGGGGGAAATCACACATCTATATCAAAGTCTCTTTATTCACATTCATTAGCCTTTTATTTACATAACTCCCCCTTCTCTCTTCCCGAGCCTCAGTGGTCAGGAAGTCTTCTGTCCCCTGTCCTCCGCAGGGGGTCCAGGCTCTGTGGCTCCGCACCGCAGGGGGCTGGCTCTCCTTCATCGTGGTTAAATCACATATGCAGTGTCCAACATATACATGTCTCACAACACAGCCATAAGCATAAAATTTAATTTCCCTATTTTGAATTGTGTTCAGTCATTCTCTCGTCACTATGTTTACATGCACACTAACAAAATGATTATAGTCAGATTTCTGGAGTGATGTGATCATCTTTCACCAAATCTGGACATTTTTTTAGACAGTTGGCAAAACTGTCTTTTCAACAACTGTGTGAACGGATAGCAGGATCTGTAAAGTGCTTTGATCATCCAGAGATGTGAAAAAAAGCATTATTTAATTGAACACCCATCCATCCATCCATCCATCTTCTACCGCTTTTCCGGAGGTCCGGGTCGCGGAGGCAGCAGT
This sequence comes from Pholidichthys leucotaenia, assembly GCA_020510985.1. Classification (NCBI taxonomy): domain Eukaryota; kingdom Metazoa; phylum Chordata; class Actinopteri; order Cichliformes; family Pholidichthyidae; genus Pholidichthys; species Pholidichthys leucotaenia. The sequence continues at coordinate 206,260,446 of CM035845.1, read as the reverse complement.
TCAAGCAGAGAAGCCCAGACTTCCCTCTCCCCAGCCACCTGCTCCAGCTCTTCAGAGGGGATACCAAGGCGTTCCCAGACTAGCTGGGAGACATAGTCTCTCCACCGAGTCCTGGGTCTGCCCCGGGGTCTCCTCCCAGTGGGACGTGCCTGAAACACCTCAAGTGGGAGGCGTCCAGGAGGCATCCTAATCAGATGCCCATACCACCTCAACTGACTCCTTTCAATGTGGAGGAGCAGCGGTTCTACTCTGAGCCTCTCCCGGATGACTGAGCTCCTCACCCTATCTCTGAGGGTGAGTCCAGCAATCCTACGGAGAAAGCTCATTTCAGCCGCTTGTATCCGCGATCTCGTTCTTTCGGTCATTACCCAAAGCTCGTGACCATAGGTGAGAGTAGGAACGTAGATTGACTGGTAAATCGACAGCTTTGCCTTAGAACTAAGCTCCCTCTTCACCACAACAGACCGGTACAACGTCCGCATCACTGCAGATGCTGCTCCAATCCGTCTGTCGATCTCTCGCTCCATTTTCCCCTCACTCGTGAACAAGACCCCAAGATACTTAAACTCCTCCACTTGGGGCAGGAGCCTGTCCCCAACCCGGAGAGGACAATCCACCTTTTTCCGGCTGAGGACCATGGACTCGGACTTGGAGGTGCTGATTCTCATCCCAGCCGCTTCACACTCAGCGGCAAACCGTCCCAGCAAGAGCTGTAGGTCATTGCTGGATGAAGCCAACAGGACAACATCATCTGCAAACAACAGAGATGAGATCCTGTGGTCACCAAGCATGACACCCTCCATTCCCTGGCTGCGCCTAGAAATCCTGTCCATAAAAATTATGAACAGGACCGGTGACAAAGGGCAGCCCTGGCGGAGTCCAACTCTCACTGGGAATGACTCCGACCGAGTGTTGGCAATGCGAACTAAACTCTCACAACGGTCGTACAGAGACCGAATAGCTCGTAACAACAAGCCCGATACCCCATACTCCCGAAGCACCCCCCACAAAAATCCACGAGGGACGCGGTCAAATGCCTTCTCCAAGTCCACAAAACACATGTAAACTGGTTGGGCAAACTCCCACGAACCCTCAAGAATTCTCGAGAGGGTAAAGAGCTGGTCCGATGTGCCACGGCCAGGACGAAAACCACATTGCTCCTCCTGAATCCGAGGTTCGACCAACGGCCGGACTCTCCTCTCCAATACCTTGGCATAGACCTTCCCAGGGAGGCTGAGGAGTGTGATCCCTCTAAAGTTGGAGCACACCCTCCGGTCCCCTTTTTTGAAGAGAGGAACCACCACCCCGGTTTGCCATGCCAAAGGCACTGCCCCCGACCTCCACGCAATGTTGCAGAGGCGTGTCAACCATGACAACCCAACAACATCCAGGGCCTTGAGGTACTCGGGGCGAATCTCGTCCACCCCCGGGGCCCGGCCACCAAGGAGATTTTTAACCACCTTGGCGACCTCAGCCCCTGTGATAGGCGAGTCATCCCCCTCGTCCCCAAACCCTGCTTCCTCTGTGGAAGGCGTATCAGTGGGATTGAGGAGATCCTCGAAGTATTCCTTCCACCGCCCGACGATATCCCCAGTTGAAGTCAACAGTGTCCCATCCGCACCATACACAGTGTGGACGGGGAGCTGCTTTCCCCTCCTGAGCCGCCGAACAGTTTGCCAGAATCTCTTTGAAGCCGACCGAAAGTCTTGTTCCATGGCCTCACCGAACTCCTCCCATACCCGGGTTTTTGCTTCAGCAACCACCCGAGCTGCACTCCGCTTGGCCTGCCGGTACACCTCAGCTGCTTCGGGAGTCCCACAAGCCAACCAAGCTTGATAGGACTCCTTCTTCAGCTTAATGGCCCCCCTCACCACTGGTGTCCACCACTTGGTTCGGGGGTTGCCACCACGAGATGCACCGACCACCTTGCGGCCGCAGCTCTGGGCTGCCGCTTCAACAACAGAGGTGGAGAACATGGCCCATTCAGACTCCATGTCTCCAGACTCCCTCGGAATGAGGTTGAAGTTCTTCCGGAGGTGGGAGTTGTTAATTGAACACCATTTTATTTTAACACATTCTGTGAGTTTCAGCTGTTTTATAATTTGGCAGACCCACCTATAGAGCCAAACATATTTTTGCGGACACCCCACAACTTGTCATGGCAGGTGAAAACTTTGCAGCTCGGTCTGCAGATTCTCGTGTCATGTTTGTTTTTTAATACATCCCACTGTGTGGGTGAAAATCAATGTACGCCACGTTTTTGAACATGCGCACCATTTATACAGGAGGCCCCTGGTCCAGTGAGCAGTACTTATTGATGACCACAGAGTTTGTAAAAAGGCCCTTATTCACATAGAAAATCCACTTCCACAGCTCTTCTCAGATTCCTCTGTACTGTGCTTCAGTGTAGTTAGCAGCACGTTAGCTCAGCTGCGGCATCTATGATCTTGCGGTGTAGCCAGCTTTGAATGATGATCCGGGTTATATATCCAGTTTTTGTGTGTTAATCTTGTTTCCAAGGGACCACATTTGCGACAAAAAGGCTAGGCAGCATTGGTCTGTTTGAAGCCCTCTTAGACGAGCCGCTTCTGTTGACGCAGTTGCCTCCAGCTGAGGAGAGGGTAAAGGCTGGTGCCGTAATGGGAACTTGGCATATTCTTCTGATGTGCAGTAATTCCTCTCTGCTGTAGAATATGTTTGATATGCTTCAAGAGCACTTATTCACAAAAAGTAATACGAAATAACTACAGCAGAGGGAGTACAGAGCAGCAGCCTGAGTGTGAAGGGGACAGCCATGTTAGTTGAGATACGCTCGTCTGATGTAATGATGTAGCATCACCAGCAGAGCGTAACTCAAGACTGTCTACTGTAATATTCTATCAAATATTAATTTTTGCTGTTGGCCGATAGATAATTTTAAACGTTCTATCAGCCGATACCGATAACATGCCAATATACATCATCCCTCTTTAATTTGGCTACATGTGTGTGAAATAACAATAGACCTATTCTTTTTTATTTTATGCTCACTGAGGTCGTTAGCAATAGTTAACTAGGTACATTCAAAGGAACTATTTTTCTTGGTGGAGTAAAATAACTGGAAACAAAAATCACATTTTGTCCTGCTTAAATAAACATATGTGAATACTGAGGTACGCAGAAGTAGTAAAATCAGTTAAGACTTGTATCCTAATGACAATAAAGTTGAATCTCATCTCATCTCATCATCTCATTTAAATGTTATGTTCTGTCATTCATGACTGCTTTAAACCCATAGATGGCGATGTTGTATTGCTAATCTTAGTTAAGATGCTACAAGGAGGAGATGCCAGACAAATGCTTCAGGAAGTTGACTTCATGCTGCTACTGCTACCTGTATACATGAATGCTGTTCGACAAGTAAAATTTTGTTAATATAAAGTACACTGCTTCATTATTTGTGAGTCCACACCACATTTTGGTGACGAGTGAACCTGCACTTTTTTTTTGCTTTTGAGGACTCACCATGGCTGAAAATGTGCCTCCGCCTCCGACATTTTTGCCATTCCCGGGAGAACCACGGATGCCATTCAGCACATGGATGCGGATTTTCAACAACTACTTGCTGGTCATTAATGCAACTGGAAACGCCTGGCCTGAAGCTCAGAAGAGAGCTATGTTACTCCATTGCCTCGGAGCAGAGGGACAACAGATTTTCTATTCATTACCAAACTCAGGTGACACCTTCCTAACTGCTGTTACTGCTTTGGAGAAATACTTTACACCTAAAGTTAATGTTGTGGTAGAAAGACACGCTTTCAGACAGCAGAAACAAGGGCCTCATGAGGCTGTTACACGGTATGTGGCCACCCTGCGTGATTTAGCTTCCAGATGTGGATTTGATGATAAAACAGATGAAATGATCCACAACTAGTTGATAGAATAAGTGAACAATTCCGGCATTAGAGAAAGACTTTTGCTTGAATCTGACCTCACTCTAAAGCAGTTACTATTGCAACACAAGTGGAATCTGCTATCCAGCAAGCTAAAGCAATTTCAGCAGGTGATAATGTATCAGTACAAACAGTTCAGCCCCATTCACAGGCCTTTAAAAAGAACTACAGAAAATCCAGCTGCCCAAATAAATCTCCTACTGCCACTGCAACATCCTCCCGTACCTGCTTCAGATGTGGATCTGACAAACATATGGCTAATTTTCCTCAATGTCCTACAGCCAAAGCAACTTGCAAACCATGCCATAAAGTTGGACATTTTGCACGTGTTTGTCGCTCATCTAAAACCTCTGGTGTAGATGAGGTGCAGCTACCCAAACTGACTGTGCTTGACTTAAAAAAACATCCTCAAAGGTCTTCCAGGTGTTCAAAACTATATGGACGATCTCATCGTCTATGGCCAAGCTGCTGCTGAACATGGTCAGAATCTCAGTGCTGTTCTTCAGAAACTAAAAGACGTTGGACTGGTTCTCACTGACAGAAAATGTCACTTCAGGAAGCCCTCTTTACGCTTCCTAGGTCACAGTATTACTGCCGAGGGTATCCTTCCTGACCAAGAGCACATTGATGCCGTTTTGAGAGCTCCTGCATCATCTGATGCTGCTACATTGAGGTCCTTTCTGGGTCTCATATCCTGGTACTCCAAGTTTTTGCCTCACTTTGCAACAGTTGTGGCTCCTATGCGTGCATGTGCCAGTGACAAAGACTCCTTCAAGTGGACACCTGCAGCACAAGCAAGCTTTGAAGAAGTTAAGCAACTTCTCGTGAACAGTCCTGCACTTCCTCTGTTCAACCTATGATATCCACAGATACAAGTGACTATGGACTTGGTGCTGTCTTTGCACAAGTACAACCTGATGGTACAGAAAAGCCAGTAGCTTTTGCTTCGCGCACACTGAAAATGAGCGAAAATATTCCATTGTGGAAAAAGAAGTACTTGCCTATGTGTGGGCTGCAGAAAAGTGGAGAACACACTTATGGGGACGTCGCTTCACTCTCCACACAGATCACCGAGCACTGGCAATATTGCTCAGCACAAAAGGGATAGGTTGAGCTGGAATGCATGTAGCCTGTTGGTCTGCGCACCTGCTCTGCTTTGATAATGACATCATCTACAGGATGATGGAAATCTTTCCTGCCACATGCCATTTCACTGTACAGTAACTCACTCTGATGTTGAATTTGGTCATAACAATGTTGCCATACTGCACGTTACAGTATAATTGGTACCTCGTATTTCACCCTGTGCCTTATACTGTAATCCTTTTCTGTACAGTCAATACTATCCATTGACTCATAAGGATCATCATCTATTTAACCTAGTAGTAGCCTATGTTGTATATAAAGTTATCCAAGCATTTTTTTTAACTTTACTTCCCTGGGTAACTCTTTTTCTATTATGCTGTGTGTTTTTCGGTTGGTTGAGTTGTCTTGTGTCATGCTGCTGTTACACTGTCATTTCCCAGTTTGGGATCAATAAAGTACATCTATCTATCGACCAGGTTCTGAGAATTATACAGCTGACTGCCTTTCTCACCTTCCCTTGCCTATGTCTTCTAACTCTGCCCCTGACACAGAACCTGAGTTGGTGGCTCAGATTTCTGCAACCCTGAGTGCCCTGCCTGTGGCTGACTTTGACTCCGCTTGCTCCTCTTGTCCTGAACTGTCAGCCCTGCGCTTGCAGATGGAAAGTGGTTGGCCTTCCTCCATTAAATCTGTGAGTGAAACACTGACACCATATTACAAGATCAGAGATGAGCTTTCAACTAAGGATAACTACGTCCTCTGAGGCTCAAGACACCACTCTCTCTACGACACATATTGATTGCCCTAGCTCATGAAAGTCGCCAAGGGATTGTATGCACAAAACAATGCCTGAGAGAACTTTACTGGTGTCCAAAAGTTGACTCACATGTGAAGTCATGCATAGACTCATGTACACTCTGCCAGTCCAATGCCAAAACTGCCTAGACTCATCCTGCTCCTTTGCAACCTGTTCCACTGCCTGATGGGCCATGGAAGAAACTTGGACAGTTGGACCATTCAAGACTGCTGTTCCTACCTTCAGGTATGCCATCACACTGATAGACTACTATTCCAAGTGGCTTAAGCTTGCCTTTTCACATTCTGCCACTAATGAGGATGTTACACAGTTCCTGACTTCCATCTTCAGTCGTCATGGTAACCCAGAGAATACTGTCACCAATAATGATCCTCAGTTCACATCAAGTCTATGCTCCCAACCTCCCACAACCCATCTCAGTTTGCATACAGGTCAAACAGAGCCACAGAGAATGCCATCGCTGCTGCTCTCCATCCAGCCCTCACCCACCTGGACTCAAAGAACTCCTATGTGCGAATGCTGTTCTTGGACTTCAGTTCAGCATTCAACACAATCATCCCCCAGCACCTAATACAAAAACTCAAGACACTTGGGACTCAAAACCTCTCTCTGTAACTGGGTGCTGGACTTTCTTAAGGGGAGGCCACAGAATGCGTGGGTTGGCAGCAACACCTCCAAGACCATCACACCCCAAAAGGGTGCGTGCTCAGCCCACTGCTCTTCACCCTGCTGACCCATGACTGTGTACCAGCCTACAAAACCAACCGCATCATCAAGTTTGTGGATGACACGACGGTGGTGGGCCTCATCACAAACAATGAGGAGGCCAACTACAGAAATGATGTGAGCCAACTGGTTCAGTGGTGTAAAGACAATAACCTCTTCCTGAACGTGGGAAAAACCAAGGATTGTGGTCGACTTCAGGAGGGGACACACAACAGCATCCCCCTCTGATCATCGATGGTGCAGCTGTGGAGAGGGTGAGCAGCACCAAGTTCCTGGGGGTGCACATCTCTGAGGACCTCTCCTGGTCTAACAACACCATAACACTGGCCAAGAAGACTCAAACCCACCTCCATTTCCTCCGCAAACTGAGGAGAGCATGAGTCCCACCCCCCATCATGTGCTCATTCTACCGAGGCACCGTTGAGAGTATCCTCACCAGCTGCATCACAGTGTGGTATGGAAGCTGCACTGCCTCCTGACAGAAGACACTACAATGCACAGTGAAAGCAGCCAGTAAGATCATCGGTGCCCCTCTACCCCTCCTCTCGGACATCTGCCTCACCCGCAGAGCCATAATTTTAATCAACATTGCTCCACAAGACTGCTAAACAGCTTTGTTCACCAGGCCATCAGGACCCTGAACTCACACACTCACCCACACAATAACTACCTCAGCTGTTGGCACAGAAAGACTGGCACACCAACAGTAGCACATTTAAGGCTATATGTCTCTGCACTTTACTGCAACCATTTGCACAAATGCCATATCTGCTGATGTCTGTTATTGCAATACTGATCATGTGCAGTCCTATCTGTCACTGTCTGCACCCACACTACCGCAGTGAACTTGCAATTACAAGTATTACTGCTCTACTTTTCTGTATGGAGGATTGCTGGGTTTCATCGTTTATTTGCACTATGGGAGGTCTGGGTCTGTCTTTTATCGCCATTTGCACTACGGGTAGCATTACTGTACATAGACTGTTGTTGTTTTTCCAGCTTTATTCCTTCTTCTTTTTTATATTGCACACACCACTGAAGAGAGAGAAACGCCATTTCAATTCTTCTGTATGTCCTGTACGTATAGTAGTATTGACAAATAAAATCTTTGAATCTTGAATCTCTGACTCTTTTGAATCGGTTGTTTTTGCTTCATTCCTGCATGACAGAGGTATATCTCACAGCAAAACCTCCGTTTATTACCCAGCTGCTAATGGAGCTACTGAGAGATTCCATCGTGCCCTCAGAAGCTGCATTCAAACTGTCATCCAACAGTTGCTACCTTGGAAAGAGACTGTGATGAATTGACTTCAAGTTTACCATGCAACGCCACATGCAACAACATCCACCTCACCATATGAACTCCTTTATGGTAGGAAAATGCACACAAAACTGGACATTCTTCCCCTGCCATCTGCCACGTCTTCTCTGGACACTCAAGCTTCTCATTCAGTTCAGAGACAACAGAAGAAAATGCAGCGCTACACAGATGCTAAACGTGGTGCACACATACCTTCTTTTCAAACGGGAGAGGAAGTGAGGATCAGAAAACCTCATCATGTTGCTAAAGCTCACCCGAGATTCACAAACCCAGTAACTGTGAAGAACAGAGTAGGCCCGAACTCTTTCTTACTGAGTGATGGAAAGACCTGGAATACCTCATATCTCGCTCACTTTCCTTCAGTTGCTGGACAAGCCCATGACATACCTGGACTGTCACATTCTCACCTTTCTCACAAACAGCCATGTGTAACATACAAGCCAAAGTGGCACAAGGACTATATCATGCCATAATATGCATTATTAGAAAATCAATATGCAGTAGAAAACTGTGATCATTTTGAAGTTTTGGATGCTACAGTTAAAAAAATAAGTTGAGTGCAATTCTTATTTTAAACTAAGTGCAATCTTATTTAAAAAAAGAAAAAATATAAAGATATTACTGATTTAATGTGTCTTATGTGAACTTTTGTTTCAATACTATATGTTAGTGGCAAGAAAGAATGTGTAAGTTAAGTTTCATTGTTAAGTTACAGCCTTACTTCAGTGTAAACCCAACATATTTTCATCTGCTCTTTACTCCTAACAAGTTGTGCGCGATGGTAATCTTTTACAGAGATGTTGTGTTGTCATTCATGACTTCTTTACATCCATAGATGGCACTGTTGTATTGCTGATCTTAGCTAAAACGCTAAAAGGAGGAGGAGTCAGACTTAAGTAGGAAGTTGGCATCATGACTTCTGCTACCTGTATACATGAATGCTGTTCGGCAAGTAAAGCTTTGCTAATATAAAGTACACGGCTTCATTATTTGTGCATCCACACCACAAAATCACACAATCATTTTCTGACTACAAGTGACTACTAGTGAAAAACATCACTTTAAACTGACTGATATCTTTATTGCTGTATGCCAAATAAATGTAAATAAATTTAAATAAAACTGTATTTATATACATTCATCTTAACCTTACAATATATTAGATTTGTGTTAAGTAAGTCCTGGCAAGTATATCACTGAATACCAAGTTGGGGAATGACGTACAGTATGAAACACTAAGTAACTGTTTTCTGGCAAGTTTGCACACCAGAAGTCAAGAGGAAAATGCAAAATTATTCACATTTTTACAACCCCCGCCCTACCCCAATCAATATGCTTGAGTTTATTCTACTGCTAAACAAAAGGACAGGGTTTAAGATTAATATAGGCTATAATTTCATTTACTGGCAAGACTACACACCAAAGATCATAAAGAAAATGTGTAATTATTCATATTTGTTTAAACAAAAATAGAATCCATCTACCATAAGCCTACATCAAATTAATCTCTCTTTTTTTTTAACACATAACAAATGATGTGGTCATTGGGTTTATCATTAGATGCAATGAAGGAAGGGGGTGGTAAAACGCACCCCCCCTTCCCCCTCTGACAGTCTGTTTACTAACTGGGATTTTGGATTAAATTGGCTGAGGTGCTGGTTAGTGGTGCGCGCGCCTACCTGTAGAACAGCTCAATGAAAAAAGTGCCACATTTAAAAAAGAAAAAAAAAGTCTTTGCCTTTTGGGTTGAATTTCGATTTTTATCTGGAGCTATGGCATAAACATAAGTGGTGCGTGGATGGCCATGACAATGATGACAAACTATAAATAATAATAACTGTAAATAAATGTTTGTTGTTTTTATAGTTGTCATGGTCTGTCCTCTGTGTGAGTTTAAACTCCCAACATGACTTCATGTTTCCAGGCTCATACCTGAGAGCTTGTCACAGCTGGCTCTCAGCTCTTTGGCCCCCATCGGGCTCAAAGCCACCGACGCCGGGTCATCCTTCACTAACGATCCGGCTGGCTCCAGACCCAGAGACTCGGTACCGGAGTGGCCCGCTTCCCTCCTCCCACCTTGCGCTCTTCAATTTCCTTCCTGTCACTGAGCGCGGGCAAAATAAGCAGCGACTCCCCAGCGGATGCAGACGGACTCAGAGGCACCGAGCGGGCCTGACTGGAGCAGCGGTGCGTCCGTCACCGGGCAGCGGAGGGTCGGTGCGAAGTTCAGCACAGACTGCGGTACCAGCCCCGTTAACGGCACCATAAACAACCGAAGGAGCGTTTCCAGGAACTTTCCAGGAATATGATCACGTGGTCTACGCAGCAGGAATTTAAGGTGGACCTGGAACTCCGTTTCGAGTCATTTTTAGTCAAAGAAATGCTCACGGAGCCACAAAACATCTTTGAATTCTCACAATGAAAGGGTTGTTCATGTATAAACTGCCAATTCCTTTCTCATAAATTTGCCGACTTCCTGTATTTTCCAACAAATTTGCTATGTCTTAATCACTTTTTTTGACTTCGCAATTTAAACGTCTCTCTTAAATCTGTGACCATTTCTTTTAGCTAACAGCAAAATTTCCTCAAACATTTACATTTTATTATAGATTTTCTATTTTTCTTGTATATTTCAAAAATATCCCCTTAAATTTGGACTTAAAGATTTTTTTTCACAACATAAATTTTTCATATAAATTTAGGAATTTTCTCACAATTTTCTCAACTTTTTAAAAACAAAATTACTATTTTTATATAACCAGTATGTGATGGTTTTTTTCTCTTAAATTCAAAGCTTTTCTAATCAATGACTTTTTCTTCTTTTAAATATGTGGCTTTTAAAAAAGTTTTTAAAGTGACACTCCGCCAAAAATCAAGTTGTTTTTTTTCTGGTTAACATGTCAGTAACATGTTTTTATGACTTACATGAAGACATATCAAGAGCAAAATCACTCAAATGTGTTGTCTTTTTTTTTTTTGCAGTGAAATTTCAATTAAGCTCCTCCCCTTGAAAAAAAAAAAAAAAGGTGAGTTTAGAGCGAGTTTTTGGTGGCCTAACTTTAACAGGTCTGTAATGCTGAGCCAATCCTTGGGGGAAGAGGGCAGAACTAAAGACTGAAGTTGGCTTTCAGGGCCAGTTATCAGCATTTTTGGACGGCTTCTTTGAAAACCTGACCCAAAGTAAGATGGGTCTTACCATTTCACTGCTTTTAAGAACTAATGCAGTTTTAGCCATTATCCTGGGCCACCGTGCATATAACTGGACATGTCCTTCAACCAGTAAATCTTTCTATCATGGGATTTATTCTGTTTAATGTAGGATGTGCTACTATTAGCTTTGTGGGATGTGAGTGGGCCTATTCACAGATCCTGGCATTTGAAGGAGGAGGAAAAGTGAAAAGATTTTTACACAAATTCTGTAAGACAAGTTTTTTTGTAGGAAAAAAGGCATAAGATTCCATTTTAGACAATGTAGATTTGTTTTTATAGGAGATTTATACAAAAACTACATAAGAGCATTCATTAAAATTGAAAAACCAGAGAAAAAACAGAATTTGGTATAGATCCATATCAAGTCTGTCCTGACAGCCTTCTGCCGAGGCTTGATGGAAAGTGTCCTCACCTCCTGTATCACTGTGTGGTATGGCAACTGCTCAGCTGCAGATAGAACAGCTCTGCAGAGTAGTGAAGTCTACACAAACGATCACCAGCAACACCTGCTCACAGTAAGTGACATTTACAGTTGCAGGAGCAGGAAAAGGACCTCCTGCATCATGAAGGACCCCACCCAAAATTGACTGGTATTTGGAACGGTTCATGATTCCATCCACTGTTACTAAGCGCCCCAGTTCCAGGCAAAAGCAATTCCAAAGCATGATGCTGCCACCACCATGCTTCACTGTGGGTATAGTGTTCTTTTGATGATGTGCAGTGCTGTTTTTGCACCATACATACCTTTTAAAGTTGTGGCCATAAAGTTCAGCACTAGTTTCATCAGACATATTTTCTCATATACTTTTGGGGGACTTACTGGTTTTTTTGTTTGTTTTTGAAAAATTTAGTTAGGCCTGGATTTTTTCCTCTCTCCTTTTTTCTCCTCTCTTGATTTTTTTCTCCTCACCTGGATGGCGGAGGAGACACTGTGAGAATCACATTCTTTGATTTCTCCAGTGCCTTTAACACCATCCAGCCACTGCTGCTGGGTGAGAAGCTGCGGGTGATGGAAGTCGACAGCTCTGTGATCTCCTGGATTACTGACTACCTGACAGGCAGAACACAGTTTGTCAGGCTGGGCAGTGTCTTGTCTGATGTGGTGGTTAGTGATACGGGAGCTCCACAGGGGACTGTGCTCTCTCCTTTTCTCTTCACCTTATACACCACTGACTTTCAGTACAATAGTCATGCCACCTGCAGAAATTTTCTGACGACTCAGAGCTGTTGTTGGGTGTATAAGAGGGGGAGAGGAGGGGGAGTACAGGGCACTGGTACACAGATTTGTGGAGTGGACAGAGCAGAATCACCTGAGGCTGAATGTCAGCAAGACCAGAGAAATAGTGATTGACTTCAGGGAGAAGAAGACGCCTTTTCAGCCATTGCAGATTGGGGGGAATGATGTGGAGGTTGTTGAGGACTACAAATACTTGGGTGTCATGATCAGCAATGGGCTGGACTGGAGATCCAACACTGATGCTGTGCATAAGAAAGGGGTGAGCAGACTATTTCCTGAGGAAGCTGAGATCCTTCAACGTGTGCAACAGGATGCTGGAGCTTTTCTACCAGACCGCTGTCACAAGCACCATCTTCTTTGTTGCTGTCTGTTGGGGTAGCAGTATCAGAGCCAGTGACACCAACACACTTGACAAGATTATCAAGAAGGCTGGCTCTGTAATTGGTCTCAGGCTGGAGACCTTTGAGACTGTGGCGGAGAGGAGGACACTAAAACTGTGATCCATCATGGACAATCCTGATCACCCCCTCCACCACACACTGGACAGACAGCAGAGCACTTTCTCCAGTAGACTGCTACTTCGCTGCCGAATGGTTAGGTACATGGAAATCTTTCCTGCCACATGACATTTCACTGTACAATAACTCACTCTAATGTTGAATTCTGGTCATAACTATCCTACCATACTGCACCTTACAGTCTAACTGGTACCTTACATTTCACTCTGCACCTGATAGTCCTGCATTGTACAGCAGGTATGATTCATGTACCTATACGGGTCACTAGCTATTCATCTATGATGTATACATTTTTTTTTTTTTAGTAGTTTTTCTTTCCATGGGTAACCCCTTTGTCTATTATGCTGTGTGTGTTTCTGTCGTCTGGTTGTCTACTGTCATGCTGCTGTTACTGTAATTTCCCAGGTTGGGATCAATAAAGTACATCTATCTACAGTCATGAAAAAATAAGGAATTAAGAACCTGACTCACTCTGGTTCTAAATTTGGGAGGGCCAATTGGTTTGCTTGCATTTTTTCTATGGGGGGGAATATGTAGTCTATAGAGTGTGTAGTAAGATGGTGGAAGTGGGGGTAGTGGGAGGTGACCTGCCTTTCAGGTGGTGGTGTCACCTGTAGAATACACAGGAATTCACGTAAGGTCTAAAGTACCAGCTTTATTTTTGGTATATCTCCAGAGGCGTGCCGCTACTCCCAACAAGCTGTAGCCCCCAAAATACCCAGAGATCCCCAGCGGCACACCGTACGTCCCGTCGCCTCCTATGCGTTGCCAGGGCAACTACACATACATATTCTACATCACCCCTCTCAATAAAGTATAACAAACAGGGGAGGTTGGCAGTTTTGACAGATGAAGGAACAGCCTAAGTGCTCCTATTAGGGTAAGGCACATGAGGGGAGGTTAGGAATGCCAGAATGACAATATTCAACTATATTAAAAATTTCAAAGTCTCAATAACACAAATTCGCCAGCTTAACCTGAATATGAAGCACAGAGGTGGAACACAAATTACAAATTCATTAACTTAACGTGAGTAAGGAATCTGGAGGTAGGAGCCTTTATATTGTAAACCTTCACATTCATCAACGTAACGTGCATGAAGAATGAACAGTGACATTGTACAGTGACACATTGTACTGTAGACCTTTTTTTTTTTTTTGAGTGTGTGTGTGTGTGTGTGAGTGAGTCAGTGAGTGAGTCAGTGAATGAATGGAAGTGTCTAGGTGGTGTAGTTTTTGTAGAGGGTGTTGGGCCTCGACACTCTTCCTGAGCGGGTGATGATCACACCTTCCTGGGCTGGGGCCGCCTCTGGCTGGGCGGCGACAGGCTGTGGATCCGCTGGTCGGTCTGAAGTGGTGCTGGATGGGAGGCTTGGTGTATGAGGGGTGTAGGTCTCCGGGGTGAGTAGCAGATGACGCCTGTTCCTTGTGTACGTGGCATCCCCGACCTGGACCTGGTAGCTGTTGGGTTGTGCTGCAGGTCCTGTGACTACTGCGAGCCGGTCGTATCCCCTGGCCGTCTGCATCCTGACCGTGTTCCCTGTTTGCAGTGGTGTTAGGTGTTTGGCTGATTTGTCGTAGTGTGCCTTGCGTCGCTGCCTTGCGTGTGTGAGAGCAGCCTGCACCTGTGTTTGCACCTTGGGTAGGTACATTGCTTTGGTCATGGGAATGAGGGTCTTTGTGCGCCGAGACAGCAAGCGCTGCGCTGGCGAGGGCAGTCCATCTCTTGATGTGTTTCGTATGTTGAGTAGGGCCACATAGACATCTGTACCATCACGTGCACATTTTTCCAGCAGGCGTTTGGCTGAACAAACGGCCCCTTCAGCTAACCCATTTGATTGTGGGTAGTGGGGGCTGCTGGTGACGTGGGTAAAGTCCCATGTGTGGGCAAATTCCTGGAATTCCCTGCTAGTGAAATATGCAGCATTGTCAGTCATGAGCTGCTGAGGTGCACTGTGTGTGGCAAAGTGCCGTTTCAGCCTGGTGATGATGGTTGCACTAGTGGTGTTGGGGAGCTGATCCATTTCATACCAGCCAGAGTACGAGTCGACAAGCACCAGGTGTTCTTTTCCCTCCCACTCGAAGACATCAGCTGCTGTGAGGGTCCACGGTAGGTCAGGTACATCATGTAGTTGCAGAGGCTCTCTTGTCTGGTGAGGTCGCAGTGCATTACATGGAGCACATTTGGAGAGCTCATTCTCAATGTCCTGGTTGATTGTGGGCCAGAACATGGTCTCTCTGGCCCTGCGTTTTGTTGCTTCGGGGCCAGGGTGGCCTTGATGCAGCTGTTTGACGTAGTAGTGTTGCAAAGAGTGGGGGATGATGAAGCGCAGACCGCGAAGCAGCAGGCCATTGTCCGTTGTGAGCTCATCTCTCATGCTGTAGAATGATCTGAGATCATGAGGCAGTTTCTTTGACGAGTCAGGCCAGCCTGTGGTGATGACCTCAGCTAGCCGGCGGCATGTAGGGATCTGCCAGTGTTTCACGTCTCAGTTCCTCCAGTCTTCTTGAGGAGAGCACCTCCACCGTCATGACATCGTGGTCCTCAGCACTGTCGGTCTGGTCAGCAGCCGGCAGATGTGCACGTGAGAGGGTGTCTGCAACATACAGTTCTTTGCCTCTTTTGTAGGTAACCTGAAGGTTGTAACGCTGCAGCTTCAGCATCATCCTCTGGAGGCGAGCGGATGCAGAGTGGAGGGGCTTTTGCAGTATGGTGATGAGGGGCTGATGATCGGTCTCCACTGTCACAGGACGGCCATATATGTAGTCGTGGAATTTTTGACAGGCGTAGACTAGAGCCAGGAGCTCCTTTTCTATTTGTGCGTAGCGTCCCTCTGTCTCCGTGAGGGCTCTGAAGGCAAACGGCACAGGTTTGTTGTTTTGTAGGCAGACAGCCCCTAGACCATGCTGAGAGGCATCAGCAGACAGCACCACTGACTGGTGTACATCAAAATACTGGAGGACTGGGGGGCTGGTGAGAAGGTCCTTGAGTTTGTTGAAGGCCGCTGTGTGATGCTCCTGCCAGACCCAGTCCACATCTTGAAGGAGGAGCTGACGCAGGGGTGCTGTGACTTCGCTGTAGCCTGGGATGAACTTTGACAGGTAGTTTGTCATGCCGAGGAATCTCTGGACCCCCTGCTTGTCCTCTGGGGGAGGCATCAGGCGAACCGCGGCAGTCTTGGCAGGATCCGGTTTGATCCCCTGGTTGGTGAGCAGGTGCCCCACGTATGAGACTGCAGACACCCTGAAGCGGCATTTGTCTGGGTTGAGCTTGAGGTTGACGGCACGCACTCTCTCCATGACCTGACGTAGACGCGCGTCATGCTCCTCTGTAGTGCTGCCCCAGACAAGGATGTCGTCGACGATAATTGCACATGGCTGCCCTTCAAAGAGTTGCTCCATGCACCTCGAACACCTCACTCCCCGTCGATATCCCATAGGGCATTCGGAGGAAAGCATACCGGCCCACTGGTGTCATGAATGTGGTCAGTTTGGAGGACTCGCTGCTGAGTGGCACCTGCCAGAATCCACATTTTGCGTCTAGGATGCTGAACACTTTGGCGCCCGGCATGTCAGCTATCACTTGTTCGACTGTTTTCATGGGATGGTGTGGCCTGAGAAGTGCTTTGTTGAGATGGACTGGATCAATGCACAGCCGGATGCTGCCATCCTTCTTGCAGGCAGCCACCATTGCAGATACCCATTCTGTGGGTTCGTGGACTGGTTTGATGATTTCCAGCTTGGTCATTCTGTTGAGCTCCTGAATGATCTTGTCCTTCATTGCTAGTGGTACCCGCCTGGGAGCACAGATCGTGGGGTGCACTGTGTCGTCCAGACGCATGTGGTACACCACCGGAAGCTTGCCTACAGTGCTGTTGTCAAATAAGTCCCTGTATTCTGTCAGTTCTGGCGCCCCCTGTTGGAGTGCATGCACATTTGGTCCCAGTTTCACAAAGCCCAGTTTTACACTATCAATGAGACCGAGAAGAGGTTTCACATCACTGTCAACAACATGAAAGTGTAATGTCCCGCATGCGAGATGCACAGTAGCCATGCCCGTTGTTCTTATTACCTGTCCTCCGTAGGCCACGAGGTTGATTATATGGCTGTGGTCGATGTCCGCATTGGGGTCGGTGTGGTTAAGAGTGGCTTTGGAGATCACATTGCACCGAGCCCCAGTGTCAATCTTTACTTTCAGTAGTTTTCCGGTGGTGGAGGACGACAGCATGGTTTCCATGCTTTCACAGTAGAAGAGTTTGGCTGGGTCATGTGCGGTCTCTGTGTCCAGTTCGCTTATTTTGTGCGCGTATCCTCCTCTGCGTGGGGTGTGGGGTGGTCTGCTCGGCTGCTGCCCACGCTGTGCGCTGAGTTTACGCTCCCCGCTCGATCTGCAGCATTTGGAGAAGTGGTTCCATTTTCCGCACGAGTTGCAGTGTTTATTGAAAGCTGGGCAGCTGCTGCGATTGGGTGGGTGTTGCCCACTACAGTTTGAGCACAAGTTGAATTGCACTGCACACAGATCTCCTTCCTTTTTCATTTCTTTGTCGTCTTTTTCCTTCTTTAGTTCCATGTTGCCCTTTTCAGATTGCTCGTGTAGCACACACGTCTCAATGGCTGCATCTAGCGTCAATTTCTTTTCTTTCAGTAGCTGGGTGCGGAGGGTGTCATCGCGGACACCACACACCAACCTGTCTCTAATCAGTTCATCATGTAACGGGCCGAAGTCACATTTCTTGGCCAGAGACCTTAACATGGCTACATACGACTGGATAGACTGGTGTGGTTTCTGGCCTGTAGTATTGAATGCATGTCTGTCCATAATGA
Organism: Pholidichthys leucotaenia; assembly: GCA_020510985.1. Classification (NCBI taxonomy): domain Eukaryota; kingdom Metazoa; phylum Chordata; class Actinopteri; order Cichliformes; family Pholidichthyidae; genus Pholidichthys; species Pholidichthys leucotaenia. The sequence goes on along the minus strand of CM035845.1, from coordinate 206,242,776 downwards.
CGTTTTTTACAGGAAGGCAAATTTCATCAAATTTCTTTACCAGTGTGTCGGGATCTTCCGGATCTTCGCCTTGTTCAAAGGTGAATGTGTCGTACTTGTCCAGCACATCGGGACTGGCGAGGTTGAGGAGTGTGTACGCTTGCACCTTTTTACTAGCCGATGTTAGCCCCGCAATGCTGTAAACGCGCCATTCCCGCTTGAACTTGTCCCAGTTGTCAGCGATGTTTTCGTCAAAGACGAGCGGATCAATCCGTCGAAGGTTCTGCGACATGCTGGGCAGAGGCTGACTTCTGACATCATGTAGAAGTGTCAAAGATGCACAGGAATTCACGTAAGGTCTAAAGTACCAGCTTTATTTTTGGTATATCTCCAGAGGCGTGCCGCTACTCCCAACAAGCTGTAGCCCCCAAAATACCCAGAGATCCCCAGCGGCACACCGTACGTTCCGTCGCCTCCTATGCGTTGCCAGGGCAACTACACATACATATTCTACATCACCGGGGATATAAAAGGGCTGATGCGGAAGAGGCTCGTCCGCTTTGCCGTTGACCCCTTGGCCTATACGGAGTGTCTATGTACAGTGGGGCAAAAAAGTATTTAGTCAGCCACCAATTGTGCAAGTTCTCCCACTTAAAAGATGAGAGAGGTGTCCAATTTTCATCATAGGTATACCTCAACTATGAGAGACAAAATTAGAAAAAAAAAAATCCATAAAATCACATTGAAGGACTTTTAAAGAATTTATTTACAAATTATGGTGGAAAATAAGTATTTGGTCACCTATAAACAAGCAAGATTTCTGGCTCTCACAGACCTGTAACTTCTTCTTTAAGAGGCTCCTATGTCCTCCACTCGTTACCTGTATTAATGGCACCTGTTTGAACTCGTTATCAGTATAAAAGACACCTGTCCACAACCTCAAACAGTCAGACTCCAAACTCCACTATGGCCAAGACCAAAGAGCTGTCAAAGGACACCAGAAACAAAATTGTAGACCTGCACCAGGCTGGGAAGACTGAATCTGCAATAGGTAAGCAGCTTGGTGTGAAGAAATCAACTGTGGGAGCAATTATTAGAAAATGGAAGACATACAAGACCACTGATAATCTCCCTCCATCTGGGGCTCCACGCAAGATCTCACCCCGTGGGGTCAAAATGATCACAAGAACGGTGAGCAAAAATCCCAGAACCACATGGGGGGACCTAGTGAATGACCTGCAGAGAGCTGGGACCAAAGTAACAAAGGCTACCATCAGTAACACACTACGCCGCCAGGGACTCAAATCCTGCAGTGCCAGACATGTCCCCCTGCTTAAGCTAGTACATGTCCAGGCCCGTCTGAAGTTTGCTAGAGAGCATTTGGATGATCCAGAAGAGGACTGGGAGAATGCCATATGGTCAGATGAAACCAAAATAGAACTTTTTGGTAAAACTCAACTTGTCGTGTTTGGAGGAGAAAGAATGCTGAGTTGCATCCAAAGAACACCATACCTACTGTGAAGCATGGGGATGGAAACATCATGCTTTGGGGCTGTTTTTCTGCAAAGGGACCAGGACGACTGATTCGTGTAAAGGAAAGAATGAATGGGGCCATGTATCGTGAGATTTTGAGTGAAAACCTCCTTCCATCAGCAAGGGCATTGAAGATGAAACGTGGCTGGGTCTTCCAGCATGACAATGATCCCAAACACACCGCCTGGGCAACGAAGGAGTGGCTTCGTAAGAAGCATCTCAAGGTCCTGGAGTGGCCTAGCCAGTCTCCAGATCTCAACCCCATAGAAAATCTTTGGAGGGAGTTGAAAGTCGGTGTTGCCCAGCGACAGCCCCAAAACATCACTGCTCTAGAGGAGATCTGCATGGAGGAATGGGCCAAAATACCAGCAACAGTGTGTGAAAACCTTGTGAAGACTTACAGAAAACGTTTGACCTCTGTCATTGCCAACAAAGGGTATATAACAAAGTATTGAGATGAACTTTTGTTATTGACCAAATACTTATTTTCCACCATAATTTGCAAATAAATTCTTTAAAAATTCTTCAATGTGATTTTCTGGATTTTTTTTTTGCTCATTTTGTCTCTCATAGTTGAGGTATACCTATGATGAAAACTGGAGACCTCTCTCATCTTTTAAGTGGGAGAACTTGCACAATTGGTGGCTGACTAAATACTTTTTTGCCCCACTGTATGTTGGTTCTGTTATAATAAAGTACGTTCGACTGCACCCTGAGCCTCCTCCTTCACTACCAAGTTATGGACATAATAGTGGCCTTTTCGGTGTTCCTACAAAGAGCAAGAAAGTTACATAGTGCCATTTTAAAAACTAACATGTAGCAGACCTTAGGTTTTAAATGCTACTGCTAAGCAACACAAGACCTTGAAGTCCACACCTGCTTGGAACTCGATGATTGTTTTTGGTCTGTTGTACACAAGGATGAAAAACTCTATTAACAAAGTGGTCAAAGGTCTGCAAAAGACAATTATTGTTTGATGTGAAACTATTTCTAGTCAATGTTCTGCATACTGGAATTGAAAAAAGGTAAGAGTTTACCATGTTTGACCATTTTAAGCAATCACACAAACACTGAGGTCAACGTTCACTCATTTTATATTTAACAAAAAGAAAAAAAAATCAACGTAACGTGTTACAACAGTTTATGGTGGCAGCTGGATGGGCTGTACAGGTCCATCTGGTGACAAGTAAAGCAGTCATCACATAAAAACGTACAGTTAGCGAAAATAATTGAACCCAGCAAACCAAATGTTGGCCAACTCCATGAAGCACCACAAGAGAAACAGAGATGAATCAAAAACTTGCCAGTTCCTGCTAACTGACGAGCTGTAACAAAAGTGCTTAAAAAAAAAAAAAAAAAAAAAAAGGCTGTTGTACATCTTGACTTCCTGTGGCCCTTTTCAGTTGCAATCAGGCAGACCACCTTCCAACAATGAAAGAGATGAACGATTTTCTGGTAGTTATTCAAATAAAATGTTTTCAAATTCTTCTCTTCTGTGTTCAAATGCTTTATCCTTTATTCTTTGAGGACAAATTCAGCTGTTGCAAGATCATTTACGGTAAAGTCTGAAAAAAATGACACCAGTCAAATCATTCATCACGTTATTACAGATTTCAGTCGAAGATTTCTCTTTGATTTGTACTTTGTGTCTGACTTCTGTGATCACACAAATGACAATCAAAGGAGGCCACAGACGCTGAAATCAGAGGAACAGATTTACAATGAAAGTTACATGGGTCGTTCTGAAAAGAAAACAAACAAAAAAAAAACAACTTAGTCCTGCAGTCTTTCACAAGTCACTGTGACTAAACACACCTGAAGGTGCAGATTGTACCACAGGGTAAGGAGAGGTACGGAGGCAGTGAGCAGCCAGAATTATCACTGAGAAAAACTTGGGTTTCTGTTCAGACGATTTTCTGCAAAATCTGAAGGCCCCACAAAAAGAAAATGTCATGTTTCACCATCTTGAAATCCTTTTGAATTTCATTAAGCAACAAATCAATAAAATGCTGTAAATCCACTGGAAGAAATATTAAACGTAAAATGGAAATTGATGATTTAAAAACAACCACACAAAATGACAAACATTAACCCTCTCTTTTGAACATAGTATAGCCAGTAGGGGAAAAATCTTAATTAATGAGCCTTCATCAGTATATGGAGAACACAAATCAAAAATGGTTTTGTATGAGAAATCCTCCTTAAATAAAAATATTAATTCCTGAAAATTACTTAAATGCCACCAGGAATGAGAGAAATTCCATCACTAATTTTATATATACAATTTTAAAAAAATATAGCAAGAGATAATTTCGTTGAAAAATAATTTAAGTAACCATTAACCTTATTTTTCTGCATTTTTTTTCCATGTTTGGCAGTTTAAGTTTAAGAATTCCAGGTTTTAAAATGCATGAAAAAAGGTTTTGTAGAACAAAAGTAAAAAATAGTCCTTATTTACCCATTTATAATAAGCTAATTGTTGTAGTTTGATTTGTCTGTAAAGGTTAAAAAAATCTCAAAGCAAGAAATGTAGAATGCACTATCAGACTGCCTTTTCTTGCTTTTTCCTGGTTTGGTTAACAGGAAAAAAAAAAAAAAAAAAGTATTTTCAAATTTCCATGAACTAAACTTATGATTTCACTTACATTAACATTTTTTTTACTTAATGCAGAGTCACATTCAAGTAAACACCGAGATGCTTTAAGATAAAATTGATGGAGCTTTTTAATTAAACCAAATTCTAATTTAAAGTAAAAATATTAACCAAATTTAGACAAATGATCCCCGTTAGTGTACAACACTAGATTGTCTAAATCCACAACCATGCCATTTAAAGGGCCTATATCGTGCTATTTTAAGCCTTTCAGAGTCAACTATATGCATATATGTGATAGTATATTACCTTTGGTACACTGGAGAATGAATTTCTTATGAAATATGAGTTATTTTCGCGAGCCCGGAAGTAAGATGCCTCGATCTCTGAGGCTCCGCCTCTCCTTCTTGTGGCTGCCGCCCATTTCATGACGTAACCCCTGAGCCGGCTGCTGCAGCGTGTCGCTGGGTTCCGCCCACGAAAACAACATCTACAGTAAACTTTAGAAAAGATGGATGAGCATGTTGAACTCTTTAGCCTCCTGTTATTATTTTAGCCTATAATATTTTTCTTATGTAGTGTATGGTTAATCACGTTTAATATTATGATTTTAGTCTCTGCATTCTGGTCTATTTTGACCATTTCTGACAAGTAGGCTCTTCTTTAGGAAGGCTGAACAAACTCCTAAATCTCTCACAGCCAAAGACACATTTACGCCACTTAGAAGACATTGTCTTACGTAAAAAAGCAAACAGTTGTTGTCACTGAGCAGATTAGGTGCGAGAGGAACTACTTCCTCACAGCGTCAATGTTAAAGTGAGAGTTTTGCCGATCACTGCTCCGTTAGCTGCGCGGAGAAAGTGGGTGTGTGCGTTAGCCTGGGGGCAGTGCTGGCAGCACAGGCACTTCCTGGAGTGGGCGGCTCACCCACGTTCATACGTATGAACGTGGGTGAGCCAGTGACCCAGTCATTATCAGGGACAGGGCGGAGCAGCAGCTCAGAGAGCAGAGTTGAGGAGGAATACTCAAGAGATGCGTGAATGGAGCAAAATACTACTTTGGGGGTGTTTTTGGTGAGGAATTAACATTATAACATGCTTAAAAGGTCAAAAAAGTCGATTTTGCATGATATAGGCCCTTTAAGAAAAAAAACTTTAACATGACCTTCAGACGCTGAGCAACGAACAGTGACAGGAAGTGAAACAACTCTTGAAAAATATGTTCTTGTTTGCCATGAACAGATTTACACGATGACAGATTTATGGACATGAGCGTCTCTTCTCTGGTCTCAACATCTGCCTCCACACCACTAGGTTTAGAAAAAAAAAAAAAAAAAGATTCATTTGGCACAGCAGTTCTTCAAACATCGGGTGGACTTTACATGAGCAGACATTAAAACCTGGATATGTTCTTCGATTGGACTGATCAGAGATTGTCACCATACGTTTGGAGCGATATTCCGTAGAAAAATATAATGAGGCAGTATAAAAAAAGACGGAATGAAAAGTACTGCAAGAGTTCAATGGATAGATTTACAATGATTTTCTATATAGCTTATAAATACGTTATCTACACAGTAAATGGTACAAAAATACTATAGAGCATTTAGTGGGCACTGGATTTCCTTTGTGTGTTTTTCCTCAAGAGTGATGATGATGTATCAATTAAAAAAAGGATGTGAAGCTGGTCAGGCACAAGGTCGTTGTTCTTCGAAGGGGGGATGCCGCTTCCTCCTCGAGACAAAAAAGAAGTAAAAACAAACAAAAAACCGTCCCCGCTGTGTGTGGGTCGCTTTAGTTTGCAGTCAGGCATGAGAATGTTTCAATGAGAACATAAAAACACAAGCGTACCTTTGGGTTTAAATCCTGTCGGTCTGAGGGTGTGAGTCATGCTGCTCGACACAGTTAATGGCAAGTGGGATGATTTTTTTTTTTTTTTTTAATCTAGCCTAGTCTGCAAAACAAAAAAAAAATAAGCACTGGATTGTTTTGTTTATAGTGATTAACACATAGTATGTAGTGTGGTTTGATTTACACCAATGTATGTTTTTGTCTGCAGTTTGATACAAAATGGAGCATCTCACACGAAATCTGTAGTGCATTGCATGGATTTTGTCACTTTTGTTCTTGTATTGTGTAGTATATTATTCTTAATTTAGTGTTATGGACATAGGTAGTAGTGTGCTTGCAGTTTTTTTTTTTTTTTTTGACATGCAGTCTTTAGCATGGGCATTGTGATGTGTTGCTTGTAGCATGCCACACAAGGTTTGCTCGTGTTTCCTGTACAGTGTGTAGCTTACAACTTGTGGCATTTGTAGCCCATCATAACCCATTTTTAGCATGCATATTGTGTGACTTGTAAGTGGTAGTGTGCCATATTTGAAGTTGAGGTGGTGCCCAAAAGTGTATGGCGATACATGTAGTTCATAGAGTACTATGTGTAGTTTGGAGCATGCTACATGCTTAGCTTGTAGAACAAGCAGTGTAGCAGTGTATGAAATGACATAAATAAAAGCAGTGTATGAACTGAACTGAAGATGATGAGCCCTAGTTTAAGGAACAGAAAAAAGCATTGATTACATCCTCTTTAGGACTCCATAATTTGATTGAACCATTTTTTTGCGTCAGTATCCTTATTACATGCCGATGAGCCTTTGCTTTGACTGATCAATTGACAGATATGTGCCTGATTGCTCAGAACATGACTCACACCCACACAGATGAACCGTCCAGTAATAGAGGAGGAGGTAAGTTCAAACCAAAGATCCAGTACCACATTCTCTGCAGCCGCTCCTCATATTTGGTATCATTAAGTTAACGTCCCGCTGATTTGTGTGCTTCAAGTCCTTCAGCCTCTTTTCTCCTGGTTTAAGGCAACTTATATTTATGATGATTTAATAAAACCTTTTCTTAAAAAAATTTACAAATTTCTTAATACAAACCTCTATGGTGTCATCAGTAAACACTGTATAGAAAATATATAAATATGATTTCCTCTTTTCAATGTACAAATGTTCGGCAGATACGTCCTCCTTCCCTTTTTTCATCCTCCCGTTACTTCAGTCTCTCGTTCCCATTTTTATAACCTCATATATGCACAATTGCTATTTACAGTGAGGGGGCGGAGCTGTGTGTGTGTGTGTTGGGGGAGAGGGGTGGCTCACGAAGAGTCCGTGCAGGGCGAGGGTGGCGGTGGATAGAGGTGGTGGGCGTAGCTACGCTCTGTGTAAGGCGACGGTGGACAGCTTTCACAGTTCTCCTCTGCTGACAGGTACTGGCTGCGGGGTGTTGGCGGTGGTGGGCAAGGCTCCGAGTCATAGTTGAGGTCGCTGGTATAGCCCTTGGTGGCGCCGTTGGACTTGAACGGTACCCGGCGTCCTGGTGTGTAGTCACTGTCGCACACATCTGTGCTGCAGGGGGTGGTGGGCGGGGCAAAGTGACGGTAGGTGTAGGGCTGGTACCTGAAGGATAAAAACAGCCATCAGTATCTTTAAGATGAATATGCTATTACACTTGATGCAAACCGTTAACAGCTGATTTATGGTTATTATGTTCATTATGTAGCTCTTAATGTGTCACATCAAGTCTGATACTGAAATCTGGTGCTGTACATCATTTGTAATTTGCTGTGTGTAGTTTAAAGTAGTTTGTGACATGTCGTGGAGATTGTTTTGTGTAGTTTGTCGTGCATCACATAATTTCAAGCGCATTGCATGCAGTTTTTAGAGTAAGTAGTTTGTAACCTATAGCTTCACTCAAAATTATAAAGAAAAACATTTAAATTGGTTAACATTTGAAGTACTTAAATGTTTTGTCCAATTTTTTTTAAAGAAACAGGAGGAAATTTGTAAATTTTGAAAATGAACAGAATTTGCTATAGGGATTGAATAATTTTGAGTGCAATGGTATTCTCTAATTTTAATTAAAGAGAATATGATAAGTTTTATCATGTCACATGTATTTTTTGTATGCTAATATGCAATTCTCAGATAACCACATAGCTGTCAAAAGTGAGATATAATTTGTCTTGTATGTACACTGGATAGAAAAAAAAAATGTACACACCCTGTCATAATGCCAGTTTTATGTGATGTAAAAAAAATAAACCATTTCCAAACTTTTTCCACCATTAATGTGGCATTTAACCTGTATAATTCAGCTGAAAAACAAACATATGTTGGAGGGAAAATACAATACAATAAACAAACAATAATTCGGTTGCAAAGCTTTACACATCCTTCAACTAATGCTGTGTTGAATCACCATTTGAATTAACAAAAGCATTCAATCTTTCTGGGGGGACACCTACCATTTACCTAATCAGTTGCATCCTAAAAACGCCATGGACAGCAGAGAGCTTACAAAGCAACAACGGAATCTCATTGTTGAACGGTATCAGTCAGGAGAAGGGTACAAAAAAAAAATCTCAGCATTACATATGCCACAGAATACACTGAGGACAATCCTCAAGAAGTGAAGAAAATGTGGGACAAAAGTGACATTACCAGAAACTGGATGTCACTCCCAAACTGATGAAAAGACGAGATTAAAACTGGTCAGGGAGGTTGCCAGGAGGCCTACAGCAGCAGTGAAGAAGCTGTAAGAATTTCTGGCAACTACTGTTCATGTACCACATGTGAGAACAATTTTCCATATTCTATACACATGTCTGGAAGCCTTTTTCTGACAAAAGAAAGAAAACATCTAGGGCCAGCTACATTTTGCAAACCAGACATACTGAGCCTTCCAAAAGCATGTACAATAATATGTTTTGGTCTAATAAAACCAGAGTTGAACTGGGTTGACAACAATTATAAAATTATAATTTATATGTATATTATAATTACAAACAACACCATACACATAGTGAAGCACAGTAGAGGCAGCATCATGCTTTGGGGCTGCTTTTCTTCAGCTGGAACTAAGGCTTTTGATAAGTGGGGAGAAATATGGACAGCTCAAAATACTAGACAATTTGGGTCCAACAATTTAAGGTTTCCTGCTAGAAACCTGAATATGAAGAGGATTTTAACCTTTTAGTACAACAATGACCCAAGTCAGTCAGAGCGGCCTCAGCTGAGCTGCATGCCTAGTGGTCCAGTCTTCACGGTCTAGCATACAGGCGACAAGCTTACCAGTATTGGCCACCTCAGTGTCTCCCTTCAGAGTGTCCACAAATGATGTTAATGGTCGTCCTGGGCAGCAAAAGCCATGCATCGGTTCCCAGAGTACCAGGTGGCCTGCTGGGAGCTCTTGGTGATGTAACAGTGCCCCGCGAGGCCAAGTCTTCACCAAGCCACTTTGTCTGATATTCTGCAAAGGTGCCCATAGAGATTTTCATTGGAGATGTGGACTTGCCAGTTTACAATGAGGACGGTGCGCAGCATCCAGGTGTAGGAGCCGTCCAATGACCTCTGAAGAAAGATGTTTAATGACCAGCACTCGCTTCCATATAGCGGGATGGATTCCCCTGTTGCACAGAAGAATTTAACTTTTAGCTCTCTTGACATGTTTGAGCACCATATAGCTTGCATGTCATTGAGAGCACCCCACGCGAGTGCCTTGTGCACCTTCATATCACGACTAGTAGATCCTATCCAGGAGCCAAGGTACTTAAAGTTGTTTACTTCTTCCAGAGGGTTGCCGGTACTCGTCAATAGTGGAGATGCAGAGTTAGAAGCATCCCCGGGCATCATCACTTTGGTCTTCTGGTCATCAATAGTGAGACCGATCCAAGAGCATTTCAATTACACAAGCGACAACGATCTCTGTGCCTGTAAGATGTTGTTTGACAGCAAAACAATGTCATCAGATTAATCCAAATCTGCTATTGCTTTCACCGGTATTCTTCTGGATCTACGAGGTGTTAACATTAGACCCAGCTCTGCTTCTCTCCTATCAATGGTCTTCTCCAAGCATGACCCAAGTATGCATCCAAATCCACAAAAAAATTCAGTTCAATTAAACTTTATTCATATATTGCCTAATCACAACAAAAGGTCATTTCAGGGTGTCTTAAGAATGGTTTCAACAGAAGAAAATTACAGTTTTGGAATGGCCCAGCAGAAGTTCAGCTCTAAATCCAGTTGAAAATCTGTGGGTTGACCTAAAATGGGGATGTGCCCTGATGGAAAAATTCTGTTACACTGAGTTATTTGAATTTTTATGAATATGAATTTTTCTTTATAAAGCTTAATGTGTATACCTAGGAAATCCTGTTACCATATTTGGAGTTGTTGAATAGTGGAAAAACGGACTGAAGGATGTTGATGTGACTCAATGTTCAGTTCTATCACTGACTGTACAGCTCATCAATAGTGTTTTCTGCATGGATTCAGCAGATACAATCTTAGTCATGAATGAAATAATCAAGAGGCTCAGCAAACCTTATCACACTGTCATGAATGAACTTATCAAGAAGAGACCCCACCCCGACGGTCCCTTGGATATATATTAACCAGAAACACACTGTTAATTAAGCCAATGGACTGCAGCAGTCTGTGAAAGCTGTACTCTGTATGGTCTTCTGCTGATCAGTGCATATTAAATTTGCTGAAACTTTGATCCTGCCTGATTTTTGATAAGGAATTTTTTCCAACATACTTTGTGCACTAAACAAGGGACTCCAGATACCCCTCTTCTCCTGGTTCCGGCATTTTTGGACCGAGACAGCTAGTGCACAGCTGCTGAGAAGACCTCCCCCACTGATTCCAAAGGGTCGGCTTTGCGGAAGTGAGGCAAGGTCCAGAGACGCTGCGAGTGTGACAGAGCTGAACTGAAGGCAGATTGAAGTGAGTAAATTTAATTATAAATTGTTTATAAACGTCTCGTGCCGGTTTGAGTACGATCGTTGGAATTACGCATAAAAATTGAGATAAGGTAGCACCGGTTCGAGTCCGGTCGTTGTAATTGCGTGTAAAAGTTGAGATAAGGTAGCGCCGGTTTGAGTCCAGTCGGGTAAAAGTACCACGGTTATACAAAACTGCTTCATGAAAATACATTTTTACTGGAATTTAGTTTGAGTCTCAATTTGGGAAATAGATGCATGGAAGGATACAGAGTACCGTGGAGTGATATTAACGGCCAAAGAAGAAGAAAAAAAAAAATAACAGACAAAAAAGAGAAAAAGAGAGGGGGAAAATGGTTATAAAAAGAAATAGCTTTAAAATAAAGACAAATAACTTTAATAATAAGGAATAAGCTTAATATAATAATAAGCTAAACACTAGTGCACTGAAAGGCCAAAAGAAGCAGGAAGAACTTACACAGGAAATGGATGAAAACTTGAAAGACTGGGACAGTAACAACTCAGAGAATGACAGAAGAGAAATGGGCAACACTGAAGGATACGGTGTATCAGACTGCGAGTGATGTATTAGGCTACCCTGAGAGGAAACATCAAGATTGGTTTGATGAGCATGATGAACACCTGAAGAAACCACTAGAAGCAAGGAATACAGCTAGGCAGGAAAAACTACAGTGTAACATAAGGTCGAAGAAGAAGAAATACCCAAAGGCTCAGAGTGAGCTACAGAAGTACACCAGAGAGATGGAAGTCCAACTGGTGGGATGAAAAAGCGGAGGAACTTCAAACTGCATCAGACAGGAAGGACATGAAAACATTCTTCACTGGTTTGAGAGAAATCCACAGCCTTAAACCAAGAGGACTGATCCAACTAAAGACTGTGGATGGTGAAACGGTTTTGCAGGAGAAAGACAAGATCCTGGACAGATTTGCGGACCCCACTTAATGCAGACCACTTTGACCAACTACTAAACAACCCTGGAGATCTCACTGAAGAGGCTAAAGAAGCTCTAGTGCATCGACCAGCTGTATCAAGTCTGGATGAACCACCAAATCTTGATGAACTAATGGCAGCTATCAGGACAACACAGGATGGTAAAGCTCCAGGAAGGGATGAAATTCCAGCAGAAGTGTGGAAATTTGGTGGTGTTCAGCTGACCAATTGCCTGCACAAGCTCATCCAAGAGATATGGGATGCCCAGAAGGTACCTCAGGACTGGAAGGATGCAAGTATTGTGCCTTTGTTCAAGAAAGGTGACAGGAAAGACTGTGGAAATTACCAAGGTATAGCACTGCTAGCCACTGTTGGTAAGATTCTCTCACGTGACTACTGAACAGACTCAATGAACACATCTCGCAGAATGTACTACTGGAAACCCAGTGTGGCTTTAAAAGTGGACGAAGCACAATGGACATGATTTTCTGCTTGAAACAGGTTCAAGAAAAGTGTATCGAACAGAACATGCCACTTTATGTAGTCTTCATAGACTTCAGTAAAGCCTTCAATACTGTTTCGCCACAAGGACTTTGGCAGGTACTCAAGAAATATAGCTATACAGAAAATAGGGATGCGATTTGGGGTTGGGGAAATTATCTGAAAATTTAGCAGGGGGTCTGGGGGACATAGTCCCCCAGTGGGGTCCGGGGCAGTGCCCCAGTGGGGGGTGGGGGCAAGGGAGGCAAAGCCCCCCGAAGCTCCTGGGTTTTTATGATTTTTAAGTACCAGAACTGTGCTTAAATGACATAAAACAAATAGCTGAATGTCACTTATTACTGTATAATATTGACTTATGTTCCAAGAAGATAGCATTCCTAAAATATTCCAACAAGCATTATCCATCACATGTGTGGCGTTAAAAATATTTTTTAAATAAAGTCCAAAACATCTTCAGCAGGCAAGATGAAGAAAAGTGAAAAGTGAACTCCTGTGGCAGATATAAGGCGTTTGATCGCCTCTAAGGCGTTTGATCGTGTTAATCACAGGATATTGTTTAGGAAAATGATTGATGGGGGGTTCCCAAGTACTTAGTACGTATCCTGATTTACTGGTACGCACATCAGAAGATGCTGGTGAAATGGGGGAAGAGTCATTCATCCCCATTTGGTGTGAGCAGTGGTGTCAGACAGGGCAGTATACTGTCCTCTATTCTATTTAATCTTTATATGGATGAGTTGTCAAAACAACTGAATGCCTGTAAAACTGGGTGTTCAATAGGGAATAAGTTAGTGAATCATTTTATGTTTGCTGATGATCTAGTTATTCTCAGTCCAAGTAGTGCTGGTCTTCAGGAGTTATTAAGAGTGTGTACCGCTCATTTTCCGTGAAAATCATGACATTGCAGTTCATAAGTTTCTTATTGTTGGTGATCCGAAGCCGTAGCTCATCCATTCTGTTCGCCACTGACCGTACATTAGCGAGGAAAATGCCGGGTAGAGAAAGCCGGTGCGGTGTTAGCTTTAACTTAGCTCTTAGCCCTCCGCGCTTCCCCCGCCTTTGTTTACGGTCTCTACGCCGCCTGCGAGCACTTCCGGTCGGCTGGGTAGCTTACCTAGTGTCGGGTATTCTCCAGAGCTCAGGGATGAAACGTAGGTTGCTGATAAAAAGGTCGTTATTTTGTAATCCATTGTCCAAAAGTTCATTTCGGGTGTAGGATGTAAAAGCGAAGCTGTTCTGAACGAACAGACCCGAAATGAGCAGAAATATCGCTGCTAATCCACAAAATCTGAAGAGGTGCTGAGCCTCGCATTGTGCAAGCTCCGCCATCTGGTCTGAAAATTTTTGGAAGATAAAAAAAGCGGAATTCCGCGAATTAGCAGAAAAATCACATCACGAAGAGTCCGTGCAGGGCGAGGGTGGTGGTGGATAGAGGTGGTGTGCGTAGCTACGCTCTGTGTAAGGCGACGGTGGACAGCTTTCACAGTTCTCCTCTGCTGACAGGTACTGGCTGCGGGGTGTTGGCGGTGGTGGGCAAGGCTCCGAGTCATAGTTGAGGTCGCTGGTATAGCCCTTGGTGGCGCCGTTGGACTTGAACGGTACCCGGCACATCAAGGCACTCCATACAGGTATGCAAGCAAACGTGGCAATGAGTGGTTCAGTATCTAAAGACTTTTCAATAAGCAACGGGGTGAAACAAGGGTGTTGTGTTGGCGCCTACACTCTTCTCGCTATATCTGGCGGCCATGCTTGAGGTGGCCTTTAGAGACACTTCAGAAGGAGTATACATTCAACAAGGAAAGAAGCGGACTTGTTCAATGTGGCACAGTTTAAAGCCAAGAGTAAGACACTGATAAAGGTAGTAAGAGAAATGCTCTTTGCCAACGACAGTGCTCTAGTTGCACACAGTGCGGAAGATATGCAATCTTTAGTGGAGAAATTTCCAAGAGCAGCTAGCCAATTCAGCCTCAAAATCAACATCAAGAAGACAGAGTGCCTTTATCAACCACCAAAGTTCCAGTTATCAACATCACTACCAGAAGAGATCAGCATTGGTACAGAGCCACTAGTCAAGTGCAAGACTTTCAAGTATCTAGGGAGTACTGTTTCAGAGAATGCTAGGCTGGAGGATGAACTATCTCTCAGAATGGGAAGAGCAAGCACTGTGTTTGGAAACTTGAGGGACAGACTGTGGAACAATCGACATGTGTCTATCCGTGTGAAATGCAAAGTGTACAGAGCGACAGTACTGGCAACTCTATTGTACGGTGCTGAAACTTGGACTGTCTACAGAGTGCAGGTGAAGAAACTTCCCGCATACATGATGAGACACCTTCGAGCCATAATGAACATCTCATGGAAAGACAAGATAACCAACATAGAAGTGTTGAAACAAGATGGTCTACCATCAATGGAGGACATGCTAATACAGACGAACCAGAGAATGGCTTGGACATGTTGAGAGGATGGACCACCAGCATCTCCCTCAGCAGTTACTCTATTCACAGTTATGCGAGGGCAAACACAATCAGGGTAGACCAGGGCTCAGATTAAAAGACACTGTAAAAAGAAAATTGAAGAAGCTGGATATAGACAGGAGTTCCTGGCAGCGGAAGGCTAAAGACAGAGATGTGTGGAGGAATCTGATCAGACCTAAATGAAACAGTCATTGTCACCCACAACAGACTGCTATGATAATGATGAACTAAAATACCATAAGATATAACTTAAAATCAGCTTAAAATAGAATAAAATAGCCTTTAAACTAAGATAAAATAATTCATTCATTCATCTTCTTCCGCTTAATCCTTTTCGGGTCGCCCGGGGGGGGGGGGGGCTGGAGCCTATCCCAGCATCTTTGGGTGAGAGGCAGGGTACACCCTGGACAGATCGCCAGTCCGTCGCAGGGCCAACACAGAGAGACAGACAACCATTCACTCTCACAGTCATACCTAAGGACAATTTACAATCCCCAGTTTGATGCCAATTAACCTATCTTGCATGTTTTTTTGGCATGTGGGAGGAAACCGGAGAAATCCTGGAGTAAACCCACGCAGACACGGGGAGAACATGCAAACTCCACACAGATCACTGTTGGTCGGGGGCTGGGATCGAAGCCAGGATCCCCTGGCCAAGGGTGAGTTGCTGTGCTGCTGCAGTGCTAACCACTCCGCCACCACGCTGCCCAAGGTATGGGCAGCGCAGATAAAATAATAGCTAAAATAATAACTAAATTAAAATAAATAACTGCAGCTAGTTTGTTTTTTTAAATAAATAATATCTCTAGGGTTTTACTTTGATGGAATATGGGAAAATCTCAAAGAAAGAGTGTGACCCTTACAGCAATTCCTATATGTAAAAATATGAGGCAAAAATATGGTGATTAAAGTGCCTGGCTGGTGCCTATCTAGTCTGAAATGGGTTTTCCAGATGGAGGATCATTTAGCCTCCATCAATTGCATTATCTGAAAGAAAAGTTAGATGAGAAAAAGCAGAAAATAAGAATGTATGATAAATAAAAGAGCTCCTTCCATCTGAATAAATTATGACATGTACATGAAAAGTAAATTAGTTTCATAGGACATCATGTGAGAATGTGTTTGTATGAAAATGTGTGAGAACATGTGCATGAAGTTATAAAAGTGAAAACAAAAGCCTATTTGCTTACAATATAGTTGATATTTATTTTACCAACAGTATCTGGTTTGAATCAATTAGAGGTGTGGGGTATTAAAATGCTCGTATGACCCCACGTATTAGAGCAAAGTCAGAAGGATTTGAAATAAATAATATTAGAGAAAAAAAACTGAAACTAGGGCCCTATGGATGTATTTTTCTTTAAATGAATGTTTTCTTGTTTTGATTTTTTATTTTTCTCTCCTCGGCATACCCTTTTGCCAGTTTTGAATTTTTAGTAATAATTCTGTGCCTCACATTTTATTTCCACTTTTACTGTTGAAATTCACATGGCCCTATGAATCTAAGCAGAAAACATGTTTTATTTTAGGTTCATTGCAGTTCATAAAGCAAACATGAAACTCCCATCACATTATTCTGCACAAGCAGCTGAATTAGTTGCTCTAACTGAGGCTTGTAAATTAGGCCAGGAAAAAGCACTCACAGGACACTGACAGTCAATAAGTTGTTTGGGTTTTTTTTGCACAAGGTCACACAGGAAATCATGCCTCAGCATCTCTTCTTTTGACATTAACAGAACAACTATCACATGACATGCTCACCAACGCCCAGGAAACATCACCACAAGATCATTTATCAAGATACAGTCAAGTGAAAAAATTAGGATATCCTGTATAAGCCTGTGTGTGTGTGTTTTTTAAATATATTTGGACATATAGATATTTAATATCAGTGTTTAAAACACTGGGAGATTCATGTAATACAACTAAACAACTAAAAATGAATTAAAGACTTTTTTCAAATTTTCTGTAAAATCTAATTCTAAACAAATAGTGAGGAATAAATTAGGACACCCCCCATCTTTTTTAGGACACCACCACATTCATTCCCACTTAAAATGACTAAAATAAATGTTAAAAAATGCAAATGAAAACAAAAACAAAAACAAGGTAAGACATAGAGTGTCCTAATTTTTTCACGACTGTATATATTATGACCTAATTTACCCTTTTCATTGTACTTAATTATTTTATAATTCTACACATTTTTTAATCAGTTTCAAGGAATCACATATTCTAATTGTATTAAGACAGTAACCTCACAGACGGACACCCACAACAGAGAAACAGTGGCATTTTATTTAAGTCCTAGTTTTAATTTCCGTGTGGATGATATATGAACAGAATATAGGTCTCAGGAATCTTTTTCAACCCCCCCCCCTTTTTTTAGGGGCAAACTGAATCATGGCAGACCAGTGCTATCTTTATTGTCTCATTGCTTCCCTCAACCCAGCATCATCACCCAGTGTCAACACCAACGTCATCACCAAATCCACCCACCAATCATCTCCAGCATGCACACTTCCTGAATGAGCAACTCTCTGGCACAACGGACTAAGAACTCTCTAAGTCATCGGCGGGTGGCTGAAGACAACAACAGGCCAGTATTGCTTTCCTTGTGACAACTGCCTGCAACCAAGAACTGCTGAGTGAAAAACCTAACTCCACCTCTATGTGCTTTGTTTGTGACAATCGTCTCCAAGAACTGCTGAGTAACATAACCCCACCTCTGTAAGTGGGTAATGAACATTCTCTGCTTTATGTGTGTGTGCCGAAGATATGATAACAGCTGAGAGCCAAAGAATGGACGAAGACAACGATAAAATGGACATTCTCTGGGTGCCGAAGAGAGGGACGAACGGACACTGTTTGCCATGGTTTACTAGCCCAACAGATAGGATTTTTAAAAAACCCTGTGGTAAAACGCACCTACCTCAACATTTTTTTTGCTTTGTTTGCTTTTTCTGTGAACATGATATTTTTATACGTAAGACAATAGTCAGACAAAGTACAGTGGTGTGAAAAAGTGTTTGCCCCTTCCTGATTTCTCATTTGTTTCAGATCATCAAAAACATTTAAATATTAGATAAAGATAACACAAGTAAACACAATATGCCATTTTTAAATGAAGGCATTTATGATTAAGGGGGGGGGAGAAACCTACATGGCCCTGTGTGAAAAAGTGATTGCCCCCTAAACCTAATAACTGGTTGGGCCACTCTGAGCAGCAGCAACTGCAATCAAGCATTTGCGATAACTGACAATGAGTCTTTTACAGCGCTGTGGAGGAATTCTGGCACACTCATCTTTGCAGAATTGTTGTAATTCAGCCACATTGGAGGGTTTTCGAGCATGAACTGCCTTTTTAAGGTTATGCCACAGCATTTCAATCGGATTCAGGTCTGGACTTTGATTAGGCCACTCTCAAGTCTTCATTTTGCTTTTCTTAAGCCATTCAGAGGTGGACTTGCTGCTGTGTTTTGGATCATTGTCCTGCTGAAGAACCGAAGTGCACTTCAGCTTGAGGTCTTGAACAGATGGCTGGACATTCTCCTTCAGAAATTTTTGGTAAACAGCAGAATTCGTGGTTCAATTTACCACAGCAAGTCTTCCAGGTCCTGAAGCAGCAAAACAGCCCCAGACCATCACACTACCACCACATATTACTGCTGGAATGATGTTCCTTTTCTGAAATGCTGTGTTACTTTTACGCCGGATGTAATGGGACACACACTTTCCAAAAAGTTCAACTTTTGTCTGATCAGTCCACAGAGTATTTCCCCAAAACTCTTGGGGATCATCAAGAGGTTTTCTGAAAAAACTGAGACGAGCCTTTATGTTCTTTTTGCTCAGCAGTGGTTTTTGTCTTGGAACTCTGCCATGCAGGCCATTTTTGCCTCGTCTCTTTCTTATGGTGGAGTCATGAACACTGACCTTAACTGAGGCAAGTGAGGCCTGCAGTTCTTTGGATGTTGTTGTGGGGTCTTTTGTGACCTCTTGGATGAGTCGTCACTGCTCTCTTGGGGTAATTTTGGTCGGCCGGCCACTCCTGGAAGGATCACCAATGTTCCATGTTTTCGCCATTTGTGGATAATGGCTCTCACTGTGGTTCACTGGAGTCCCAAAGCTTTAGAAATGGCTAGAAAATTGAACTCAGCTTTCAAAGATTTGATAAACCAGTTAATTTGTTTAAACAGGGGTCAGTCACTTTTTCACACAGGGTCATGTAGGTTTGGATTTTTTTTTTTTTTTACCCTTAATAATAAACACCTTCAATTAAAAACTGCATTTTCTGTTTACTTGTGTTTTCTTTGTCTATTTAAATTTGTTTGGTGATCTGAAACATTTAAGTATGACAAACATACAAAAAAAAAAAGAAATCAGGAAGGGGGCAAACACTTTCACACCACTGTACATATACACTACCGTTCAAAAGTTTGGGGTCACTTAGAAATTTCCTTATTTTTGAAAGAAAAGCACTTTTTTTCAATGAAGGTAACTTAAAACTAATCAGAAATACACTCTATACATTGCTAATGTGGTAAATGACTATTCTAGCTGCAAATGTCTGGTTTTTGGTGCAATATCTACATAGGTGTATAGAGGCCCATTTCCAGCAACTATCACTCCAGTGTTCTAATGGTACAATGTGTTTGCTCATTGCGTCAGAAGGCTAATGGATGATTAGAAAACCCTTGTGCAATCATGTTAGGTCTGCAATGCTGTAATTGCTGCAAATGGAGGATTCTTTGACAAAAGCAAAGTTTGAAGGAAAAAATTATTATTTCAAATACAAATCATTATTTCTAACCTTGTCAATGTCTTGACTATATTTTCTATTCATTTTACAACTCTTGGTGGTAAATAAGTGTGACTTTTCATGGAAAACACAAAATAATTGTCTGGGTGACCCCAAACTTTTGAACGGTAGTGTACATTTGAGACATAGTTTACAGTTATGAGTACACAGTAATAAATATTTCTGAAGTAATCACACCTTAACTAGCACAAAAGAATAATAATGATAATAATAATGCCCTCACGCCTAACTGATTACACACCAGACAGATTACAGACCAGAACTGGAGTAGATAGATGAGTGAATGTGAGAATGAGTGAACAAATGCTTGACGAGCTGCAAACCAGAGAGAGAAAAGTTTTTAAACCACCGGTGTTGATAAATTTTAATCAAAAGTTATGTGCAACATTATTTAAAATGGCAGCCAACAACTTTGAGAGAATGACTTTTATCTAGTGACTGAATGTTCAGTTCTATCACCAACTGTACAGCTTATCACTAGTGTTTTCTGTATGAATTCAGCAGATACAGGTGCATCTCATTAAATTAAGAATGTCATTGAAAAGTTAAATTCAGTAATTCAATTCAGAAAATGAAACTCCTATATTATAAAGATTAATTACACACAGAGTGATACATTTCAAGTGTTTATTTTTTAAATTTTGATGGTTATGGCTTACAGCTCAAGAAAACAAATTCAGTTTTTCAAAAAAATTAGAATATTACATAAAATTAATTTTAAAAAATGGATTTTTTATAGAAACGTTGGCCTACTGAAAAGTACGCCCATGTACACACTCAATACTTGGTCGGGGATCCTTTTGCATGAATTACTGCATCAATGTAGCGTGGCATGGTGGTGATCAGCCTGTGGTACTGCTGAGGTGTTTAAAAGGCCCACGTTGCTTTGATAGCAGCCTTTAGCTTGTCTTCATTGTTGGGTCTGGTGTCTCATCTTCCTCTTGACAATACTCCATAAATTTTCTATATAGTTGAAGTCAGGCTAGTTTTATGGCCAATAAAGCACAGTGATACCATGGTCATTAAACCAGGTTTTGGCACTTTTGGCAGTGTGGGCAGGTGCCAAGTCCTGCTGGAAAATGAAATCAGCATCTCCATAAAGCTTGTCAGCAGAGGGAAGCATGAAGTGCTCTAAAATTTGCTGGTAGACGGCTGCGCTGACTTTGGACTTGATAAAACACAGTGGACCGACACCAGCAGATGATCTCTTTTCATATGAAAGTAAATTTTGCATTTCATTTGGAAATCAAGGTCCCAGAGTCTGGAGGAAGAGTGGAGAGGCACAGAATCTAAGTTACTTGAGGTCCAGTGTGAAGTTTCTACAGTCAGTGATGATTTGAGGAGCCATGCTATCTGCTGGTATTGGTCCACTGTGTTTTATCAAGTCTAAAGTCAGTGCAGCCATCTACCAGAAAATTTTAAGAGCACTTTATGCTCCCCTTTGCTGACAAGCTTTATGGAGATGCTGGTTTCATTCTCCAGGAGGACTTGGTGCCTGTCCACACTGCCAAAAGTACCAAAACCTGGTTAAATGACCATGGTATCACTGTGCTTGATTGACCAGAAAACCAGCCTGACTTCAACTCCATAGAGAATTTATGGAGTATTGTCAAGAGGAAGATGAGAGACACCAAACCCAACAATGCAGATCAGAATCAGAATCAGCTTTATTGGCCAAGTATGCACAACACATACAAGGAATTTGACTTTGGCTAAAAACTTGCTCTCGTTGTTCAGGTGGAGGATTTAAATAAGGATTCAATGACAACAGAGTATGTACAGTAAATTACAGTCTGTCCACGTTTCTATAAAAGGATGCAAATATATACAGATATATACAAATATATACAGATATACAGTATACATATATGCAAATATATACAGATGAGCTGAAGGGCGCTATCAAAGCAACCTGGGCCTCCATAACACCTCAGCAGTACCACAGGCTGATCACCTCCATGCCACGCTGCATTGATGCAGTAATTCATGCAAAAGGATCCCCGACCAAGTACTGAGTGTGTACATGGACATACTTTTCAGTCGGCCAACATTTCTATTAAAAAAAAAATTTCTTTTTTTTTAGACTAATTTTATGAAATATTCTTATTTTTTGAGAAACTGAATTTGGGGTTTTCATGAGCTGTAAGCCATAACTATCAAAATTAAAAGAAATAAACACTTGAACTACATCACTCTGTGTGAAATGAATTTGTATAACACAGGAGTTTCATTTTCTGAATTGAATTACTGAATTTAATTAACTTTTTGATGACATTCTAATTTATTGAGATGCATCTGTACAATCTTAGTCATGAATGCAATAATCAAGAGGCTCAGCAAACCTTATCACATTGAGTCATGAATAAACTTATCAAGAAGAGACCTCACCCAACAGTCCCTTGGATATATATTAGCCAGAAACACTGTTAGTTAAGCCAATGCACTGCAGCAGTCTGTGAAAGCTGTACTCTGTATGGTCTTCCACTGATCAGTGCATATTAAATTTGCTGAAACTTTGATCCTGCCTGATTTTTGATAAGGAATTTTTCCAACAGCCCAAAAAATGTCATTGCAATCTGACAGATTTGGAGTACTTTCGCAAGAAGCGTCTGCAAATCCTGCCAAGTCAAAATGCAAGATAAAGATGAACTCCTACCCCAAAAAGGTTGAATGCCATTAATAAATTTAAAGGTGCTTCAGTATTAGTTTAAGGGTGTGTGAACTTATGCAACCAGCTTATTGTACTTTTATATTTTCCCAAAAACAGATTTTTTATTTTTTTTTTGCTTGTTCCCCTTAAAGGTAAGCAAGCAACTTATTGTTGCCAGTGCATTTGTGCTAGATTAGAGCACTTCTTAAAAAATACTTTTACCAACTTTTTGATACAATCTATGGATTAGAGTGGCATAAATTTCAACTCTGACCATGCTCACTACATGCATGGCAGAAGACATAATCATAATAAGCAAGATAAAACCAGAGGAAAGTCTTTATCACTTTCTACTGAATCTAGTTCAGACAGCCAAGTCCACCATCAGGAGAACACTGAACAACAATGGTGTGCATGGCAAGGCTACAAGGAGAAAACCACTGCTCTCCAAAAAGAACATTGCTGCTCATCTGCAGTTTGCTAAAGATCATGTGGACAAGTCTGAAAGCTATTGGAAAAATGTCTCATGGACGGATGAGACCAAAATAGAACTTTTTGGTTTGAATAAGCAGTGTTATGTTTGGAGAAAGAAAGACGATGAACTCCAGCATAAGAACCTTATCCAATCTATGAAACATGGGATAAGGTCATCCCTCACCCCCTCACGAGGGGGCAACCCTACGCTGCACGTGAGAGCAGAGTCGCGCGGAGCCCTGGAGGACGGTGGGGGAGCTGGCTGTGAG